>CAUOFW020000825.1:0-519610 GCA_963454935.2 Ilex paraguariensis | reverse complement strand
GGGGGGGGAGGGACCGGGACTCCATATCCCTAACAAGATTCAGATTCCTAGTAAAGAAGGGACCTGATTCACACACACACACACACATACATATATATCATTCACCATAGGGCAGACTTTTCTAGTTTTTCAAGTTTGGAAGACCCACGTTGAATCTCAGACATGAAAGAGCATGGCCAATAACAGATATTTTTGTTTTTTTAATTTATTTTTAGCATCCATAGATTTTAGAGAACAGTTAAATTGCTAGAAATCATTACCTTAATCTTTGATAATTTTAATGAAAACTGGAATGCATCTCTATTTGACATGTCCTAAAAGAGTTTTTCAGTCTCTATTCCGGAAACTGTTGTACAATGTCCCAATGGGTTGGGCTTGACCCAAGTGGCCCAGGTTCAATCCCTACTCACATTATTTGAACCGGGGCCCCATCGGAGCACATCCACACGCCTAGCTGTTTGCAAAAGCCAATATGGCTCAAATTATGTCCTTTAATTATGTTTTAATGGCATTAGTGATATATAATTCATGACTTCATAGGAACAGTGGTTTAAGTAAGTTGCTTTAACATGATGAGCTGAGAAAGCATTTTCCGTGTAAATTGATAGTTTTTAAGTTATAATTCGACATTTAAGAGTTATATAACTTTTATAATCAATCTTTAAAATGTTATGATCGATATTTTCTTTGNGTTATAATTCGACATTTAAGAGTTATATAACTTTTATAATCAATCTTTAAAATGTTATGATCGATATTTTCTTTGTAGTTATAATTTACATACAAAAAATTATTAATTTTTGGTATGGAGAGGGTAGCCTAGCCTAGTCTTTTGCTTTCTAAATTCTACCCAGCCTAGCAAAACTGTGTAGCCAAGGCATGCATTGTGCAAGCTAATGAATTGAAAACTGACAGGAAATGAGAACAGTCTAGCGTCTTGGTTGTGTGTTCCTATTTGGGGGGAGAGAGAGAAGATGGAAATGACTTTCTCCAAAGGCTCTGCAGAAGACACAAGTAGTGTTTCGATGATGCAAATATCTCTTTACATTATCAAAAGGACCCAGCTTTCCTAGAATTGCAAGCCATAAGATGAAACCCATTCTGAGAATCTGTTGAGGATACCAATGGAGCCTGAACCAGCAAACTTTAGGACCAGGATTAGAAAGAAAATTCCCAGCTAAACGAGCGAAGAAGGTAAGCTTCATAGCTCTAACCTAGTAAAGGGGCTGTCCCCGCCGCTTACTAAGCGCTGTTTCTATCCCGAGCCCAGGCAGCTCGGTATAACTCCAAGCAAATATGCCCCAAGTATTCCTTAAGGAGCTGAACGTATTCTTCAGCTTCTTTGAAGCAAAAGCTAGGTTGGCACTCGGGAAAGCATGTCTAACACCATACCCATATGATAACAAGTGATTAATATTCCATTTGGGAATCCTAACCTCGGTCAACTGGTTCTGGACCAATAGATGGTACTGAATGCTTGAACCTCTGCATCTCAAAACTTGGAGACTAGTTCTCGAAAGGCATTGCTTCTTGCTTTCGAGCCCAAGCCTATTTTTGCTTAGTAAGTAAGCTTTTATATCTACTCAATAAAGGCGGCAACCATTTCACACTGTCCTGTTGTTGTGGATTTGGCGAGGATGAGAGGTGCATGAAATTGGACTGCAGGGTACACGAAATTAAATACGAATCAATGAAGTGAAAAAGGAAATCCAGGACAAGCAGGAGAGGATTATTGCAGTGGTTCATCAATTTTCCCCAAATATGAGTGTGCACGGGATAATTCNAAGCAGGAGAGGATTATTGCAGTGGTTCATCAATTTTCCCCAAATATGAGTGTGCACGGGATAATTCCTAGAATCTTATGAGACAGCGATCTCCCGGCTAGCGAACCTGAAAAAGCAGGGTCAGAAAAAAGGGGGTTAGGAGTGTGCCCGGCTAATCCCCTCCGAAACGTAAATCAGTGTAAGATCGAAGGGTTTTGCTTAATGAACTATCTTTTTGGTTCGAGTTTGCGTACTTTTGTCCATTTTTCTGAGGAATATTTATACCTGAATTAGCNTGAACTATCTTTTTGGTTCGAGTTTGCGTACTTTTGTCCATTTTTCTGAGGAATATTTATACCTGAATTAGCAATGATTGCCAAAGATCTCCAGTCTCATCTGAACATCTCACATTTAACATACCAGTCCTCATGCAATGAGTGTTTTCTATTCACGTCTCCTCCTATTGAATGCTAGGAAAATGGGGTAAATTCTCGGCCATGTGCCGAGCATTTATGCCACTTCCCGAGTACCCAAATCCCCCAAATCGATATCTGACATCAATTGAGCATTGAATACTCGGGGGGAACAATTCCTCGGGAGATCCACTCGCGTCATCTTGGCGCATCAGCTATTAATACTTAGCCATTATGACAATAGGTTTAGACTCCCAGAGCGTAGGTGCTAGTAGACGCGCATTTATTTGCCTTGTTACTATCACTCATTTCGCTATTAATGTGGGGTCACATCGCATTGAATACGATGCCAGCTGTCGTACTCTGCTACTCAGGGTCACCATACCTCAACTTTCCTCCTCGGCACCCTTTGGATATCCCAACGGTTTTATTATTCCACGTGTCAACCTGGGGGCTGAAGAGCCACCTAAAGTCCCGCTAACTTCCCCCAACCGCAATTCTTTTCGCAGCGCAAGACAAATGGCGTAAACAGATTGAAGCTCCATCATCACACCTTATTAATAGCGACGGTTACTTGAACGTCTGGTGCCACCCTTTTCAAATGCCCTAATGATGAGCCAACTTTTCGATTCCCGCTCCTAGTGAGGCAGTATAAATAGGAGGTTTTCACACCTTCTCAGAACTTTTGCATCGTTAATCTCTCCTCAGTAGTCAGACCTAGAGTGCTCTTCTATTCTCTGAGTTTCCTTGGTCCTCCGAGCTCTCTTTGAAGACCACCTTCCTGTAAGTACTTCTACTTGAGTTTTTTTCTCTCTTCATTTCCTCTATATTTCGTCCTTTTAGCGCCCACCAATGACTAGAACTAGTAAAACCAGGGGAAAACATCTGTTAGGACTAGTACTACCCACAAGATGAGGAGAACTCAAGTGACTGATGAGAATATCCAAGCCTTTAGGGTTAGGTACCACATCCGTGAGCTTGTCTTCGCTTTCCNCAAGTGACTGATGAGAATATCCAAGCCTTTAGGGTTAGGTACCACATCCGTGAGCTTGTCTTCGCTTTCCCCTTCAACCCCACTCATCATAGGAGGGATATGAGAAATGTGGACATGATGNTGACATCAATTGAGCATTGAATACTCGGGGGGAACAATTCCTCGGGAGATCCACTCTCATCTTGGCGCATCAGCTATTAATACTTAGCCATCATGACAATAGGTTTAGACTCCTAGAGCGTAGGTGCTGGTAGACGCGCATTTATTTGCCTTGTTACTATCACTCCTTTCGCTATAAATGTGGGGTCACATCGCATTGAATACGATGTCAGCTGTCGTACTCGGCTGCTCAGGGTCACCATACCTCAACTTTCCTCCTCGGCACCCTTTGGATATCCCAACGATTTTATTATTCCACGTGTCAACCTGGGGGCTGAAGAGCCACCTAGAGTCCCGGTAACTACCCCCCAGCCGCAATCCTTTTCGCAGCGCAAGACAAGTGGCGTAAACAGATTGAAGTTCCATCATCACGCCTTATTAATAGCGACAGTTACTTGAACGTCTGGTGCCACCCTTTTCAAATGCCCTAATGATGAGCCAATTTTTCGATTCCCGCTCCCAGTGAGACAGTATAAATAGGAGGTTTTCACACCTTCTCAGAACTTTTGCATCCTTAATCTCTCCTCAGTAGTTAGACCCAGAGTGCTCTTCTGTTCTCTGAGTTTCCTTGGTCCTCCAAGCTCTCTTTGAAGACCACCTTCTTGTAAGTACTTCTACTTGAGTTTTTTCTCTCTTCATTTCCTCTACATTTCGTCCTTTTAGCGCCCACCAATGGCTAGAACTAGTAAAACCAGGNCTGTAAGTACTTCTACTTGAGTTTTTTCTCTCTTCATTTCCTCTACATTTCGTCCTTTTAGCGCCCACCAATGGCTAGAACTAGTAAAACCAGGGGAAAACATCTATTAGGACTAGTACTACCCACAAGATGAGGAGAACTCAAGTGACTGATGAGAATATCCAAGCCTTTAGGGTTAGGTACCACATCAGTGAGCCTGTCTTCACTTTTTCCTTCAACCCCACTCACTATAGGAGGGATATGGGAACTGCGGACATGATACCTTTCTGGACGAAGGCCATCATGGAAGGAGGGTTGACCTTCCCCCTCCATCCCATGTTGCTGGGAGTCTTGATGCAACTGAAGCTCTTTCCCCTCCAATGTGGGGTTAACTTCTTTAGAATTGTGATGGGCGTAGTCGTCTTAAACACTCGGTTGGGGACTAACTTAGGGGTAAAAGAAAATTTATTCTGCTACGACCTAAGGCTCGTCGCCGGGGGGCGATATTACCTCCAGGCCTGAGATTCCTCAATGTACTTAGTAACCCCCATGCCTGACTCGGACAAGGGGTATGTGGACGATTTGATCATGCTCGGTGGCAGTTGGGAGACAGGGATCGGGCCCGAGTATGACGGATTGTACTGCCCCAAAGTGCCGAGGGATGAAGGTATGTTTTGTTTTCGACTTCTTGATTTATCTATTCTTGGGTCCGAGGGACGTACTGATTTTTACTTTACTTTTACAGAAGGATATCACCGAGACGTTGCCCAACCGCTGAGGTCCCAAGTCCGATTTGCTGATCTGCTAAGGGTCTGATCCTCGGATCTAGCTGAACAAGCGGCACATACCCTTCTCGGCTACACGCCAACCTACAGTCGATTCTCCCAGATCCCACCTCCTTTCAACCCTTCCATTTGGGAAGATCACTCCTCGTTAGAAGAGGAAGAATTCGAGGGAGGTTCCGAAGANGTCGCCGGGGGACGATATTACCCCCAGGCTCGAGATTCCTCAATATATTTGGTAACACACATGCCCGACTCGGACAAGGGGTATGTAGACGATCTGATCATGCTCGGCGGGAGTTGGGAGAAAGAGACCGGGCCCAAGTATAANGATTCCTCAATATATTTGGTAACACACATGCCCGACTCGGACAAGGGGTATGTAGACGATCTGATCATGCTCGGCGGGAGTTGGGAGAAAGAGACCGGGCCCAAGTATAACTGATTGTACTGCCCCAAAGTGCCGAGGGATGAATGTGTGTTTTCTTTTCGACTTCTTGATTTATCTATTCTTGGTTCTGAGGGATGTACTGATTTTGCTTTGTTTTTGTAGAAGGATATCGCCGGGACGCTGCTCAACCGTTGAGGTCCCAAAGTCCGGTTTGCTGACCTGCTAAGGGTTTGGTCCTCAGACCCGGTTGAACGAGCGGCACATACCCTCCTTGGCTACACGCTGATCTATAGTCGATTCTCCCAGATCCCACCTCCTTTCAATCCTTCCGTTTGGAAAGATCACACCTCGTCGGAAGAGGAAGAATCAGAGGGAGGTTCCGAAGAAGAGTTTCAGCATCCCGCTCCCGAGCCACTTGCACCCGAGATGTTTAATCCGCCACCCATCACAGTAGCTTTAATGGAGGCCGTCGCCTCGACAAGGAAAACCAGGCTCGCCGGGCCTTCCAACACTGCCCCTATCATCCCCTAGCCTAGTTGCCCTTGGAGATAGCCGCCCCCACCGCCGCCGCGTACGTAACCCAGGGATCCAACCGTGTCAACCAGGCAAAGGCCCCAATCTTAACAAGTCCACGCTCTGGGAGATCGGTTGAGGGACAGGCGTGCCCAGGACGTCGAACAATCTGAGGAGCGTCGTGTAAAGTAGCAGCATGTTGCCCCGGCCCCGGGCCCGTCTGTCTCAGGCGAGTAGGTTGCTCGGGCTGAGATCAGGAGTGACCGGCCTGTTCTGGAAGCCGATTCCATCCTCCAATCCCCCGAAGTGGCATTTGCCATCGTGGGGACGCTTCAATTTGATGCCGATATGGTCATGTACAAAGGTTACTCAGACAATCGGCTCTTGATGAGCACTATCCAAAACAACCTGGTGGTAAGTTTAACGTTTTCCCGAGTAGTCCTCGCACCCTTTTGGTCGTTCCCTAATATTCCTCATTTTTTCAGGCTAGCCAGCAGGTGGGAGCCATCATTGAACGTTTTTTGGAATATAAGCAAGAGGCGAAAAACGCCGAGCGAGCCGTAGCTACTAAGGAAGACCATATCCTCAAGGTCGAGAGGACCCTCGGAGACCAAATTAAGCACATCGCCGAGCTCATCCGCTATCGAGACGTCATTCATGCCGAGCTGAAAAAAGGCCAAGGCGGGTGAAGCTGCAACGATAAAGATGGCCGAGGAGTACGAGCTGCGAGTGCNGCGGAGCTGAAAAAGGCCAAGGCGGGTGAAGCTGCAACGATAAAGATGGCCGAGGAGTATGAGCTGCGAGTGTCCTCCTCCGAAGCCAAGCTGCAAGAGTCCGAGTCTATAATCAATGCTCTTACTGCCAAAGTGGACTCCTTGACAGCAGAAAAAGCAGGAGAACAGGAAAGGTTACAAACGGAGTGTCAGAGGGTGTGGGAGGCCACTCAAGAGCAAATGGTCCCCGCTTTCGAGGAAGCCAAGGAGAAGGCTTTCAAAGAAGGTTGGGACGCCGCCCTTCACACTTGTCACGTCGAGATAGCCTCGGACTTGTTCGCCATGCACAGTTTTCGAAAGGAGGCTGATGACGAAGCCCTGGATGAACGGGTCTGATCCAACCTCGGTGATCAANAATGGTCCCCGCTTTCGAGGAAGCCAAGGAGAAGGCTTTCAAAGAAGGTTGGGACGCTGCCCTTCACACTTGTCACGTCGAGATAGGCTCGGACTTGTTCGCCATGCACAGTTTCCGAAAGGAGGCTGATGACGAAGCCCTGGATGAACGGGTCTGATCCAACCTCGGTGATCAAGTGGAGGCAGAAGGGCCGGTCGGGGCTGAAGGTGGAAACGAACCCATCACACTCAGCGACGGATCTGACCAGCCTTCCCCTGCCCTTCCGTCTTTGCCACTTGCCGAGCCAACAGACGATCTGTCCTCTCCGCCCCCCATCATTACTAGGATGCATGATACCGAGCTAGATGAGATATTGGGGGCTTGAGATGAGTTACAAAGGCGGTGTGGAGGCCTCGGCAGAGAAGGAGCCAGGGAAGAATGGGTCGAGGGCCTCAGCAGCTAGCGGCCTCATTTCTATGTCTCGTATTTTTGTGGCTCTTTGTAGCTCTGTACTGAATTTTGCTATTGTTTGTATGTCTGGGGACGCAAAGCCCTTTTTCTATAATGAACTTTAGTTTTCTATAAGTGTCTATTTTCCTGCGTCAATCGTATTTCTAGGAAATGGCCTCGACGTTACGTCTATAAGGACCTTTTGAAGTAGTAAAGCTTCACGCTGAATTCATAAAAGTAAACGCACCGAACTTGCCATTGGGTTTTAGGACCCTTCGGGGCCATACCTCTGATAAGCGCTTGGTATTTTGAGAGCGTTGTTCCAAGGGTAGAGTTTTACACCCCTCGGGGCCGTACCCCTAATGACCGAGAGCTTGACTCGTGTTAGTATTTTGAGCGTTACTCCAAGGGTGGAGTCTTACACCCTTCGGGGCCGTACCCCTAACGATCGAGCGCTTGGCTCATGTTAGTATTTTGAGAATATTGCTTCAAGGGTGGAGTCTTACACCCCTTGGGGAAGTACCCCTAACGACCGAGCACTTGATTCGTGTTAGTATTTTGAGAGCGTTGCTTCAAGGGTGGAGTCTTACACTCCTCAGGGCAGTACCCCTAACGATCAAGCGCTTGACTCGTGTTAGTATTTTGAGAGCGTTGCTCCAAGGGTGGAGTCTTACACTCCTCGGGGCCGTACTCCTAACGACCGAGCGCCTAACTCTTGTTAGTATTTTGAGAGCGTTGCTCCAAGGGTGGAGTCTTACACCCCTCGAGACAGTACCCCTAACGACCAAGCGCTTGACTCGTATTAGTATTTTGAGAGTGTTGCTCCAAGGGTGAAGTCTTACACCTCTCGAGGCCGTACCCCTAACGACCGAGCGTTTGGCTCGTGTTAATGCCACCATAAAGACTGAAACCTAATTTAGTAAGAGTATTTCTTTAAATTTGATACATTCCATGGCTGGATTACATCATCACCGTTCATATTTTGCAAACGATATCCGTCTGTGCCTCCCACAGAGATCACCTTGTAAGGGCCCTTCCAATTGGGACCCAATTTTTCTTCAATAGTCTCGCGCGTATTGCCCACCACTTTTTGCAGTACCAAATCTCCGACTTGGAAATCTCTCGATCGAACCTTCTTTTGGTGCTGCCGTGACAATTCCCCTTGGTACCTTGCCAGCTTGATGGATGTTGATGACCTCCTTTCCTCGGCTAGATCGAGATCCCTAGCGAGAGTTTGATCATTGTTGCCCAACTTGAAGGCTTGGCTCTGTATTGTTAGGAGTCCCACCTCCAAGGGGATGACAACCTCGATCCCATATGTCAAGGCGTATGGGGTTTCTCCCTTCGAAGTCCTCGGCGTGGTCCTGTACGCCCATAATACGTTAAGTAACTCCTCGGTCCACCTTCCTTTTGCCGCCTCAAGTCTCTTCTTGATTCCCGCCAGCACCGTTTTGTTGGACACCTCAGCTTGTCCATTACATTGGGGATAGGCTGACATAGAATAGTAATTGCATATTCCGTACCCCGAGTAGAATTCTCTAAATGGACCACTGTTGAATTGAGTCCCATTATCAGAGATGATAGCCCTGGGGATTCCAAATCGGGTGATGATGTTCTGCTATACGAACTTCTTCACCTCCACATCTCGAATGCAGCTTAAGGGCTCGACTTCAATCCATTTAGTGAAGTAATCGGTTGCCACCAGCAAGAATTTCTTGCCTAGTGGGGATCTCGGGAGAGGTCCGACAATATCCATTCCCCACTACGAGAATGGCCAAGGACTTGTCAGCAAATTCAAATCTCCAGTAGGTTGTCTGATAATGGGGGCAAACTTCTGACATTTGTCGCACTTCCGCACATAACTCTTCGCGTCCTTTTGCATGTATGGCCACCAGTACCCTTGCGTCATTGCTCGGTGCGTGAGAGACCTTCCGTCTGTGTGGCTTCTACACGCCCTTTCATGGATTTTGTACAACAGGGGTTCCAATTTGTTTTTGGGGACACAGAGCAATAGTGGTCCCGAGAACGACTTTCTGTATAGTTGTTGATCATCTGACATCCAGAATCTAGGGGCTTTGAGCTTAATCTTCTTGGCCTCTCTGACGTCCTCCGGAATCACTCCTTCCGTTAAGTACGCAATGATAGGCTTCATCCATCCCGACAGTGTTTGCATTACGGTTGGCAATACTTGCTTGGTCTTTGTCTCGTCTATGCTAGGACTTTCCCTAGTCTCAATTAGTATGCGCCGGGTCACCTCCGAGGCTAGAGCCAAGGCCAGACATGCTAGTGCGTCGGCGTGGGTATTACGATCTCTAGGAATCTGAAAAACTTTCATTTTTTTCCAATTTTTCCATCCTGGATCTTGCCTTCTCATGATATGCCTTCATTTTGCTATCCCGGATCTCGAAGTCCCCGTTTACGTGGTTCACGATTAGTTGGGAATCGCAAAAGATCCGAAGGTGTCTAACCCCAATCAAGCATGTGGCATCCAGTCCTACTAGCAACGCCTCATACTCAGCTTCGTTATTGAACGCCTTAAATTTAATCTAATTGCCTTTTTGATGATGAACCCTTCTGAGTTAGCTAGCATAATACCTATCCCTACCCTCCTTGTGTTCAAGGATCCATCAACATGAAGATCCCAAACGTCCTCTATCGGATCCTGTGATATTGGTGGGGGCTCGGATGAAGAGAACTCGGCCACAAAGTTCGCCAGGACTTGTCATTTTATTGATGTTCGAGGCTTGTACTTGATTTCAAACTCCTTGAGCTCTATGGCCCATTTGGCAACCCTCCTGGACATATCGGCCCTGTGAAGAATCGACTTGAGAGGTCAGTCTATAAGGACATCTATGGCATGAGTCTAGAAGTAGTGTCGAAGTTTCCTCGCTGAGACTACCAATACCAAGACCGATTTCTCCATTGGAGAGTATCTTCTCTCGACGTCAAGCAAGGTCTTACTTATGAAATATACAGGTCTTTGTGCCCCCTTCGCTATCCTTGACCAACACTCCATTCACGGCGTCTTGAGATATGGACAAGTAAAGGCTTAGCACCTCTCTTGTCGCTGGAATAGATAAAGTCGGAGGATGTATCAAGTACTCCTTGATCCCTTCAAGAGCTCGACCGTATTCCTCGTCCCAAACCCCCTTAGCTACCCCCCTCAACTTGGCAAAAAATGGTTTGCACTTATCGGACGACTTGGAAATAAATTTGTTAAGGGCTGCCAACATCTCGGCCAATTTCTGAACGTCCTTAACAGTTTTAGGCGCCCGGACATTCTGGATTGCTTGTATTTACTCGGGGTTCGCCTCAATCCCCCGATGAGTAACCAAATACCCCAAAAATTTTCCTGAGTTCACTCCAAATACGCACTTCGAGGGGTTTAATTTTAGGCCATATTCCCGGAGGATGACAAACGTCGTCCCGAGATGGTGGAGATGGTCGGCCTCCTCTTTGCTTTTGACCAACATATCATCAATGTACATCTCCATCATTTCGCCAAGCTGGTCTTTGAAAATTTTGTTCATCAATCGTTGGTAAGTCGCCCCAGCATTCTTCAACCCAAAAGGCATTACTGTGTAACAGTAGATTCCTCGGGGAGTGATGAACGTCATTTTCACCTAATCTGATTCATGCAGAGGAATCTGGTGATATCCAGCCCGAACATCCATGAAGGTAATGCGCCTGTGGCCGGTTGTGGTGTCTACCAGCTGATCAATTTTAGGCAAAGGGGTACTTGTCCTTGGTGCAAGCCTTGTTTAGGTCCGTGAAATTCACGCAAACTCACAATTTTCCTTATTTCTTCTTGGCGCACACGGTATTGGACAGCCATTAGGGGAACTGTACCTCCTTGATAGAACCTGCCTCCAACAACTTATCCACATTTTCATCCACAACCTTTGCGTGATGAGGCGCCATTCTTCGGGCCTTTTGCCTAACGGGTTTGAATGAGGGATTCACATGGAGCCAATGAGTCATCACCTCGGCACTTATCCCCGTGATCTCAGCCTGGATTCATGAAAAGACATCGGCATTGTGGCGTAAAAATGAGGCCATATCATTTCTCTTAGCGTCGCTGAACGATTCTCCTATCAAGAAGTACTTCTCACCATTATTTGGGCTCAGGAGAATCTTCACCAAGGCCTCAATAGACCGGTCAGTCAGCTCCGTGATGGGCTCGTCCACCCCCGGACGACCTTTCTTTGATTGCTATTTGGCAACTACCAGATCGGGATCACGCTCCTGATTCCAGCCACTAACTCCCGTTTTCACCACGGCATAAAAACAGTTTTTCGCAGAGGCCTGATCACCCCGGATCTCCATTATGTCCTGCGGTGTTGGGAACTTTATCTTCTGGTGGTAGGATGAGTGGACCGCCTTTATTGCATGCAACTACGACCTCCCCATAATAGCATTGTAAGGAGAGTCGGAGTCTACCACCACAAATTTCACTGGCGTGGTCACCACCCCCGCTCGTACTATGAGAGTGATTTTTCCAAGGGGTAGGGTGCTGGAATCGTTGAAGCCGATGAGGGCGATTTTTATAGGTTCCAGATCCCTCTAAGAGAGTCCTATCTTGCAGAAGAGGTGATTGTACATTACCTCGGAGGAGCTGCCCGAGTCCACCAAGATCCTTTTAATGTCGAACTTCCCGACCTGCAACGTGATCACCAAAGCATTATTGTGGGGGAGGACCACCCCGCCGAGATCAACATCAGAAAATTGGATGACCTTGGCACCGCTTTGTGGCTTTTTGGGCGGCCGCTCATCACCCCTTTCATCCACCCTGACTGCTTGAGAGACCCTTTGCAACTCGACATGGAGGGAGTTGTATGTAAGCCTCTCTACTGTGCAGACATGGATAACATCAATCACGGGTGCTACCTCAGCTGGCACCTCAGCTCGCTCCCTCGCCGAACCGCCGGGACGACCCCTGTCGATGAATTCGCCGAGGTGTCCGTGTCGCACCAATTGTTCGAGGAAGGATTTATAAGTCTTGCACTCCTCCATCAAATGGCCGATATCTCTATGATACGAACATCGAAAGGCGGAATTCCTTATCAACGAGTCTCCAATCATCCTCGGGGGCCACCTGAAGTAAGGTCTTTTGATTTTGGGGAGTATCCTGTGAATGGGCTCGTTGAATACCGTGTTCACTCCCTGGAAGGATAGACGAATTGGGGGTGGAATAGGCCCTCCCCTTCGGGACGACTCCATTTCCCTTTTCTCAGCATCGTAACCCTGCTTTCGGGTGCGACGGACTCTTCCTCCACCCGGACATATTTGTTAATCTGAGCCATCAAGTCTTTCATGTCTGTCGGAGCCTTCTTGGTCAGCGATTTGTACAAATCAGTGTCTCGGGACAGCCCCAGCCTAAATGACACCACGGCCAATGCCTTCACCTCATTCACCTCATCCCAATACCGGACGGCATATTGTCGGAGTGACTCTCCCCCTTTCCACCTAAGCCTCAATAGAGCGTCGATGTCCTTTGGTTTCTTACTACTGGTGATGAATCGAGCTAGAAAGAGTTCTGTCAATTGTCTCTAGGACCCAACGCTCTCGGGAGCAAGGTTCTCATACCACCTCATGCCGATGTCCCCAAGGCTCATGGAAAAAACTCGGCACAACACCATTTGGTCAGTATCGTAGATTGACATCAATTGTCTGTATTGCCGAAGATGGCTCTCGGGATCGATTTTCCCATCATAGACTTTGAACCGTGGGACGGTAAACTTTATCGGAGTAGACCGCGGGCTCATGGTTACGCTGAGGGATGAAGGGGACCTGGGGATCCTTGGTTGATCTCTCCCCTCGAGGCCTTCGGGGTATGAACTCTGCTTGAAATTCGGCGGCTCCGACGCTCTTGGGTATCCCTCGGCGCAGGTCCTACTTGGACAGGCTTGCCTTCTGGCTTGATTCCGACTTTCCCTTGGAGGCCGAGAACCCTTCTTGGCAGTCACGCCCCTCGGGCGAGAGCCTAGCCCAATCTTTCCTGGAGGGCCAATGCCAGGGGGGTCTGGACAGGTTCTAGCTGGGTACCCGGTCTCCAACCCCGTGACTATGCTTATCCGCACTTGCTGACTGCTCGAAATTGTCAAGACGTTGCTGGACTTTGGTGTTTTCCCTTTCGAGCTGCTTAATGCGTTTGCCCATCCGCTTTTCCACCATCTCCACAATGTCATGGGTCATGAGGTCGCGCCCCCCAAGGTCTTGATCCATAGAGAGCATTTTTTGCAAAGAATGTCCCACCCCATCTGATTGGCCCAATGAACCCGGCTCCAGAACCATTGGAAGCCGGACGGGCTCTGCGTTCTTGGCCCGTACACCTGCTCTCTCACCCTGAGATCGAGTGTTCACCATCAGACGATCGCTACCGGGAAAAATACTTTCGTTCCCACAGACGACGCCAAATTGCATGGGATAATTCCTGCAATCGTATGAGGCAGCGATCTCCCAGCTGGCGAACCTGAAAAAGCAGGGTCAGGAAAAAGGGGGCCAGACGTGTGCCCAGCTAATCCCCTCCGAAACTTAAGTCAGTGTAAGATCGAAGGGTTTTGCTTAATAGACTATCTTTTTTGTTCGAGTTTGCATACCTTTGTCCATTTTTGTGAGGAGTATTTATACCAGAATTAACAACGATTGTCAAAGATCTCCAGTCTCATCTGGACATCTCACATTTAACATACTAGTCCTCGTGCAATGAGTATTTTCTATTTACGTCTCCTCCTATTGAATGCTAGAAAAATGGGGTAAATGATCGGCCATGTGCCGAGCATTTATGCCACTCCCCGAGTACCCAAATCCCCCAGATCGACATCTGATATCAACTGAGCATTAAATACTCGGGGGAACAGTTCCTCGGAATATTCGCTCACGTCGTCTCGGCACATCAGCCATTAATACTTAGTCATCATGATAGTAAGTTTAGACTCCCAAAGGGCAAGTGTTGGCAGACACGCATTTATTTGTCTTGTCACTATCACTTATTCCGCCATAAATGTGAAATCACATCGCATTGAATACGATGCAAGCTGTCGTACTCGGCTGTTCCGAATCACCATACCTCGGCTTATCTCTTCGGCACCCTTTGGACGTCCCAACGGCTTCATTATTCCACGTGTCAACCCGGGGACTGAAGAGCTAGCTAGAATCCCGCCAGAGTGTATCAATTAACTGCATTCATGACCACGTAGCTCCTTGTAGCATCCACACAAAGTTATGGCTCTAGTTATTCATTTCATATGTTACTAAAATCAAATATAAGAACAAAATCACCAATTAGCTCTTCAGTACTTTTTCTTCACTGGGAGTAAATCATTGGAATACTTCATTTCAACAGGATTATAAGATGTGCAAAGCACAAATTCTTCATTATGGATTCCCACATGTTACCATAAAATTACAAAGGCTTCGACAGCGCGCCTTTCTCCATGCATTCAGACAATTCATCGATAAGAGCAAGGGAGCTATAATCCCTCCTATTTCCAAGACTCAAAACAGAAACCTCCATCGGAAAGACCTCATACATTGCATCGAAACACACATTCATCATCAATTTCCCATCTCCACCTGAATCCTTGGCTTCTACACAACTTCCACGAACGTTCGCCATTATTCTCCTCAAGCTCCTTTTCAACTTCTTACAATCAGATGAAATTCGCATTAATTGGAAAGTATGCATTTCATAAACATTTTAACAAGAATAGTAGACATTTTACGAACAATAGGTGTGACAAAATTACTATGTTCACTTTCTTCAACAACATTGTGCATCGCAAATTTCATGTTTATTATCTCTGTTTTTCATTTAACATAAATTATGTTGTTTTATGTTTTGATAACAAAACCATTTTCAATGCTCTACCTGTTTAGAAGCTTCTCCTATTGTGTTGAGCATCTGACTATTTATGTAAATCACCAAAATATGGAAGGAAAGTTTCATAAAGTATAAATTGAACTCTTCATTTGACACCACTGATCCAACTAATCCCAGCCATCTTTCTGTTTTCTCCAGCGATATCATCCCTCACATTCTTCGCATCATCCCATCTTCCGTTACCAGCATATATGTTAGAAAGCATAACCTTGTAAGTGGTTTTCTCTGGTTTATTTTCAAAGAGCTGCTGAGCTACGATTTCTGCCAATTCGGAATTTTGATGGACATCACAGCATGACAGAAGTGCCTCCCAAATACCAGAGTCCACTGGTTTTGGCAAGGATTGGATCAGATCATAAGCCTCTTCCAACTCGCCAGACATCCCTACAAGCTTTACCATGTAAACATAATGCTCAGTTTTAGCTTGAACTTCAAATTCATCTTTCATTCTTCTAAAATAATCCCGACCATCTTTGACAAGACCAGCATGGCAGCAAGAACAAAGGAGAGCAGAGAAAGTGGATTCATCCGGTCTATATCCTTTGTCAACTATTTCTCCAAACATTTCAAACGCCTCGGTTGCAAGTCCATATAAACCGAGACTAGAAATCATGGAATTGTAAGTAATGATGTTCCTCGTAGGCATAGTTTTGAAAACCCGAACACCCAATCCCAAGAAACCACACTTTGAGTACATATCAATGAGAGCAGAGGAGACCATGACCTCCGAGGAACACCCATGCCTAACAGCATAACAATGTATCTCACTGCCAGGGTCTACAGTAGCCAACTGAGCAGTGGCCACCAGCACACTAGCAATCAATAGAGGATCAGCCTTTCTACCTTCCATAATCATTCTCTTGAAGAAGACCAAGGCATTTTTATACCCTCCAGTCTGAGAAAAACCAGTTACCAAAGCAGACCATGTAACTAAATCAGGCTGAGATAAACAATAAAAAACTCTACGTGCAGAATTCATGCATTTACATCTAGAGTACATGCTCACAAGTACACTACCTATGTAAGCATTAGAATCAAAACCACTTTTCAAACAAAACCCATGAATCCCTTGGCCAATTTCCAGCAAGCACTGATCCACTACACCCGAAATCAACCCAACCAGAGTATACCCATCAGGCTGCTTCCCTATTCTTCGCATACTGTTAAACAATTGTAGCCCTTTATCCCAATGCCCACCACTCCCATAACCCCAAATCATTGAATTCCATAAAACCAAATCCGGCTCAGTTATCCGATTAAATACTCCAGTTGCTTCATGAACAAGGTCCAGTTTTGAATAAGCACGCACTAATGCACTACTACAAATGGAGTCCAATTCTAAACCCCAAACTATCACTCTTCCATGCACAAGCCTCATTCCCTCAAAATCATAATTCTCAGAACATGCACGCAAAATACACGTGAATGTAAAGTTATCAGGCATTGTTTCTGAGCTAAACATTTGTTTGAAAAGCCAAAATGCATCAGAAAACTTATGCGCTTTAGCATATGCTCGAATTATGGAATTCCAGAGGTAGACGCTTCGATGGGGAGTTTTATCAAACAAGTTACGAGCTGAAATAAGGTCATCGTTTATGGCATAGAACCTTACGATTTTCACTGCATAAAAGGGGTCACAAAATAGGCGGGTCTTGATTATTAGAGCATGCAATTGTTTAGTTCTTGAAAGGGTCTGATGGAGTTTTGAGAGTTCAAAGAGAAGCGAATGAAAATGAATGAACATTCAAAATTGCCTCAATAGTAAGTAACCACGACGCAACGACAAACAAAACGTAAAGAGAGAAACTTTAGAGGAGATTTTTGGGAGAGAGAGAGAATGCCTTGTGGTTCCGACGTCTCCTCTATGCATTAAGACTCCTAATTTTTTTTATTTATCTTTTTTCTTTAATAATAAGACATAAATTTAAAAATTAGATTCGATAATTNCCGACGTCTCCTCTATGCATTAAGACTCCTAATTTTTTTTATTTATCTTTTTTCTTTTTTAACGGATAATAAGACATAAATTTAAAAATTAGACTCGATAATANGAATGCCTTGTGGTTCCGACGTCTCCTCTATGCATTAAGACTCCTAATTTTTTTTATTTATCTTTTTTCTTTAATAATAAGACATAAATTTAAAAATTAGATTCGATAATTTTAATCATTAAATTAATAACAGATCTCAATAAATACTGAAACTCATAATAACATCAATGAGTATAATTATCACCAAAAAAAAAAATTCCAACACTATACTAAAATATTATTCAATTACAACTTTATCGTATCGTAATATTTTTTTTTTGTTGTGATTTAATCTTAGAAAAGTATTTTAAAAAAATTGGTTATATTATATATCTCTATTGTACCAAGATCTTACCCTACTTTGGATACCTATTATATTCCATTGAGTAACATTGATTCATTTGCTATCCCGCACACTACAAATGGTCTCCCAAGAATGGCATGAGTCGATCATTTCCCCAAATCTAAAACCAAATTTCAAGTATGTTACAAAGGAAATATAATGTTTTTTTTTTTGTGTGGATTAATTGCATTAGAGATTCCCAAAGTATAAGATTTGTTTCATTTTGGTCTCCAATATTTCAAATGCATCATTTTGATATCTGAAATATTGAATATGTTTTTATGTGATCTTTCAAACAGACAACATCCAAATTGTTAACAATTTTTTATTATAAACTTGTCATATAATATCTAAATATGTGTAAATAAATAATTTAGCGAACTCTTGACTAAATTTCTACCCAGATTTTAGTCAAAGAGTTACATAAATTACACAGTTGTGATTATAAGCTATCCAAATTTTGGTCAAGAACTACTCATATTACACATTTTTTGACAAAAGTAACCCAAAATTTGGTCAAGAACGAGTCAAATTATTTNCAAAAAAAAAAATTCCAACACTATACTAAAATATTATTCAATTACAACTTTATCGTATCGTAATATTTTTTTTTTGTTGTGATTTAATCTTAGAAAAGTATTTTAAAAAAATTGGTTATATTATATATCTCTATTGTACCAAGATCTTACCCTACTTTGGATACCTATTATATTCCATTGAGTAACATTGATTCATTTGCTATCCCGCACACTACAAATGGTCTCCCAAGAATGGCATGAGTCGATCATTTCCCCAAATCTAAAACCAAATTTCAAGTATGTTACAAAGGAAATATAATGGTTTTTTTTTTGTGGATTAATTGCATTAGAGATTCCCAAAGTATAAGATTTGTTTCATTTTGGTCTCCAATATTTCAAATGTATCATTTTGATATCTAAAATATTGAATATGTTTTTATGTGATCCTTCAAACAGACAACATCCAAATTGTTAACAATTTTTTTATTATAAACTTGTCATATAATATCTAAATATGGGTAAATAAATAATTTAGAGAACTCTTGACTAAATTTCTACCCAAATTTTAGTCAAAGAGTTACATAAATTACACAGTTGTGATTATAAGCTATCCAAATTTTGGTCAAGAACTACTCATATTACACATTTTTTGACAAAAGTAACCCAAAATTTGGTCAAGAACGAGTCAAATTATTTTTTGCTCATATTTAAATATCACGTGATAAATTTATTATAAAAAATCGTTAACAATTTAAATATTAACGACTTAAGAAACCACATAAAAATATATTTAATATTTTAAGAACTAAAATAATACAATTAAAATATTAAGAACTAAAATGAGACAAACTCATACTCTAAAAACCTCCAATGCAATTAACCTTCTTCTTTTTTTTTAAATTCAACCATCAAAAGTGTCCAAATTAATTGACACTCATATCGATTAATCTTCTCTAATTCAATTAAAGACAGATCATTCATGCCGTGACTAATATGTATGAGAAAAAAATCTTTTTTAACTTGACCCTAATAATTTACCAAAATTCAAACTTAAAACGTCTAAATTTAAAAGTCGTCATTGTTATCACATGAACTACCATGGAATTTGTGGAAAAAGAATGTAATGCTTTTCCGAAAGGCAATGTGGTACTCAGTTTCTGCCCTGCAAAGCCAATTACAATGCAAGTTTACGTAACAACCATCTAATAACCATCATAAAAAAGAAAAGGTTTTACACTTCAGCCACCATTCTTTTACAAGCCTGCACATGGTAATTCTAATTCATGATACAAAAACGAGGCCCCCGTGACAGTGCAAGAATCATTATGTAATTAGGCGTAATCTGTAACTAAGCTGGATTAAGAGGAACTAAAAAGAGAAACGACGAGAAAAGTGACAGAGATCTTGTACACTCCGACTCTCAACACCTTGCGAAATGATTTGAAATTGTCCATTTGCTATGATTGATATTTTTTTCTCCGGGTAGATTCATGTCTAATGAATGTAGAGATGTTTGAACTAGGGGTGTGCATCTGTCATATTCTCTTCCTTGACTTTATCTGTGATACCCCTGCATCAAAAAGGGTGAAAAAAATGCCAAACGCCACCTCAGGAGGGAAAAACAATTTAGAAAGGCACTAAATTGTAAGTTTAAATAATAATCAATGACCTATATAGTGATTTGAAAGAGAGAAAATACTAAAATATGATTACATGACCATCTCCTAACTCCCTCATGTTTCCATAGCCCCTCTAATGAGCTCAGCCCCTGGGCACCCAACAGAACCCCAAAGCCTTTCAAGGACTCGGATCCTTGATCACCCAAAAAAAAGCAGTTGAATACTCAATGGACATAAATGCCAGTGCAGACCAGAAAAACAGACACACAAGAAAGAGAAGGAGAGAGAAGAGAAAAAAAAAGAGGGGGGTGGGGGTGGGAAGAGAATGATGCTTGCATAGGAACCAAGTTGAATTTGACCCAGGCTCACTTCATGCAAAGATTTCAGTCACACCAAGTCCTAAAAGGCAATAACATAACTCTTTAATGCTTAACCCAAGAATTTGGCAAGACAACCTCAGGGCTCACCTCATATCAAAATTTGCCATAGGCTGACCACCGGTGTTCAAGCTTCGATGTCGAGGCTTCTCGTCTTCATCGGCATCAGACTCATAATCCTCACCATCCCATATCCGGCGTTTTGGTCTTCGATCCATGTCTTCCTCTGCCTACACCCAGAAATCTTCTAATGAGATCAGAATAAACACAAGGCAAATTGATAAGGAGACAATATCCAAACACGATCCAGGTTGGTGGGCCACCAGCTACAAACCTCTTCTGGAACTTGTGTAATGGGCGGTGTTGTTTGAAATTGTACACTAGGTGCATGTGGCAATCTAGAAAGTTGCTCAAGGAGCATGGTCCTGCATTGCCAATATTATATCAAGCAGGATTCCCATAACATCAGTATACAATCACGCCAAGAACGAAAAATGGACTGCACAAATAGAATAACGATATATTTAAGAGAGAGAGAGAGATCCCTAGCAAGTGCAACCAATAGGCATGTCGAAACACTCCAAATGTTTCCAAGCTAAAAGTTTAAAGCACATTGTGAAGGTGTATATTACCAAAATTGGTAGCAACAGAACAATAAAAGGGGTCAAAAAAGGGGTCAAAAAAGGACCAGATAGATATAGACCAAAAAAATGAGTATATAAATATTCTAATTCCCATCTCTACAATGATATAAAATGGGGAGTTAAAAATTATGGCAGAACAAAAGTAACCACACAAGGGGCAAGAATGACTGATAGAGTAATAGTATAAATTCAAAAAGTGCAAATACAGAGACACTATAAATGCCTCAAACTTTCC
Organism: Ilex paraguariensis; assembly: GCA_963454935.2. NCBI lineage: Eukaryota > Viridiplantae > Streptophyta > Magnoliopsida > Aquifoliales > Aquifoliaceae > Ilex > Ilex paraguariensis. The sequence goes on along the minus strand of CAUOFW020000825.1, from coordinate 498,714 downwards.
TTTAACTTGGATTTACTAGTGTATACCATCAAGACCTTAAATTATTTGAATTGACTAAGTGATGCTATTTCTTCAAATCAATAAAGCTAATATGCTTATCAGACATGCTGGATTATTTCAGATAGCAAGAGAAACAAAATGCAACATTTAACACGATGGAAAACTATCATTTTCACGAGACATCTGATCACTAATAGTTACATTACTACTGAATCACATGGTATCGTCCAGTAAGCAAAATTGAAGTCACAAAAATCAGCCAACGTTAAACTATGTCATTGTGTGAAATTTATAGTTTGAGAGGGCTCCTGTCACAAGAAACTTCCATCACAAAATTATTTTCTGTTGTCATTTTTCTTCTTTGCTTTCCTTTTTTTAATTTGCATCTATCTATTCATTGTAGGGGTCTCTTGTCTTTAAAGATCAATCCCCACACTTCATGAGTAACAATATTATGAACATTTAATGATTCTTATGTCAATTATAGTTGTACCAAACATAACACCCACAACAATTGCTCTAGCTTGATCTAGCAAAGATTGTGAAAAATGCCAATGTGAAAAATACCAACCTGAACCCAATCAATTAAGAAACCAACTCAAATCAGATTCACAAGACTAATCATATTACAAAATTAAAATGTACTTGATAATACATTGGACTGGATTATACTAAGCTGTCAGTGTCCGAGGCACTAATCAAAATCCAACCAAACTATAATTGTGTTTTATGTTAGACGATTCAATATAGGTAATGTTGGTATCCATCCAAGCCACCATATGTAACTGATCCCAATCTAGTGAATCTACAAGACTGTTAGACGCCTAGGTGTGAGTCTAAGGCCAACATGCAGAAGCATCCGAGCAAAGTCAAGAAAGTTCAGTCAAGGCATAAACTAATGTTCTTATGGAATGGGTACACAACGAAAAACATATAGATATAAATAGAAGCAATATTCTCTGGGCTCCTTATCTAAAAATATAAAAAAATTTGAAAAAAGGAAAAGAAATTCGAATTTAAGCCCTTTTGTACCAATTGTTAGCTTTAGAAGACAGAATAAAAATTTAGCACTATGATCAATCTATAACATCATACGGTAATCCATCTCACATTAGCACAATTATGTTCTCAAACCCGAGAATAAATATAAAAGAAATTGTTGCTCACTCTTTACCATAATTATATAAAAACAAGTGATAATTAAGAAAAAATATGACCACAGGTGCACCCTTATAACTTGAAGAGAGCCAAAAGTAGCAACAGGGCACCAATCTCCACCCATTTGACATGACCTAGACNAAAAAATATGACCACAGGTGCACCCTTATAACTTGAAGAGAGCCAAAAGTAGCAACATGGCACCAATCCCCACCCATTCGACATGACCTAGATTGTGAAGAATGGTTTTAGGTCAAACGGTTCACGATCTAAAACAGTTGTGATAAGTAAAAAGGGGTAATCCATTAGAAATGGTTTATCTTCCATTTAGGGTTGGTCATGGAGTTCCTCACGGATCAAGAGCACAGTCGTGTCACTATGATTTGGACTACGCAAAAAGATCCCAGCACAAGAAGATCTCAAAGTATTTTCCATAGTCTTGTTAGTTTGAGAATACATAAGACTTATATTACCCATTTCAGTACATTACCACTCATTTTAACCTCACAAATTTTGTGAAATTATTTCAAGAGTAACTAACTAGGCTGATGGTGGTTTGAACAGTGAGCAGAACAACAGTCCTAAAATCACCTTATTTTCTCCAGATCCTTGGATGAGTTCTGGTTTTCAATGGGGCTTGGCTCAATGTGAAGAGTGTAATCTGGGCCAAAGTACTCGTAGTATTCGTTGTAAGGCAATTTATTATCAGGTTCCACCCCAACTGCAACTGCTGTCTGCAAAATGTAAAAAATCTTCCTTTAATGTTCAGACTTCCANTCGTTGTAAGGCAATTTATTATCAGGTTCCACCCCAACTGCAACTGCTGTCTGCAAAATGTAAAAAATCGTCCTTTAATGTTCAGACTTCCAGCATAGGATTTAGTGGGATATCTGATTTGAAATGAGAGAGAGAGAGAGAGAGAGACCTCATAACACCAGCAACGTGCAACATTACGCATCGTATACCCTCCCCCGCCCAAAACCATCAGAGGANGAGAGAGAGAGAGAGAGAGAGAGACCTCATAACACCAGCAGCGTGCAACATTACGCATCGTATACCCTCCCCCGCCCAAAACCATCAGAGGAACATTGAAAGACCTAAGGAAATGAAGGCAATCTGCATGGCCTTTTACTGACAAGTTGAAGCACCCCAATCTGTCACCAGCCAATGAATCGGCCCCACACTGGAGAACAACTGCATCTGGCTGATACGACTCCATAACTTTTTGGATGATCGGCCGAAACAGACCACGGAAGCTCTCATCATCCATTCCATCATTTAATGGGACATTTAGTGCATAGTACTTTCCCTGACCTACGCCAATGTCTTTAATATGCCCAGTACCAGGAAAGAAATCTCCAAATTTATGAAAAGATACAGTCATGACTCTATCAGTGGTGAAAAATGCCTCCTCAACACCGTCTCCATGGTGGATGTCGATATCAATATATAACACACGCTGTACAATAACCTTAATAGGATTAGAAAACCAATATATTCATGACAAACAAAAATGGATTTCAGCAATAACAAACATATGGCAAATTCAATGTATGTCAAAAATATTGGGTGAGCAGAATCTTGCAGACTACAGATATTATTTCTAGAAAGGGACAAGAATATTCACAATGAGAAGTTTGTTGGGAAGCCCAACTTCCAATATGGATGTTTGTTTGCAAAATGCATTCATAGAAGCAAATCACGCCATTGCACCCCACACTTTATAACCACCAAGAAGTTGTCTGAAACAAAATAGAAATTCGAATCTCACCTCACTACAAAAAAAGGAGTGATCCGAATATCAAAAACAAGAAAAGATTGGGACACAAAAAAAAGCAAGGATATAAATTCATGTTTTAAACCATCCTTAGAATGAAAACCAGATTTTTTCGGCTTTAAAGCAAACTGTGCAATCATATAATACATAAATTTCAGAAATCTATAAGGACATATGACCCTACAACATCNAGCAAGGATATAAATTCATGTTTTAAACCATCCTTAGAATGAAAACCAGATTTTTTCTGCTTTAAAGCAAACTGTGCAATCATATAATACATAAATTTCAGAAATCTATAAGGACATATGAACCTACAACATGAAATTATACTGTATTCAATCCGCAACATGAGAAGAACTTCATCCAACCAGCACCAAAATTCCAATACCAGTGACAACCTTTTTCAATAAGCTCAAAACTAAAGGGACAAAAAAAGGTGCGCAGAGCATCAACAAACCAATAATTCGAAGTAAAAAAATAGGTCAATTTAAATCGAAAATACCTCAAAAAAGTTATCTACGGTAGCCAACATACCAATCCAAATTAGAACAATCACCATAAATCAATTATCCTTGAAATAAAACCAAAAAAAATAAAAAATAAAATAACCCACAACCCAATTATACACAAACAAATAAATCTCATTTCAAAATTCATCAAGTACTCAACAACACAAAACACATAACCTTTAGCATATGAGTTAGAATAACACATTTATAACCGCAGTAATTAATTAAAGAGTGTTTGTAGAGTGAAAATACTACCCTGTGAACTTTGAGGAGCTCGAGAATACCCAACACAATGTCATTAACATAACAAAACCCAGAGGCCTCGCTTTTCTTCGCATGGTGCAAACCACCAGCCCAATTAATCGCAATATCAGCGTCCTTCCTATTAAGCTTCACGGCCGCCCCAATCGACCCACCAGCAGAGGCCTGACAGAACCCAAAAATCCCATCGAACACCGGACAATCCTCACCCACATTGAATCTCTTAAGGTGTCGAGCGTGTGTGTGGTCGTGGAGGGTATCGGGTGTGACGGAGGCCAGGAAGTCCACGTAGTCGTCGGAGTGGAACCGTCGGATGTCGTCGGGTCCGGCGGGGAATGGACGATTGATCTCCATCCGACGGTGGAGAGCGTAATGGACGATCAAGTTGTGGGCCATTCGGATTCGGTGGGGCTTCATTGGGTGACCCTGGCCGTAGTAGTAGTCGCCGATTGTGGGCTCGTAGAAGTATGTTACTCGGCGCTTCTTAGCGTCCGGGCCGGAGGGAAGTGATACGCCGCCCAGAGCGGACGAGTCCATGATTGATGAGAGAGAGGAGAGACTCGTTTGACTAAACACAGTCCCCTTCTTGCCTTCGGTTCTCTCCACAGAGAGAGAGAGAGAGAGAGATTGCAGTGACGTCCAAACACGGTGGTATGGACGATGGAGGGATTTTTTCCGCATTTTATTGGTGGTGATGTGCACGCTAAGATTGTACTGTATATTCTGCTAACATGCGCTAGGGACGAGCTGCAGCCAGGCCCAGTTTTTTAATGACCAAAGCCTCAACTGGCCGTGCTGCTTCGACTTTGACTAGTCAACGGTCCAGGCTCAGGACAGCCAGCCCAAGAACACCTAGGCCCATACTTTACCACAATAAGGTCCAGAATGAGCCTTTAGTCAACTAGTCTTTACNGTGCTGCTTCGACTTTGACTAGTCAACGGTCCAGGCTCAGGACAGCCAGCCCAAGAATACCTAGGCCCATACTTTACCACAATAAGGTCCAGAATGAGCCTTTAGTCAACTAGTCTTTACGCAAAAAAAAGAAGAAGCTAAATTCAGATATAATTCGAAAAGAAAAGCATAAAGTCATAAGTGGATAAAAAATGAAAAGGAAATGGGCTATATCGGGTCAGCTTGGGAGGAGCACTCGGCCACAACCTAAGCATAGGCCCTACCCCCAAGCTACCCACAGTTCTGACAAAAGGAAGGCCTAATTGCCCATTAGCCCAGTGGGCTATTGAGCCATTTTCGATCCATTACTAGAGGTAGCTATTGGATCACTAACAAAATAATTAAAATAATGTCAAATATGAAAATTTTCAGATTCTTAATCTGGTAATATTTAATTTGTTATGGAATCCTGGTTTTTTTTTATATAGATTTGGTTAGTATTTGCTGTAAGTGAAATTTTAGTTTGTAGAAGATAATATGCATAGTGGAGTTGCTTGAGAGATAGAAAAGATTACCAGTCGAGAATTTCTTATTAATGGATTATAAGTATTTACTAGATCACGATAAGGCTAATGTCTATAATTGAATGAATCATCTTCAGATTTGATTAAGAAGGAAATGTGATATCTACTTAATTAGCTAGTAGTCATTTTAGAGATTCGAATTTAGAGATACTAATTGTTAAAAATAAAACTTGAGGAGGACTGAAAGTAATGCCCAAGTTGACTGATGGGCTTAGCTTTGTCAATTATACAAATGCAGTGGCCCACTTTTCCTACACTTTTTGTTTTTTGGCCCACTTTTCCTACACTGGTAGCAATGTCCCAAGTTCTACAACGAGGCGATACCCTGTCACAACATAAGACAAATTCAGTTGACGGACTACTTTTTTTGGGGTAGGAATCATTTTTATAGTCAAAAAAAGCTTATGCACGTAGAGTCCTCGGATTCGCTTCTTTCCGTAAGCCTAGAAGCAAGGTGGAATCCAGCCCTTTGACTCTCCTCTTATCCATTGAAGAAGACAGACTGAAACCAGCCCCTAATATAGTGGCCCACTTTTTGAACTGGTACAATGGCCCAATTGGACACTCTTTTTGGATGGTTATGTTTAGAATTCTTGGGCAGAGGCCCAATGTTTCTACAAAGGTTTGTTACTGTTGAGGTTGTTAAATGAGTTGTGTTGAGTGGGAATTAATTCGAGGCAGATTTGTGTTCACTGAGCTTAAATTTTTACTATTGTATCATCAAATTCAACAGTCCAAGTCAAACGATCTGAATCTTTGTTTTGATTTTATATTCAAAAAACTTCCTATTTTATTACTATATATATACATATGAGAATTGTAACATTGATGTGGCGTACTACTTGAGGTGGTACAAGAGTTCTAAATGTAAATATAAAGTCCCTCGAACCAAAAAGGAAAGATCGTCACAAAGAAGGAATTGTATGTAATTGGTAGAATGTATAGACTATCGAGCATTCTAATCTTTGCTGTGATATTCAAGACAAGATTTAGATCCTCTAGATTTCAAATTTTAAAAATTGAGTTTTGAAAAACTCTAATCTGTTAATTTTTCAAATAATGTTAAAGTAAACGAGTTGTGCGGGTTATGTTATGTAGCCCTCTTAATAAACGAATCATGTTTGACTTGAAGTTTTTTACCTGTTTACTTAAACAAGTTGTATACAGGTTTACTAATTTTCCACACAAACTCGATTAAACCCTACTCGTAATCATTTAATCTGAAAAGGTTGACACTCCTATATTATAAACCTATTAGTACTCAATATGAACTTGATGATACAAAAAATTATTCAAGGTTAAGCTCGGCCTAGAAGTAACTCGGACCCCCTAACTCAAGTCTTGCACCTCAAGTCTTCCAGCTCGGACCTTGGTCTCCCAGCTCGGATCTCTTACCTCAGACTCCCAGCTCAGGTCTTCCACCTTAGGTCTTCCAGCTCGGACCCCCAACTTAAGTCTTCCATCTCAGGTCTTCTCTCAAGTACACTATGACAACGACTGCTCAAACTTTCCATAAAGTCACGTCACGCCTAGAAAATATAACTTATAACAACCAAAAATCCCTAACACATAAGTCGTAAAAATCACTAAAGGATCACGTTGATTATGCAAGAATCCCTGCTATTATGAAAGGATCACGACTATTTCGCAACGATCACGCTAATTACGCGAAACTCCTACACACTATAAATAGGGACCGATCCCTCGCTTTGCAAAGGATCAGAATATTTATGAATAGACTCTATGCAGCCTTATAATTCTCTTCCCCAAATAATAGAAAAACTCCTAGGAGCAAGAGACTCAATTAGAGTGGACTAACTAAGCTTTTAAGCTAGTGAACCACTTAGGGGTGCAACCCGGGCTAGTTGGGCGAGTTGGACAGTCAACCCTAACCCAAGTCCAGGTGTATAATCTTTAACCCTAACCCTAGCTCTAACCCTACCTCAAGCTGAGGGACTCAACCCGAGCACAACCCAAGTTTAATTTGGGCGGACTTGGGTTGAATTCGGGGTACTTTACAGGTTGAGTTCGGGTTGAGCCCAAAATAAACTTGTTGTTCTAAACCTGATATATATATTACATAATATTCACCTAAATTAACAACCAACAACTTCAATCCAGTTTTTAACATAAAAATCATAATATTAAAAACTCAATGCTTGAGATAATACAACTACAACCATACAGAACACAAATAAACACAACCAAAATCCTTACACAAACATAGAGTTCACTGCTTAAACAAAATCCTTACACAACCGACATCATTAGAACAACTAGAATCTGTACACAGAACCAGTTTAATAGAAATAAACATAACACAAACAGAAATACAACATAAAGTCAATGTTTAACATAAACACATAATAGTAATTTAACACAATCATAGAGTTCACTGTTGTCACTGCCCACTACCTAATGACACAACCATTGTCATTGCCACCAGTCCATTGCTGCCACTGCTACCACAACATTTGTCTCCGTCTCCCCCATTAGTGACATGTATTGATTTACTATGCCATAAAATCAAAAAACAGAAAAATAATCAATTTATGCAACTAAAAGTGAAATATTAGACTTTAACAAAATCTAAAAAAATAATTTTACATTGATATACTTCTAAAGAAATTCTTAATGCATCGTTTGATTGTGAAAAAAAGGATCAAAAGAGGACAAAAATTTTAATGTCATAGCAAGTTGGAAAAGAGACGTAAAAAATTGCATTTGAGAGTGAAAATAAACTCTAAAAATTAACTCCGAAAAAATTGCATCTAAGAGTGAAAAGAGGTCTCAAAATTAACTTTGAAAAAAATAAATATGAAAATTAACTTTGAAAATGTGAAAATAAAAATGAAAATTGCATACCTGATCTGAGACAGACGAAGTCAGAGGCGTAGATAGTAAATCTGCTTTGAGATAAAATTTGAGTTTTTGATCTAAGATGAGATTTGAACTGAGATGAAGAAAGAGGCTGAGAGAGAGAGAAGAAGACGAAGGAGGCTATGAGAGGGCTGAGACTATGAGAGAGAGAGGTGAAGACGAAGGAAGCTAAGAGGGCTGAGACTCTGAGAGAGAGAGAGAGAGAGGTGAATACGAAGGAGGCTGAGAGAGCTGAGACTCTGAGAGAGAAAGACGAAGATGAAGGAGGCTGAGGGGCTAAGACTTTGACAAAGACGAAGGACTCTTTCGGAAAGAGGCTGAGAGAGAGCTGAGACAGATCTAAGAGTGAGAGTGAGTAAGGGTCCTGAGGGAGGGAGGTGCAGACTAGATAGTAATCGTAGGATAAAATTGTATTTATATAGTATTAATTCGGGTTGAACCCGATTATTAAATCGGGTTGAGCCCTATTTTAATATTCGAGTTCAACCCGTAAACCCGATGTCTCAACCCGAGGCCCGTCCAAATTGAATTTGTGTTGGAGTTTTTTTACCCAAGCTTAACCTAAATATTAAAAATCCTAATCCAAGCCTTACTTTTTTCGGGTTGGCCTCAGGTTAAAATCGGGTTAGCCCGCTCAAGTTACACCCTTATAATCACTATAAATCTTCTGTCTATCGATTGATGGTTGTTGTCTATGTAATTGACTATTAACCACTACAAACCTAGTAGCTCAAATTGGACATCCAAGTGAATTCTCATCATCATCCCTAACAAATTTTTAGTTCATTTCCCCCTTTTTGATCCCCAACCTCAACTACACAACTGCATAAATTATATTATCAGATCTAATAAATTTAATGATGTATGACTGAACTTAATCACAATATCGGAATTTAGACAAGGATTGAGATGGTTGAAGACAAGTCACAACCACAAGACAACGAGCAATCTCTGTCTGTGTATTATTCTATCAATATATTTTTTTTTCAAGTAGGTAATAATGCTATGCGCATGCAAGACACAATAATGGATCCAAATTGCGGGGTCATGTTATTTTCCACGTTCCTTAAATGTGGTAATATTTTAGAAACACACACACATATGTGTTCGTATGTGTGTTTTGAAGAGATCCAAGTTCAACAATGTTTTTTATATTTTTTGGTTCAACGGTTAGGATTGTTCGGATCAATTTAGGCGCACCTTAACTAATCTATCCCGATCCAGTCAAAAATAGATCATTTACACAGGGACTAAGATATTCATGAAAAATAAATTTCTCGTAACTTAACTCAACAAATAGGTTGATTTTTAAATTCTTGGCTACAAAAAACATAAACATGGCATTTGGAAAAAGATAAAACAACCACAAAATGTATGCATGCAACTAGCTAAGGGTACAATCCATAAGACATTGCATTTCTAGTGTATGTGTGTGTGTGTGGTATTGAATTTTTTTTTCATATCGTATTGAAGTAATTGAAAAAATAAAGGTGAAATTACGACTTAATCTGAAGATATTGCAACAAATTTTTTGAGATCGCGAGAAAATTTTCATAGTTTAGCCATAAGATATACATTAAAGGACCAAAGCCTAATAGGCTACATCTTATCATTAGTACCTAGTGCTTAGAATAAATGGGTTATATTTTATATGTAAGGTAAACGTTGAATCACATCTCATTTAAATTGAGATAAACAAGAATCAAAAAAAAAAAAAAACAGGGAAAAATCTAAAAATTTGCTTAGTTAATCCCATCATATCATATGATCTTATCTTATTAGAATATTATCTTCAACACACTCCCTCAAAATCGGACATGAAAATGACATAGCAAAGTGTCCCACTTGAATTTGATGACAAAATTATTTTCTAAAATTTATTTTGATAAATCTGACAATTCCATTGAAATTGGTGAAACTGATAATCAAAAAGAACAGATTGAATGAAGCGAATAACAACTTTTTAAACGTACAAAACTGATAACAAACCACCCTAAAATTGTATGCACGTAATGATCCCATTTTAAACTCAATTTGTTTAGTAATAAGTTGCCTCCCATCAAGTCATAATCGGTATTTTTTGGATTGTAACTTAACCACAAACAAGATAGAATTAATCACTATTTACTTTTAAGTTTGAATATGATATCTCGTATCGGTAGTAGTAACTCATGGTGATTTGAGTGAGGCAAAGCACTAGTGTTTCATGTAGAAACCAATGTCAATGTGTGTCTATCAAAAAGTCCCAATCGTCCAACAATAAAGCTTCTTTTTCAAGTGACGATGATAACACCATGAGAGTGAAAGCGAAGCTCCGAACCTTTTTCTCTTTCGTTTCATCCTTTCTCCAAATCATTTGGTGCTTGGCCATGGCCCATGGCTCCATTTCACCTTTGTTTGTCTAACTAAAAATTAACCAGAAAAGAAAGGAATATTTTCCTGTCTCTGAAAATAATTCTTTTATAGAGATATGTGAAAGTAGAAGATAAAGGGCATCTATACATGTTCTTCATATTCCTAATTAATCAACTTTTTCCCAAGTAATAGAGGAAGCAAGTCCAACACCAAGGCCCCCAACGTTAGTTTGTTTTGTTTTTTGGTCATTATTGCAAAGTTTACAGGGGAGGAGGCTAGTGAAGTTCAAACTCGCGACCTATCAATCCAACGACAAGTTATAGTGTCATTAGGCCACTGCTGACTTCCAACATCAGTTTCATAGTACAATGAAGTAATCGATTCTCAACCCGTCTGTTATTTAAATTTAAGTCTAATTAAAATCAATTTGGGCCACAATTAAATCCGATTACCGAAAGTTTCACTTCAAACACTTGAATATTCGTCTAAATTAGACTCTATCAATGCCAACTACAAACTCAACAAAAAGAAAATGTTTTTCTTCTCAACGTACGTGATATGTACGGCGGCGTGACAACTTAACATAACCCGATAATATTACTCTAATTATAACTTGTGCACTTCTTTATTAGGAAGTTTCGCAGGTAGACACACCTATGGCCTTAAGGGTTTTGGGGGTCCATATATGTGTAAATTCATGCAGCAACAGGGTCTTTGGTGTGTCATGATCCGTTTTTTTCTTCTCCAAGTGGTGTTTAGTGGGATGTATCTTGTCACATAATTGCATCACTGTAACTTAAAACTACTATCATTAACTTGTTTCAAGCCTTTATTAAGGTGTGTGGAGTTTTCAAGATTCCAGTGGTCCCTCTGGGGTTCACCCCATGCACCCAAATCCACCAGCTTCAAGTCAAAAGTTGCAATTAGAGTGCCTTGAGAACCAAAAACCCCCCCTTCCACATCTAATCATGAACCTTGTTGATAACACTAATTAAAGGATTCTTGTCTTCCATTGCTTTCAAATTTTACGAATTGACCCCAACATACCTATTTTTCTTTGTTTTTTGAGCTAGGAACATTATTGGTTTGAAAATCCTCGAGCATTATCCCATAGATTCTAGCAGTGAATGACGATCTTCATGACGACAACGTACATATAACAGCACATCATATAATATAATATAATATATAATTCCGAAAAGACTAAAGGAAATTTTCGAGTTATTGCTTAACGCCATGATATATATCATGTTTAGTTTGCTTAGATTACAAAAAAATAAGTTGCAACTAAAGTGCCTAGAGAACAAAAAAAAAAAAAAAACCTTCCATGGGTCATAATGAACCTCGATGATGACACTAATTAAAGGTTCATGTCTCCAATTGGTTTCAAATTTTACGATTTGACCCAAATGTACAAAAAAGTTTACATCTTTAACGGTTAATGTTGGTGCACGCTCCCCTAATTTGAGTTTCCTTGTTTGTCAAATTTTTTTCCATATCATTATTGAAGAAATTAGGGGAAAAAAAATCTATAAGACTAACAAGATTTTGAAAATTGATTTTAAATTTTTTTTTTAATTAAGTAGTGGTTAGTTATTGTGACAATCTCACTCCTCAAAACATGATTTCTATAATAGTATTGATAGATTACATAAATAAATATATACCAACTCAAGCAATGATAATTCAATATACAAAATATAAATACGAATATATCACAATATCTATATAGGTATATGTGTGTACATAAATAAGGTAATAAAGGATTGCAAAATTATGAATCATTCGAATTCGTGGTAAGAATTCAAACCCCTAATACGATCGGTAGTAGCAAACCACGCAGATCGAGTAAGTTGGGGCTTAAACTTGAAATTCAAGATCCCCTCCACCCACCCACCTACCCTAGGGGGATTTGAATTTCCTTCTCCGTTATTTCTTCATCAATCGTAAAATTTATTTTTCAAAAGGTACCTCAACGATACATCACAATATCAACATTCATTATGATTCGATTTTACAATTTGGATCAAAGATTGCAATTCGATAAAGAAGCTCGCCCACTAAGGGTTCACACCGACTACATACTACCCAAGGCAAATACATTTTTGGTAGACATGACTTTAACTTTTGATTTGGTTTTTACCTTTTGGAGGGGAAAATGGAAGGAAAAAGTATGATTTGGTTTTAGTTTAATATTTAATAAATTGACCTACAATGATACCTTCCAATGCCGACACACAGTAAAAGTTCAATATATATATATATGTGTGTGTGTGTGTGTGTGTGAGAGACATAATTATCATTTGACTAAAATGGTTTCTCCAATTTTTTTACTGCCTAGTTTTGAACTTTATTAGGGAAAAAAGAAAGAAGAAAGAAGAACGAAGAACGAAGGAAGAATGATGAACTCATGTTACATATTGTCATTGACATTTGCTTCTCGAAGATATTTTTTTAATCATGATTGATCTTACACGCATTTTTACGAGAAATCACAGGACCTTCCGACATGAATATTATAACTTGGGTTAACTCCGTAAAAAAATAATCAAAACACATTACCGTGCAGTAAAAGTAAGACACACAAACCCCACGTAAAATAAAAACAGAGACTCACCCATAGTAAAATATACACACACTCACACGGTAAAACTCACACACAGCAAAAAGAGAAAACACACACACACACACACACATTCACTAATGATTAAATGCAATTTACCAGGGATCTTCTCCGACAAAGTGCAGTTTGACCACCATTTTAAAAAGAGTGGAAAACAACAATGCTGACATTAGGTCGAAAGCTATATTGTCTTTTAAAGACGGTGGTCATATTTAATGTTAACACTAACACTTTCTCGTGTTTAATAAAAAAAAAATGATATTTAGACCAAAAAAAATTGACATAATTTATTAATCTAATGACTTTATTAAAATTATTTGGTAAACACCAAGTTTCAATATTTGATGGATCTCACAATTAATCCAAAGATCATAGTGAGTTAAGTCAATAAATTAATTTTCAATAACATTGCTCTTAATAAAATTAAAAGTTTAATACACAATGTTGATTATTGTTTTAATTTTGCACTTCTTTTTAATTATCTCACCGCAATTACTTTATTCCTATCACCACCGTTACAATGGTGGTGGTGGTGGTTGTGACGGCACAATGGTGGTGGTGGTGGCGGCGGCGGCGATAACGACACAATGCTAGTGGTGGATGGTGGGTGTTAAAAAGTTAAGTGTAAAATGTATTTAGGGTATCTATTTATAAAATTTTTATTGACTGATATTTTTAGCATTAGATGATAAGTAGATGACTTATTAATTAAAATTTTAGCAAATTTTTAAGAAGTACTTAAAATATTGAGTGGTATGAGTTTTATGTTATCAAACAAGTTTAATTCATTAAGTGCTTAAAATATTTAGTTTTAAACATTTAATAGTGTTATCAAATAGCCCTAAATTAAAGTCATATTTAGCAATAGAAAACACCTCTTTCATATGGATTTGGTTCTACTCCAATATATTATTTTATAATTTTATTCAATGATATTATTTTACAATTTTATTCAATGATAGATTATTAACCGTGTATTATTGGAGGATCCATCTATATTTAATGTGTTTCACTTAAATTTAGGAAGTATTATAAAAAAAAAATTAATAAATTTCCCACTATAATTTCAAATCCGCATTTTCAAGAAATTATTTATACCTAATATAAGAACTTAATTTGATGACCTAATTTTGTTAGATTAAAAATGAATCTCATTCAATATTAGAACTAACCGTAAATCTAATTGCTATAATTAATTAAGTACTGAATTTAAATCTTAATATTACTACCCTATAGTTTTACAGACCTATCAATGGGGTGCACATACATATCACTATAAACCTAAAAATCATAAATTTAGGGAATAAGATTGAAATTTTGTATGAAATACATGTTTAAACTTCTTGTTTTAAAGCTAATACACCTTCGAACCCAAAAATTTTACATCATCTATTGATTTAATAAGGTGTTAATAGTAATATCATCCCAGTAAAAAATTTAAAAATTAAATGCTTTTAAAGCTTTTAAAGCACTAAAGACCAATTTTTGGTAATTTCTTTGGAATAAGGCTATGGTACTAAATAGGCATGTTAACGGATCGAATTTTGATTGAATTCTAACTAATTCGAATCTGAAATTGATTTCGAAAATTTAATTTGAATTTGATCTGAAAATTCAATTCGAATAACTTAAGTAATTAAATTATAACAAATTATACATATATTTCAACTAATTTTTTTTAAAAAATAATTACTTACTTTTTTAATATTTATATAAAAAATAATAATATTTGAAGTACAAACGGATATTGGAATGGGAGAGAGGGATCCGACATCAATGACCACACTAATTGTGCCACGTGGGTAGATGAGGTGTTACATCGCAATTAGTGTGGGTATATCAACATTGTAATAAACAACAACTGCCTTGGACCTGGGAGAACATTTGTGATTGATCGGACGTTGGGGTTTTGATATTCTGATGGTGATAGGAAAAGGGGACCATCGTATGACGGACATTTCAAAAAAGTAGTATTACTCTTCATCAAAAGGTCGCTTGTGACTGCTGAGCCTAAAGCCATGCCAGTCCAAGCTTATAGAATGTGTGAAAATCTAAAGTAAAGTTTTTTTTTTTTTTTTTTTTTATCAACTCAAACAAAAAATATATTTGATAATCATTTATGTTTACTAAATTATAAAAATAAAAATAAAAAATATGTTTAACAATCACTTCAAATTATGTTACAACATTGAACTTTATATTATTTCCTGTTACAAAAAAACATATCAAAATCTCATTGTTACAATATAGTATTACATTCCATTATAAATAAATAAAAAAAATCTCATTGTCAGAAAAAAATTAAATTGTAAAACAAAACCCCACAAACCACATAGATTGCCCTCTCTCTCCGCCAGTTCTCTCTCTTTATCTTCTTTGCAACACAACAAACACACCCACACACAGCCAAATCACACACACCTACCCAGAATTCACACACACACATACACACACACCCAAAGTTCCCACACAAAAATCACCCACATAGAACTCAGACACACACACAAAGACCTAGAAAATCCCACACACACACACACACTTTGATATAAATTTATATACCCATAGCGATGGAGGTAGTAATGGTGAGAAGGAGAGGCAACGATGGAGGCAGCAATAGAGAGAGGGAGAGGCAACAATGGAGTGACAGAGGTAGCGATGGAGGCAGGAATGAAGGTAGATGCAAGGATGGAGGCAGATACAACAATGGTTCGCGACAAAAAGAGATGATAGAGGGGGGAGAGATAGGGAGAGAGAGAGAGAGAGAGACGATGGAGAGGAGAGAAAGACAATGAAGTCGGTTTTTATACTTTAATAAAAAAAAATTTGTGTTTTGCTGCGATGAAAACTTAAAGCCTGAATCTCATTAATTCCCCCACCAAAACAAAAATGTAAGCCAAACGAGTCATGAGTCTTTCTCTAAGCTACTATTTGATAAATGAGTTAACGCAATATGACACAACACGACTAATAAATGAATCGGGTATAAGTGAAATCTATCAAAAAAAAAATACAACAAGACTTGTTTATATGCTTGTTTTACACAATTCATCTACGATATAATCTCAATATAACACGATTTGTTAGACACAAACCAATAAACGAATCAAATATAAGTAAAATATTTTTTAACACGAATCCACTTTACCCAACACGATTAATAACCTTACCTATAATATGCACATTAGTATAACCATGCCATCTCTTGCGACGGAAACATTAAGGTATTAACTATCGAAGCCCAGTTACTTAAATTCTCTTGACGGCTTATGATTGGGGGGAAATTTTTTATTTTTTTGAGATCTATAATTGGGTGATTTTACTTGCATGGTTTGGTGAGTAAATTTGGTCCTATCTAAGGTAATATAGTTAAAGTTGACTTGGAAGAAGTAGTTATTTAATTTTTTACAGAAAAAAAAAAAAAAAAACTGAATAAAGGTNAGGTAATATAGTTAAAGTTGACTTGGAAGAGGTAGTTATTTAATTTTTTACATAAAAAAAAAACTGAATAAAGGTTTGTTCCTAATGATATGGGTTGTTATATAAAGTGAGAAAGATGACATCTTGTCCACAGGGCCCAATTGGGTCATTGGGAGTATGATTTTAAATCCCTAATCGTTTTGACTTTCGATAGTGGATTAAGAATCTATCTATAACTCCAACCACATCTTTCAAGAAGACGAAAAAACTGAAAATAAAGTTTTTCACGGGGTGGTTTATGGTAATAATAAAGATTTAAAGGCTTTTTGATTATGACTTGTCCATGTTGTGGAATTATTAGGTTAGGTTTAGGTTAACAGCACCAGATACTTATGGGTGGACAACCGGACCCTCATTCTATTTATTGCCACCTCCATTAATCGCGGATCAAAAAGTTCCAACTAAAAAGGAAAAAAAAAAAGTGGGAGGGTGTGAAACTGAATATATTGATAATTGTGGGGTGTCAACTTAATGTCTACATGTGATTACATAAAGTATTAGGGATTAAAGTAGAATTCTAGAAACTTGGGTGCATCCCCACTTGTTTTGGTTCCACCATTGACCCATTATTTTCGCGGGAAAACTGTCAGTGGTACGATACCGACAATTAAATTTCTTAAAGGCTAAGGTGTAATATTTTTGAAGCGTAAGTTATAAATTAGACTAATAGTATTTTGACCTAAAAATTTGATTTAATTTGTTGACATAATGANACCTAAAAATTTTACTTAATTTGTTGACATAATGATGCGGCTTCTGTAGAACTATTGGATCAACACCAAGTTCTAATGTGTGATAGGTCATACAGTTAATCCAAAGGTCATAGTGAATTAGGTCAGCAAATTAGGTCAATAAATTAGGTTATAATAGTATTGCTCAACTTATAAATAACATGATCGATCATGGAATATTGAGATTAATACCAAAAATTACAACTTTTAAATTAAGTTATAATATTTAAAGNACAATAGTATTGCTCAACTTATAAAGAACATGATCGATCATGAAATATTGAGATTGATACCAAAAATTACAACTTTTAAATTAAGTTATAATATTTAAAGTTCAAGTTATATGTAATTTAAAACATGGTAGATTTCAATAAGTTTATTCGATGGTCTGAAATAGACTCATTCAATGCCTACCAATATTCCTCTCAAAACTATTCACATTAAAGTTTATCTTCCTCTCCTCACTCTTCACTCTCTCTCTCTCTGGTATCTTCACTCCTCACTTTTTCAAATTAACCGGTTCGAACTACCCCTAGTAACTCATAAGAGATAAGTTATAACTACTCAAGGAAAATTCATGCTTGATTATGGGTATCTATGATTGATTACGGTCTTCCCTTGAATAATTATAACTTCTCTTTTTAAATGTATAGTTTTAACATAAAAAATTGTAACTTTCCGTAGTAAACCGNTTAATCCAAAGGTCATAGTGAATTAGGTCAGCAAATTAGGTCAATAAATTAGGTTATAATAGTATTGCTCAACTTATAAATAACATGATCGATCATGGAATATTGAGATTAATACCAAAAATTACAACTTTTAAATTAAGTTATAATATTTAAAGTTTAAGTTATATGTAATATAAAACATGGTAGATTTCAATAAGTTTATTCGATGGTCTGAAATAGACTCATTCAATGCCTGCCAATATTCCTCTCAAAACTATTCACATTAAATTTTATCTTCCTCTCCTCACTCTTCACTCTCTCTCTCTCTGGTATCTTCACTCCTCACTTCTTCAAATTAACCGGTACGAACTACCCCTAGTAACTCATAAGAGATAAGTTATAACTACTCAAGGAAAATTCATGCTTGATTATGGGTATCCATGATTGATTACGGTCTTCCCTTGAATAATTATAACTTTTCTTTTTAAATGTATAGTTTTAACATAAAAAATTGTAACTTTCCGTAGTAAACCGAAAAAAAATTCAGTACGGTACCCCAAAAAAAATAAAATTGGCAGGGTAGATTTTCCCTATTTTCGCACTCTTAATTTCTTCCTTAATGATCCCATTGTCAAGGATTCACATTGACCTCCAAGTCTAAACTTGACCTAATTGTCTTGGATGATGAATAGATTCTTCATCGTGTCGGCAAACCCAATTTTGTCTACTCCCAGCTGTTTAATTTGATCGGAAACTAAACAACAAAACGATTTTAATTTTAATTTTAGTTGCACAATTCATAACTAGTTTGTGCATTTTTTTAAATGATGTAACATAATTTTTGTCATTGAATATTAATGGGACCTATTTATCTGATGGTAAAAAACTTTGCCACATTATTTGGGATAGAGATTTGGTAAGCATAGCATTACCCAAAATAACATTGTTGGTTTTGTACCTTTTGTAGCGGGTACCATTTTCACATGTTTTAGAAATAGATGACAAGAATTTGTCTATAGTAATAGAAAAAAAATTCGATATCATATTGACATTTATCATACTTATGAGTATTTTTATCACTATTATGATACTGNAAAAATTCGATATCATATTGACATTTATCATACTTATGAGTATTTTTATCACTATTATGATACTGAATAAATGTGATAAAAATAATTACCACAAAAATAATAAAAATAACTACAAATGTAGTATCTGTTCATTCTTTTTTCTCTGACAGATGGTCAGAATTTCATCTAGGTTCGAATCCTACTGAGAGGTCCACTAGAGATCAGAAATTATTGAAGAAACAACAAGATCTTTCTTTTGTCCCTTACAGGCGATCGAAAAATAAAAAAATAGTTAATATATTCAAGATAATTACTTATTTACAAAATACCGTCTCAATTCATTTTATTTCATCAGATCCGGGATGTANGATCGAAAAATAAAAAAATAGTTAATATATTCAAGATAATTACTTATTTACAAAATACCGTCTCAATTCATTTTATTTCATCAGATCCGGGATGTAATATGGTTCCAAAGGATGAACCGGATATAGACAGTTCCAATAAGATTTCATTCTTGAACAAAAATCTATTTTTTGATTTATTTCATCTATTCCATCACCCACAAATATGATAATTTCTTTTGTGCCAAAAAAAAATAGTAAAAATAATTACCACAACAGTGATAAATCATCCACAAAATAATAAATTTTCTTATAATACAATGACTCATAAAAATTATAAAAACACCCATTTAATTAGTCAATTTTTTTCAGCGGAGGAGAGTACCTCCTACTTCTTTAGATTAGGAGGAAAACCATAATTCATAGGGTACAATTTTGGGTAACATTAGGTCTGTGTAGGTACAATAATGTGACATTTTTAATCTTATCTTCCCTTAAAGTCAATCTAGAATAGAGCGAGAGAAAATTCTACAGCAAATTCAAACCCCTAAAATAATTCACAAAAAGAAGCTTCCTGTCATGTTTTTGATGAATCATGCATAAAATAAGTAGTCATGATTCTTATTTACTGTCTACACTAAATGCCACTGATCTTTCACCATTTGAAATTGAGTTTACACTTCCTAGTTTTAGCATTATTTGGCTAGAAATGAATGATGAAGATGGAGAAATCGAAGGCCAAGAAATGTAAAACCTTTGTTTGGTACGTGGTCTTTTCTTTCAAGCTAAAAAGAAGAGTAATGATATTAGAGTTTAATTAGTATTTAATCGTAGGATATCCCCTCTTATTTATACAGGGATTAGTTTTTGTCTTTATTTGAGATCGTGCGGTCTCCTCAATCTATTAGAATCATCTGAGAAATATCTTTTTGTTAAAGGATTTTTGATACTGTTCAACATGTCCTTTTAAAAATAATGCACTGTCATCTTTGAAGCAATATATTTGTACCCAAGGTAGTGTTGGTTCGCTGGCCCTTTCTGTTCCTCTGGTACGCATATCCGAGCTTCTGTAGTTGTGTCCGAGCTGATTAGGTATCGTTTGGTGGTCTGAGAGATGCTTTCGTCTGGAAGAGTTGTTAAATCAAGGAAATCAAGCTAACTGAACTTTGTAATTGAGATGTACTAGAACACGTCGATCTTTGATTAGGTCAGCAGGGAACTCATGTCGTTTAGTGATTGTTCAGCTCTGAACTTCATGGTCGAGCTCTTCAATGTCGAGCTACGATAGATAGAGCTTAACTTTGGTTCATCGCAATCTAATATGTAGTTCATTTTCAATTTAAGCGTTGTAGTTTATTATATCCTTAAATTAAATCCTCAAATTATAACCAAATAATATTTTCTTAAAAAAAAAAAAAAACTGGTGCATTTTTTCTCTATTCGATCATTTAAAAACACGTTATTCACGTCCCTCGAGAAATAACGGATTACGTGTTTTGAGTTGAAGATTAAGTTTAATTTGTTAATATTCAACTTAACTAAAATATGGAGATCAAATCAAACCTTTGAATATCGTTTTAGTTTTTAACGGATTCGAAAATCTACTATAAACTAAACTTTGTCAAATGATTAATAATTTTTAAACCAAAATTCAAATGAGAATTGCTCAAGTCGGTTAGAAATCCATTGCATCCAAAGTGGGACTTGATTTTTGTTTTTGATCAGTAGTGGGACTTGGTTGAATGGCAAAATTCTTGTCTTTTGTCATAGGGCTTAGTTGGTACACGAGTGTTTGTCTAGTAGTTTAAACTAGCTAGCAGAAACACAAGGATCCCACGTCCACATGCACTATTAAAACCCTATAAATCCCATGCAATATATTATAAGAATTCCATCCAATAAATAATGCTTTAAAAGATAGAGATAAATAATGCTTAAAAAAAATGAAGTATGGAAGAATTTCCTCTCACCTTCCTCTTACATTCTTCTTAGCACCCGCGTATCTAAACTTTTTCCCTGTGCATTAGCTCCCTCTATCGTAAATGTTTTAACCACGGGGTCCAAATTCATTAGGTCAGCAGCGGATTTCATTAGGTCAGCAGCGGATTTACGGTGGGGGCAGTTACCCCCATTGGAATTTTTAAAAAATATGGGGTGTAAGTATAATTTCAAAAAATTTTAAATTTATTAGACATTTACCCCCACTAAAAAAATTTTAAAAATTAATGAGGCTTGTAGTTCTCTGTGTGTTTTATTGTTTTATGTATTGAATTGGAATTGAGGTTTGTAGTCTTCTTTTATGATTTATTATATATATATATATATATAATTGATATTAGAGCTTGTAATCCTCTCTTGTGTTTTATTTTTATGTTGAATTGGAATTGGGGCTTGTACCTCTCTTTTGTTTTATTCTTATATGTTTAATTGGAATTGGAGCATGTAGTTCTCCAATACGTGTTAGATTAAATTGTTTTGATTTGGTAGTTTGAATAATTTTATTGTGGTAGGTTAAGTAATTCTTATACTTAGGTTTAGTTTAATAAAATAGTCATAGTTTAAGTTAGTTTTTATTGTTTGTGAGTTTTTTTTTGTTGACTCTTTTTCTACATCGCTCATGTATATGAGATGTACCTTTAATTGACGTTCTATTAATAAAAATATATTTTTATGAACATTTAAAATTTTGATTGCTATTGTCCTCGCTGGAGAAAATTTTTGGCTCCGTCCCTGCGTTAGGTCTAACCTTCTACATCAATACGACTAGTTCATCTGCTTGATTTTAATTTCAAGGTCGAAATCCTTCCTTTTGAAAACTATTTGAACTTTACTAGGATATGGGAGGCAACAACTAAACTACTTATATCAAATTACTTGCTAAATTATGTGTGCTCGGGTGGCCTGCATGCTGGGGTCGGGGTTGTAATCAGGGACAACAATGGAATTTTTGTGGCTGGGATGGCCACGAAAATTAGGTGTAGAGAGCTATCCTTGGACGTGAACATCAGTGCTATGAAGGAAGCTATAAAGTTTGCTCTACAACGAACAACACAACCGATCATTATTGAAGGGGATTCGATAACTTTTTGAACTTTGGAGGCAGAGGCATGGACAGGGTCTTCGACTTTGTGGACATCAAATATGACATCCAACGGCTTAGCTCATGCTATGAAATCAATATGGTTAGAAGAAATGGTAATAGAGCGACTTTTAATTTAACTAAATATAAAAATACTATTTTTTTTTCATGATATTTCATATCTATAAAATTATCGTTGCTATTCCAAAAAAAAAAATTAAAAAATTTTATGACTTCTATATTTTTGTGCACTTATATTTATTTGATTGATTAAGGGCACGAGAGATAATTTGATTGATCAATTTAGAATTAAAAACATTCATTTTTTAAATAATTCAATATTAAAATCAATTATGCTTTCTTTAAGAAGATAATCCCAAATCAATAGTCAATCCCATTTTTTTTTTTCATATTATTAATAATGTAACACATTATATATTTTTATAAATAATGTCTCAAAAATTTTAAATAATTTTTTCCTTATCATTATGTTGGTCCGTATATAATATATATAATTGTTCCCTTTCTTTTTTTTGGTATATATAATTGTTTCCTTTCACATCCCGACAACTAATTTTTCACGTGTGATCCAAGATCTTCATGGGTCCTCCAAAATGGTAGTATACGATGAAAAACATATTTAATTTCTAAAGGAACTATCTCTACCGTTTGATCACACAATGACAACACTGATGACACCTAAAGTTGTGGGCTTATTCCACGTGGCAAAGTATTAAATGGAGGATGATGGGGCATGATGCTGCGGCGGAGCACTGAAACATGGTACTATGAGCGGACCCACAACAACTGTACTTTTGTGGACGTATGTGGAAGTGATAGGGTGTGGTCGCTGGCTGCGTATTTTCCAAGATAATAATTAAATATTTTAATTTTTTTGTGTCATTCCGACGTGTAAGTGTCGGTCATCTTAAATGTCTATCAAACGATCCAATCATTCTAACTCCAACGGAGAAAACTACCTTACTTGAAAAAAAAAAAACACTTTGGTACCATGTCTCTAAATTTTATAATTTTATGAGTCATTTTATAATTTTTGTAAATATTTTTATAATTTTAATGAATGTTTTTAGAATTTATGTGAATGTTTTTATCTCTCATGTAATACTGGCATTAAAAAAATTAAAATAAGGATAAAATATCAAAAAAAAATTAAAATAAGGATACAATATCAAAAGAGTAACGATAGATAAACTTAAAAACTAAACTTGATAATTTCAACAATTGAATAAGTAGTGGATTTCAATAAATGTTGAGATCCACAGTAAAATTAATAATTGTAATTATCAAATCTAATTTTTAAATTTACTTTTTAAATACATGTAGCATTGCTAATACCCAAAAAAAAAAAATCGATACCATAGACTACCCCTAACTGCAACTGAAGTTGGGGGGGACGATAACAATACTCTATGTTCCTCTCTATCTCTCTCTTACTCTCTCTCACTCACTTCTATATATACAATTTGTCATTTTTAATTTTGACTCAAATTTAAGTAAGTAATTGAATAAAAGTTTAATTTGATACAATATACTATAATAGTCAAATTGAGATGTAAAAGAGGACAAACTAAAATTTAAAGGGGATAAACTTAAATTTAATATAATCATTAAATTTTTTTTTTAAAAAAAATTGACCTTTGAAAATTTAGGTAAACATTTTGAGTCTCTCATGTTATGAATAAAACTTTGAGTGGACCTTCATTTGGTATGAACTTAAGTAAAAAATTGAAACTTGTTTTTAGCTTGAGTCAAGATTTGAGTAAGAATTAGAGATTCTTTAATAAAATCGAGTATCGTACTTATTTAAAACACAACAATAATTCAAATTATTTAGATCTAATGACTTATCCGATTATTTATATTTTAACTTTTTTAAAAAAATAACTTTTTTTATTTATATTTAACAATAATAAATACTTTAATTATAATAAATATTTTCACTAGTCTCTTACACATTTAAAAAAAAAACACACTTTGCACGAGAGGTCCCTAATATTTTAATATAATAGTGACACCATGTCTTGGGAATGTCATGCAACGATGATGATACTATGTCAAATTTCCCTTTTTAGCTGAGAATTCCAAATAAATCAGATATGTTGGAGGTCAATTAAAATTTTAATTTCAAATATAAAAAATTTAATTTCAAATATAAAAACTTTTAATTTGATATCAATTTGAATCCGATTATTGATCTTCACCTCTTCACATAGCGGGGTTTTAATTAAATTTTTAAAAATTAACTTTAACTCGAGATATACAACTTGACTTGAAATTCAAGTTTAATTCCTAAATTGCTTCATGAGTATGAGTTAAGAATGAACAAATTCTATGAAATAACTACACATGAAAAAATCCGAAAAAATAAAAAATAAAAAATCATGGCTCCTAACGGCTAGTATCCTATATTTAGAAGACTAATAGAGTTTGCTGATAATCAAATTTTCATGGAAAATGAATTTCTTTATGCACCTAGAGACCCATTCATACTCTTAAGCTTTAAGATCACTTCAAATTGAAATCAAGATTGATAATATTTAATAGGATTATTTACTTGAAAATACTATACAGTTAATAATATGCGTGTAGTGTTAATGATTTTTTTTCCCTGATAATAATAGGGTTGACCCATTCGACCCAAACTAATATCATTATTGATTGAATCAATTTTTAACACGTCATAGGTTTGAACCATGTTAACGCAAGCTTGTTTAGTAAAATGATCGGACATGGACAAAAGTAATTTTCATGTGACACAAATTTATATGGTTAGAAACTTGATACGACACCATCCTCCTTTTCTTTTTCTTTTTCTTTTTTTCTTTCGATGCCCAAAGATGTCCAAATTAATTTATACGTATTTCGATTAATTTCTTTACAGGTCTGATTAAAAATAGATCATTCACGCTAAGAACTAAGGTATTCATGAAGATAAAATTTCTCACAGCGTGTTTTAAGAATTTTTCAAAATTTAAAATCAGCACATTTAAATTTACGACTAGTCTCTATGGACACTTAAAGATACCGTAGGTTGGCCAATGGTACCTCAAATTTCAAACATTGCTAACTAAAATTTCTTCTTCAAGAGTAGCTTTCACCCTGTTTTCTTTACCAAGAAAATATTTTCAAAAAGCTTTTCTTTTTTTGAGTTTGAAAGATTGCTTAAGAGTCAAATTAATCTAATGGAAATGGACCCCACACTTTCTTAACGTATGTGTCGGTCGACTTTAAAGTTCCTACGTACTTTACCCACAAAAATTATAGACCCCACAGTGGGTCCCATGCATCAAATTGGTATAATAGCCCTCAATACAGTGACATTTTTCAATCAAGTTTCCGTTTTATTACATAAATACGCTTTCGTATCCCATCACCACAAGTCACATTTTCCTTAATTATATACAAACCCATTATTCAA
The DNA here is from genome assembly GCA_963454935.2 of Ilex paraguariensis. Taxonomy (NCBI): domain Eukaryota; kingdom Viridiplantae; phylum Streptophyta; class Magnoliopsida; order Aquifoliales; family Aquifoliaceae; genus Ilex; species Ilex paraguariensis. The sequence continues at coordinate 472,858 of CAUOFW020000825.1, read as the reverse complement.
ATTAAAATAAATTAGTTTAAGTGAGAAGGTTCAAGCAAAAAACGAGAACACAATCGTAAATTTTTTCCTTCTTTGTAAGAAAATGACCGATTCGTGAATCAAATCCAAAACAGTCACCGCCCTTATTGAATTTGAAGTTGCGAGATTTATAAAACTCATTAAAAGAGAGAAGTTTTGCGCAATTTACAAATACACTATGCGTGTTTAATAAGCTTAATGTAAGGATAAAGATATATACATTTCCGTTATTATAGAACATTAATACACATATACTCATTAAGTACTATATGCTCATTTTTTTTTCTTCTCTTGTTATCTTCCCTTCAATTTTTTCTAGAGAGAGATATCTTAAAACCCAATCCAATCCTATGCAAAAGCAGCACCAGATTTGCGTAAAAACCACTTGATTGCTTTTACCTTCCCGGGCTGTCTCTCTCTATTTCTCTCTCTCTCTCCTGTGTTTAACTTGAATTCTAAGTATGATTTTTCTCTAGTCCCCTTTAAATCATCAGGATAATCTTCGAGTTTTTCCACTCAAACATGATAAACCCACATTCCCAACCTCCAAAACTAAATCATTAAAAACATCACACCACTGGTTAGTTGAAGTTTTTGTGCTTTAAACATCACTGTGCTTGATATCTTAGTTTCTTAGCATCCTTCACAATCCATCCAAAAAAAAAAATGGGTCGCCATTCCTGCTGTGTGCAGCAGAAGTTAAGGAAAGGTTTGTGGTCACCAGAAGAAGATGAGAAACTGTTCAATTACATAACCAGATTTGGTGTTGGTTGTTGGAGTTCAGTACCAAAACTTGCTGGTAAATTCTCTCTCTCTCTCTCACACACACACACACACCCCAAACATTTTCTCATTCTATAGACAAAAATTGGTATCGAAATCAATATCTATACAATAAAACAGAACGGTTTTTGAATTGCACAACTTGTTCTACAATATGATTCATACATGCAGGCTTGCAAAGGTGTGGAAAGAGTTGCAGACTGCGATGGATAAACTATTTGAGGCCTGACCTTAAGAGAGGAATGTTTTCACAGCAAGAGGAGGACCTCATAATGAGTCTCCACCAAGTTCTAGGGAACAGGTATCGATGAATTTCGGGAAAAAAAAGACCAAAAATAACACCCAGTTTAGTCCCATTAACGGGGTCTCAGAGAATTATCTATATATCGAAAATACATTGTCAAAATTGAATTTTTTCAGGTGGGCACAAATTGCAGCACAGTTGCCAGGGAGAACAGATAATGAGATAAAGAACTTTTGGAACTCATGTTTGAAGAAGAAGCTAATGAAGCAAGGCATTGATCCAAACACCCACAAACCAAGAACTGAAACAGAGGTCACAGATGAGGACAATTGTGCAGACAAAGCATCATTGTCTTCACCACAGGCCAAAGGGCTTCAAGCTTTATCAACCTCCTCTGAAATGGAGCAAGCATTTGATCATTTGAACTCAACAATTAGCTATGATGGAAGAGTTACAGAAGCATCAAGAGAGGTTTTCATGACCAAACCAGTCTATGATCCTCTATTCTTGTTTGAATTCCAAGTGGGTGTCGATCAATCGGGCGGGTACCAATCTAATCTCCAAACTCAATATCAGCAGAGTCTAAGGCCTTCTTATGATCCAAACTTCGAATTTGGTTCAATGCCAACATTAACTAGTAATTTTGATCATGGAAACATGGAAAATTCGAATTTTTCGGGGAATTCGGCTTCAAGAATGAGATCATTCCTCCTCAATGAAGCAAAAGAAAGTTCAAGTAGCAGTTCCCTTGTTGTCAACAACAGTCATGGTGGATTTCAGATGAACAACAACATGGTGGAAAATTCTTCTAACTTTTCTTGGGATTCTGAGACCAAATTAGCTTCATTGTTTCATACCCAATTCCATGGGATCAAATCTGAGGAAGTCAAGCCAAGTGTATGGCAAGAAGGGCAGCTTCATACTTACAATTCAGAAGATTTCAACACCTATCCATTGACGTCACTATCAGAAGATTTATCTGGAGCAAACATGGATGTTTTCCACCATATATAAACTGTAAATTTTCTTTTCTTTTTTCATTTTTCAACATATACAGAAACATGTGTTGATAGTACAGGGAAGTACTGCTGAGAGGCTTGGGGTAAGGGTCTTTTCTTTTGTTTCTTTTTTTTTTGGCATTTTTCTCCTTTTTCTCCTTTGTCCTGGTAATAAGATAAATCTCTGTAAAATCTGTATTTTACTTCCTGTATTTGTTTTAAGAGTTGAGATAAATTGTTTTTGGTTTTTTTTTTTCTCCTAATTCGGTCAAAAATAGGTTATCCGCGTCAAGATTAGGGTATTCATAAAAGATAAATCTCCTATGACCTAGCTTTAAGAGGTTGTCAATATTCAAACTTAGGATGACTAAATTTATAACTCATCCCTATTATCACTTGAATTACCTTTGAGATTTTCGTACAATTGCTTGACTGACATAATTTGTTAGTTATGATTCCATGGTATCCAACTCTCCAAGAAAAAAAATATACTTAAGATGAATTCTTTCTATTTTTAACGAAAAAATATGCTCGAGTTGAAGATTTTTCGTTTCATGTTGGCAGAGAGAGAGAGAGAGGGTTGGAGGCTTAGGAGGGTCTTGAAAGAGAATCATGAGATAAAGTCTTAACTTTTGAATTTATAAAAGAATCACACTTACAAACATTTTAACATATTGAGCAAAACGGAATTGACGGGTGGTGGTTGGTAGAAGCTACAGTGGGTAATCACTCACTTCTCAAGAAACGTACGGTAATATTACTTAAGTTAATCACTTCGGTCATTGAATTGCGAAATTCACTATAAAATTAAAACTATTTTTAACAATCAGATTTAAGGTAACTAATTAACAGAAAAAAACTGCTACCAGACCCTTTCAAGCAACTACTTAATTAAGATAAGAGCTTGTTCTAAATACTTATAGCAATTCAAATGATTTCATATGATTTAAACCAAGATCAATCAAGTGTTTATGACCGAAGTCCTGCCCAGATGGTTGGAGTTCTCTATAATCGAGTGGCAAGTTGATGGTTCGACTCCCCTTTTCTTTTTTCTCTTTTCCTCTCCTTCCTCCTCACCTATAATATAAAAAATATCATTACTTACCAAAAAAAAAAAAGATAAGCAAAGTGTTTAAAAACTTTGTTATCAATTTGAGTCACAGAAATAATCCGCCTAACCGTGATGACAAGATTGCATGGGTCTTGTTTGAAAAGTCGTCTGGTTGATATTCATAAATGTGATAGTGGTAAACAATGATGGAGCCATGTTATGGCAAAGGGGGCCATGGTCCCCTCAAGTTTCTAAAACTGTGTTTTAACCTTTTAAAATTATGTGTACTCACCTCAAGTTTTAAAAATAAGTTTTATACCTCTAAAATGATGCTTTAACTGAATTTTACATGGCCCTCTATAGTTTTAAATTTGTGCTTTATACCTTTACAATTTAATCTTGATTTTCTTTCATGCATTAATTTGAATATGTTTGTTCGACTTTTTCGTGATACGTAGAGAAATCATAAAATTTAATTTTACTCTAGTGATTAACATAATGATAACTCATGAAATAATGATAGCTCGTTCAAAAACAATTACTGTTATGTCCGTATTTGGGCCCCCCCTTAAAGAAATAATTCTACCTCTGCCCCTAGTGGTAAAGAGTTGGTTACTAAAATGGACAAAAAGGTTAGACTTTGGTATTAAAAAGTGGTTTTTAATTACAACAATTCTTTTTTTATTCAATTGACACGTGGTAAATTATTTTATTATTTTAAAAATGAATTACCGATGATGGTACTCGATATTACTATACCCACTTGCAAAACGATGACTGTATGAGGTCCAGTTGGGGTTCAGTTGGTTTTGAGAAAAAAAATATGACTGTGATAAAATTTAAAATATGAATTATTGCAAATAAGATTGGAACTACTTTCTTGATGATTTCGTCTTCTATTTGTACATGTGGCTATCTAGGGTTTTCTGTGATTGTTCATTCTTTTGGCTGATTCTGTGATTCTCTCTTCATTTGTCTTGTAGTGAGGTCTACCATTCTAACGCACGTTGTGCCCATGATCCTCAAAACGGAAAGCGTACCAATATTCCATTTACCAGGGGTATTTGTTTGTTAAAGTCACCAGAAGTTGTCCTCCTTTCACCTGGACACGTGGTGTGATGGGAATGGCTTGAGATCTATCACATACCGAGCTCCTAATTCTCGGACTGGCCTACTCCGTCGAGCTTGATATGATCGAACAGACATATACCGATTTAGACGTTATTAGACTCCCTTTCTTGGACTGTAGCCCACTCTTATGGCGGGGTGAGCATGCTGCGAATAATCCTTATCCCCTATCCTGGGAGACAAACAACAGTAGAACAGCTATTTAATGACAGAGGTCAGGGTGACAGCAATGGCACATAATAAACTCCCGCTTTTTCAGTTGCCAACTCAATGTAAGACTTTAATGAGAAATACTCTCCTTAGTAAGACTGAGCGGCCTATGCTTTCAAGAAAGTGGTGGTTGGTACATAACAACCACAACCAGAGAGATGAGTCATGAGAGCTATACTATTACTATACCCCTTTCATAACACTGCTTTTATAACCTTCTTTTGGGCTTTGAATTTAACCATATGAAACATGACACAAATTGTCACAATTGGTATGTTACCATTTTTTTGGGGCTCAATCTCTTTTAATGCTGTCTAGACCTTGGTTTTAGTCCTCTAGATCAGTTCTTTCCTATAGACGGTCTCAAACTAATCAGACAAAAACTTGTAAAGTCATTATCAATTTTTTAACAGTTAAAAACGCCTCATATCATAGAAATGGAACTCTTATTTTCTTTTTTGTGTATCCGGTTCTCTTGGAACACTCCGTGAGTCATCTTAGATACGTTTAGTCTTTGGTCCCACATGCATTATCAATCAAAGAGTGAAAATCTTTGGAAGTGAGCCAAGCTTAGAGTTAAATTCAAAATATTCAAATTTATAGAATAGACTCTTGGTCGAGACATATCTCTTTCAATACTCTCCGACAAATTCATCCACTCAAATTTTCTTTTTCTCTAGATGGTTGTAAATAAAATGAACAAAACGCTTGAAGTCATTATAGGTTATAATTACAGTTATTTTTTTTTTAAAAAAAAATACTATCATTAGACTCTATATTCTATTTTTTTTCATTTTAAATTTAGGCCTTCTATACCTCATCCGAGTAATTATTCTAGACACATAAAAATCTCCAATCCCACATCCACTACACAATTACCGAGAAAATCCGCGACAATGGCCTCAATTGCAAAGTTAGAACCTTCAAACGTGTGGTTTTTGGTAATTTAAAATCCGATTTCTTTCAATAGTCCTTTTTATCCCTATATTCTCTCTCTCTCTCTCTCATGTGAAAGAAATCCAGAAAATGACTTGGCTGGGCAGCCTTATTTATAAAATTCACAGCCAATTCATGGTACTTTGGCATGGCTTTCTTCGCAGCTGATCCTCCTTATTCAAAGATGGGTAACCCAGCTCAAGGGAGTGGAGGACACGACTAGAACTAATAATCGAGCTGAGTTTTGGAAGGTCGAGTCTAGTTTAGCGAGTTTATTTTTTTAAACGAGTCTAAAAATTTGTTCGAACTCAGTTCATTTAGACGAATCATATACGAATCGAATCCTAATTGAACTCGAGTAAATCGGCTCAATTAATTATCCACCGTAATTTAAATCTCTTATCTAGTTAAAAAAAAAAAAGAAGATGTCAATTCATAGCTTTCTGGGTTGTTTTGCAGTTAACCATTATCAGCTTTAAATAGGTCCTTGACCTGAAGCATGCTAGTCCAAAGGTCCAGAGCTTTGAACGAAGTTGCATGCCGTGGTCACATTTGAGAAAACTGTCACTAACCAGATTGCTTTCAATTTTTCGTCATGCATTTGAAGCCCATGTGTTGTTTTCATTGGTTGGTTTTAAATGTCATAGAGGTGACAATTTATTGGGCAAACCAGAGAAGCTGGTTTGTCCATTATTGTTTCTCACTTTTTTTTTAATAAATAGTAAAGAATCGTTCTAATCACGTGTTTTTTGGACTCATGACTATTATATAAATTTAAAATACACGCAATCAACAACAAAACTAAGACATTTCTTCCGAGACTCAAACTATGGATCTCCTAGGATTAACCAACAACCACTAAAGTGTTGTTCATTTGTGAATCTCACCCAAGTCAAAGCACATGCAGTCCAACAATGTGGATTTAACCCTGGAGTGTGTTGTACACCTTGAAGGCTTGGGATCGACTCATACAGGTGTCTCCTGTTTTAAATCGATATCTGTAGTTTACGAGTAATTACAGACATTTAGAGTTTAATAGGAGTGAGTATAAATGATCGAACTTTGAAGAGATTGCTCGTCACTAAAAGAAGAAACTCTCAATCGAGTCAGTTTTTAGTCAAGTTATCTAGGTCATGATGATTCCAAAACAAGGAAAAATACCTTAAAAAAGTAAATTAGAACTCTACTTAAAATTTACGAATTAGATTTCAGCATTAAAAAGAGAACTTGTCTCTCTCTCTCTCTCTCTCTCCACACATAAAAGAAGAAAAATGTAGATTGGTGTAGGCGAGCCATTTCTTATTCGTTGGTTGCAAGATGTCATCAACTACACTAAAACATGTTTATGCGTGGAATAATTTGTTTTCTTGGAAACCTACATGGCTCAATTGCTTTTTCCTTCATAGCCCCCTTTGATAAGGACGATTCAAATCAAATCTAATACTAGATTTCTTTAATTTCCTCGTTTACCACAAATTCAAATGCTAAATTATATCCTAATAGTTGTGGTTGATATAGCATTAAAAGAAACGAAGAAATCTAATATAGAAACGGATTTTAATCCGACAAGCATGCAAATCAATGTTGCCATTTTTTAGTATCATAGCAAGCAACTAATTAGCCATTTTGATGCAAAAAGATGTACCAAATTACAATATTGTAGAAATTAACCTCCCTAACCTAGGATTCTATATGTCATAGTAGAAAAATAGAAATAAAAGAATCATAAAGAAGAACACACACTTTTCCCGAAAAAAACCCAAAAATAAGAAGGAAAAAAAAAAAAAAAAGAGGTTGCCTTACGTATTATTTTATAGTTCAATTGTTTCAAAGTTACAATTATACTCTTTGACCAAACCTACCAAATTTTATGTCAAGTCTACATTACGATCAGACTCCATACAATTTTTATCCAACCACAGTCACGAAGAAAATTATGATGCATCCTTGCTTTCTAAGACAACTAGATAACAGTGAAACTACTTTTTTTTTTTTCAATTTGTAAAAAAAAAGTGAGACAAAAGAGAATTTTTAAAGATCACCCCGATAAGTCCTCACTAATAGGAACCCGTTACTCTTCTCGGAAACGAACCTAACATAACAGTCAATCACCGAATTTCCACATAAACTCTAAGACTTGAACCTCAAACATTAGAGTACAAAATTTGACCAGTATCTCACTGGACCACCCCAATCGGTGGTAACAATGACATTACTGACATAGCATTTTGATGTAGATGTAGGCCTATCGTGGGAGGCATTATAAACCACTACACATATCCTCTTATTTTTCCTTTGCCCCTCACTTTCTCACTCTTCCTAGCATTCACCTATCTTATTTATTTATTTTTTTTAGTCGTCAGCATTGCCCATCTCGGAAACAACTTTTAATCCACCTCCATACTTTAAACTCCACCGTGCCCGGAGAACTCAATAGAAGAGCTCACTGCAACAGAAGGAGTACCTCCATGGGAAGTAGATGGCTTTATCGAAGACAATAGAACTATTAGGAAAAAAATTGAATCTACGTTGCTCTCACGGGACCAGAGAACTCAATAGAGGAGCTCATTAAGTCGCTAAAGAAATCATCTCTGGAGGTCTCCACAGGGACTGGACCACAAATCCACATGAGGAGCAGAAAGATGTAGTGAACTCAGATTGTAATCATCCTGTTTGAAAGTTATCAATGAAACAGCGACAAGTTCAAAAATAATAAAAACTCCACCGTGCCAGACAAAAAAAATGCTATCAAGGTCACTTTCAATGCACCATGACCGGTGCATAGCACACCACCAAAACAAAGTTCCAATTCCAAATTAAATAGAAAAACAGTGTGTTCTTATATATACAAAAACTTTCTAAGAAGAGTGGAAACAAAACACAACTTGCTCATTTGAAATTCTCTAGTTAAAATCCAATACAAATTTTTAAGGTATCCTCACCAGAGATTTGCTGCCCTTTGTGTGTTGACCATAAGAGGCCAATTCATCAGGAAGTAATAGCCTTTCAAAGCTTGGCTATCAACCTATTTGGTATTGGCTTTGCTACACCATTGTCCTTGGCATCATTGTCTTTAGCATCTGAGTCGCATGCATTCGGAGGGACATCTACTGCAGGAGAGCAGTTAAAGAACCCATGGGGCTGCACTCAAAAAAATCATTACAATTACCAAATAAATGTCACTCCAAAGGTTTTAGACAGACTAAAGAAATAATCAACCATTTATCTAAATTAGATTGGCGAAGTTCCACGAATTGCAAACATGACAATTAATTTGCAATTGCCCACTCATTTAGGATTTAGAGATTCTTATACAAACTTCTAGTAATTCATGTCTTAAATGTAGCATAAGATACTGTTTGATAACATGTAGATTCTGTAAAATAGCAATTAAATGTGTCTGTTGCTTATTAGACGAAATTGGTTTTTTGCTTAAAAAGTACTTCATAAAGAGTATTACTTAATGGGGGGACATAAATTTGGGTTATATGGAGAAAATTGAAAGCATGAAAATAATATATTTGTCCACTGATCTATACATAATCCCTGAAACAAGTCTAATCTTAAATTTCGTTTGCTGTGCACTCCTAAACATTGACTTGAAAAAGCAGCCTATTGTATGTGGTTAAAACACTAAGGATATCCCAAGGGAATAAAGTTACTATTATTTATTTTGTCCTATCTTCACTTTAATTATATTCAACTGTCCATATCTAATTTTTCAGCCATGTGCGCAGAAATCAAAATTCCATACTACGCACATTTTGGTGTGGCCAATAACGACGAAAAAGGTATGTTCATTGAAGGGACCATATAAAATGTCTTTCTATAGCCCATGATTAAGAAATTTTTCCCGGCAAAAAAAAAAAAGCAAAAAACAAAAAATGGCAAAGCACACAGGAGGACTCCTAGACTGTCATCTGCAATCCACTCAAATGAAGCAGCAGAATGATATAATCTCTCAGCAATTCAGTAATAGAAAACTAAGCTAACACTGATTATAACATTAATCCGGATTATTTTCAAGCTAATTTCATAGTATCTCTGCCTACTGAAAAACAAGGTCACACATACACCTCATAGAGATTCGCAACCTAGTACTGAAGCACATGTTCCAAAAACATACCTGAAGCATAAAACCAATGCGCTCAACTGGCATGACAGGCCAGTCTTCCAACCGAGGAACATGTGTGATTCCAAATACATACCTGCAATTAACAAAATGTGTCACAAACAAGAAAAATATTTTTTCCCTTTTATCTCTTATTTCAAAGTTTGTTAATGCCACTTTTTGGATCAGAAGCGATAATGTTGTCCATTGGAAAATATAGTGAAAAACAAGGCAAATCTATCTATATATATCCAGTATATAATATCACCTTGTTTAAGAAGAAGCAATAATGTTAGGGGTACAAAAATTCAGCAAAATATACAACAACATGTCAGTACTTGCGTTGTTTAATTGTGCTGGAACCAAGTGTGCAACAATGGTTTCATGTTGATGGCTTCCAGTTTCACATATCAAAAATAGATCTCTTCTATCAGATAAAGGTGCCTATGATGACTCTAGAGTCTAGAGTGCTTCATTGACAGTTTCTATGTTAGCAAATCATAATCACATTACATGATAGATCCTCAGTAAATAATATGGAAATGGTAATCTGAACTAACCAAAGAACAATATCAGTTTCTTCCAGAGACCGGTTTTGTTTGACCCAAGAAGCCAATCCCTCACCAACACGTGGATTCTGATTAGGAAACTCTCCTCCAGGGAAACTCTCAGCACGTGCATATGGCGTAACCCAGAGATTATGCTTCAAGAAAGCAGCTCTTCTCAAAAACTTAGCCTCAGAACCAGCCAGTGGCAAACAGTTTGCACCAGGTACCAACTTGTAGCCTGTCAGCTGTCCAGTCCTATTGACAGTTCTTGTGTTCCTAACCTGCAGCGTAAAATAGCACCAGTGTTTCACATATAGGTTGAGACCTCAAAAATCACAGAGAAAAAAAATGCTCCATAACAAACAAAAAAAAAAATGAAAACTCAAGAGACATTTCCTAGCAAACAAAAATTTTCAAGCCTTTAGAGCATCTCCTCCCAGCAACAATTACCCAGTCTTTGAAAGTAGTTGAGTTCCCCCCTCAATAGAAAAGTCCCAAAAAGAAATAAAACATCCAAATAGACTCGGTTCGAAAACAAAATAATCAGGTAAAAATGCTTACAATCCAGTGGCGAGCAGACAAAGGATCACAGTCACGCATTGCTTGCAATTCAGATCTAAGCAGTGTTTCTTGTGCGTAAAATGCATTGCTATGAATATTGTTCTTCCCAGGTTCTTCAACTTTAGAATTCACCTCAACAACCTACCAAGAAAAACATAATAATACAACTAATAATGATGATAACTATGATCTTTGTACTGTAAGATCTTGGCAATAAATGGCAATTTCATCAATGCAGGCATTTTCTAGCAGTCAGAAGAATGCCGTTTATTGCATATTAACTCCATGTTGCAATGAATGCTAGTCAACTTAAGATGTGCCATGCCCTGGAATGACAAGAATATAGTCATATACCCAGCATCATCACGCCCTTAGTCACATAATCCTTCAATACAGCCGACAATGCAAATTCACGCTGTAAGAGCGAATTCTCCGTGAATTCGCACTCCCATTTTATAAAATTCGCGAACTCAAATTTTCGATTCGCTCCCTTGCTTACTTATATGCTTCCTCATTATTAATTAAATTTTTATTTGGAAGTACTAACCCGTACATAAATATACATATCAAACTAGAATAATATTTATAACCTAAAATTGCTATTTTAGGACCTCATAATCAAAATATATTTAAAAATTAAATAGCTTGTCACATAGTTGTGCATGCAATTTATTTTTTTATAAATTTACTTGTATAAACTTTTATGGGTGAATATTTGTCTAGATGCATATAATATGACGCTCTCAAGGCACTCCTGCTCTCAAATATTTTGAATTTTGCCGCTTTTGCGCTCCCACTCTCACTCTCGTTTCCACCTCTGCTCTATGCGATCTAGATCACAGCTACTACCAACTGGAACTAATTGCAAATTACTTGGAGAAATCACAGAAAATTGTGGCTGTATATACCTGATTATATGCTTCTCCGGGCTTACAATCAACAGCCATATCCATACGAGCAACAAAAAAGTGTTGATGAACTGGTGCATACAATCCTGGTGCTATTGTTGTACCATATTTTCGAAATTCTCCAGGTTGCAGTGCTCCTAAGCTGAGAATCCCAGTAAGTTTAACTTCAGCTTCAATTTTTCCATCCTGTAACCACAGATAATGCAGAATTGCCCGCATGATAAAATTTTAAAATCTGACCACCAGGCCACCACTATAACTAAAGGAATAACAAAAAAGGGGAAAAGGTGCATGTAGCTTATCTAATGACAGACAGAAGAGAGTCCATAACAATCTCCCCTCGGTGGCAGACAGATATGCATTATTACAGAAGATTATCTTCTAAAACATGCTGATGCCTTGGCACAAATTGGATGCAAATATAGCTTGTATAGCAGCCATAAAAATGTGCATTAAATGGCAAACAGCCCAATATCACTGTAAAGTAAGCAATTCGGTAATATAATATGTAGTGACTAATTATAAATTAGGTGGCTAACAGCGCTTATAGCAAGACAAATTTCCTCTGCATGAGAAGGCAAATACTTATTCAGAACCACTGTATATCTTCAATTGAAACTATTCAAATACATTACAACACCACACAAAATATATTATCCAGACAATAATTACATTCAACTTGCCTGATAAAAGTGCCAGTAGAATCCATATTCATAATTTGCTACAGTACATATAAAAGAAACTGTTAGTCGCCGAGATCTCCGAATTTCTGCTAAGCCCGTTCTCCAGTCTTGGTGCTTCCATAGGATCCCATGATCCTCTTCATGCAAACATACACAATTTTCAATTGTTTCGACTCCTCCAGTAAAGTTCGTAAAATGGGCATCAAAGTACTTGATATATCCTAGACAATCACATCCCTGTAGTAGAGATCTTGCTTTAGAGTAGAATTTTTTGAACAGCTCAGAATGAAGCACAAGAAGTTCTAACTCAAAATAGTGAACAGTATGGGAAAGAAAATGGCAAACCTTCTTAAGAGAATGAGCATTTATCCCAAGGCCATCCTCTCCTGCATCGAATGCATTCTTCCTATAATGTGGATCATTTGGATCTCCATAGGGCACAACCATCTCGACAAAACATAACCTATGGGCTATTGGTCTTCGTCCTCGACTACCATCAACATATGCAACAGAGTGTATAACCAAACCCTCCCTAGGAGTGAAACCAACACGAAAGTTCCACTGCCAACCAGTAACAGAACACCAATCTCATTCAAAATGCAGCTACCAATATGATTAAAAAAATAACAAACCAGCTCAACAAAACAAGAAATACCTTCTGCCACTCCACATAGTGCCCATTAACGCGAAAGCTAGGACCTTCAGGCTGAACAATTTTTAGGGGCTTCACATCACTTCGATCAGCCCCACCTCTGGTTTCACCAGGAGAGTAGTTCCTCAATGGATCGGCTGGAGGTAAGGGAACAAGTTTACGGTCTTCAAATTCAATAACCACCATATTTTGCATATCAACAAGCACAAAAATGCCTTCGACTGGGCGTGCATAACCATTTTCCATCGGGCAGTCACTCTCTGTTCTGCAGAATATAAGTGGTTTGGCAAGTCTACGGCTAGGAGCATCAGCATCACCGTGATAACCAACACACCTGTAGGAGATACATGCAGACCAGATTAGCTGGCAAAAATTTAACCATAGTCCTTCGAGGAGTATTTCAATGTAGATTTACAAACCAAGGATCAACCATCACAAGATCCATATCCTCAATACCCCTCTTCTTCATTGCCTCCCTAAACGGCAGATAGTCTTTAACAACAGCTTCACATTCAGCATATTCCACAGCATTCTGCAAATATTAAAAGAAAAAATTGAACAACACAGAATGCATGTAAGATAACAGATTGGACAAAACAAGTACAACTAAAATGTAAAGCAGTCCAAGTCAGGAAAACTAGTTTTCCCAGTCAACACGTGCAACTATGGAAGGAAAGTCCAAACCCAACCAAACCATAGATCTAATACTAACCTGAACACAATTGTTTCAGATTGGCTTATGGTTTAAGTACTCAACTCATGAATATGGGGATGCATTTTGCATCTAAACAGATGATAAATTTCACTCGCATCAAGGCTCCTACTTCTTAAGGGCAGTTGAAGTCAAGCACAAATCCATTCCCAAGGGTGCTTGTAATGTAATAGTTCTATTTAATCTAGGCTCGTTTAGAACACATTTTTATCATAAAAGAAGGATTAAGAATAGCTATAACTATTCAACCATCCAAAACGAAAACAGGCATGTAACTTCTTGCTCCCCAGTTTCCTGTGTTTCATTCTGTCATTGCATTTCATCAAAGGGTTTTGACGACCTGCAACTTCACAGGTTGGGTTGGGTTAGGACTTGGGACTTGAGACTTAGGAATGATATATACCTTGAAAGAAGGTTAAATCATAATCAAAAGTATTTAAAAAATAGTTTCATAACGGAGAAGTACAGGTGTGAAGTTCCATATTTAGATCTTTACGTCTTTGTATTTACAACCAAATAAAAGTTGAAGTTTCTTATTCGCCACAATAAGAAATTCACATAATGATGAATAGTTGAGGAACAAACCTATACAAGTGAGGAAGCTATTCAGTCTCTGAAAAATGGGAATTACCATACCCACCTATAGCAGCAGAAAGTCACTCAATCTGACGCCAAGTAGTTGGTACAAATTTTGGTCGAGTTAAATTGTGCATGCTTGTTTATGAGTTAAATAAATGTTGATCCCTATTGCTCTGTCACATTGTTCACCCAACCACTGGGATTATAAAATTTTATGTTCACGAAAAAAAGCTTATAGTGTTCTAAATACTTGATCCCACTCTTCTAAATGGCAATATGGATGCCAAAAAGCAGTCAAAAACTTCATACTGGAATCAACTTAAAGGCTGAACACTAAGAGGAATCAGAAGGTTTTTTCCTTATATAATACTAAAAGAACCCAACCACAAATATGTGCCAAATGGTTAAACATATCAAAGGCAAGATTAAGCATATACCATGGGAGGCTGAACCTCAGGAACAACTTGTGATGAAACAACTTTTCCTCTGTGATGTCCACCTCGAGTTGCCGCATGTACTTCAGTCAGCTCAACAATCCACATGCTAGTCTCATTTGATTTTTTATTGTAAACAACGAGTCTAGCTCGCCTTGGAGGTAGCTTACTAGGAATTATAGATACCCCTTTGGTTCTGGGCAACAATGATGGTTGGAAAGGGGGGAAGAAATATGCATCTGCCAAAGCAACCACATGTTTATCTGGTTCTAAGAGAACCACTTCAATGAATCGCATGCCATCTCTGACCTGAGATGATAAAAAGAGTCCGTTACCGCTGCGAAAGCAATCACAATAGCTACCATTATCTACCAAGAATTATATATAAACAGAATTGTACAATAAAAAAACTTGAGCATAATTAACAACCTCAGGGGTGGCACCAGCTGCTCTCACTGTAGCCACAGCCACGGAGATTTCAGCAGCAGATAAAGGGTCCAAAGGATGACTGGTTTGCGCCCTCAGAACGATTTGGATCCCTGCACAAGCATAGTATCAAACATTATGCTATTTCATAATCAATAACTCCATGCTCATATTAGTAATTACCCGGAATGAAACAAACTGGCCCATAAGACAATCATTAGCCAAGAGAGATTATAAAATTATGGCATATAAAATATTAAAGGATCAAGTGTTTGCATTACCAAGAGCAACACCTTTTTATTGATATACAACAGTGATGCATTTATGCTTCTGCCATCCCAGAGTAACATCTATATTGACCAATTATACAACTCGTAACTCCCAAGATACTGATCCTCATAACTTTTCTTGAATTTTCATCGCATTAAATTTTCAGGCAACAATTCTGATTTGAAAAATATAATTAAATGATAGAAATTAAAGATATAGTCTCCAAATAAACTTTAAGTGTTAATAATTTTCTCGCCTTTTATATTTCACGTGTTTTCTTCAATTTCATAACCCATTTCACCTCATGTATCTCTGACAAACTTCATGAGGATGAAACTGAATATCAATTATTTAATAAAGAAATAATACCGTTCTTTCTTTTGATATGCAGCGAATACATGTGACTAATCATACAATCCGCAGCGAAAGAAACACATTAATGAACTGTAAAGCGTTTCAAGCTAAGATGCGAGGATTTAAGATCCTACATTCCGATCATCCAGCAAACAAATCGTGAATACATGTTTACGCATTCGTAAATTTATGCACACGAGAGTGATTACCTTTAGAGGTAGCATTGGTAGAAGGTTCAGGGCGAATCAAGGACGCCATGGCAGCTTTCTTGCTTTGCTGATCGTCTCGACGATCAATGGATAAACCGGTCCAATCCTCCACCCCTGCCGCCGACCCGGCCGGAGAGGCTTCACGACGAACCGTAGCAGAATCGCCTGAAATGCAACAAGAAGTCGTCGCCTTTTCCGCAGTTGTGGCCATTGCAACGGGTTCGCAATCTCACCAAATCCACCGTAGCAATAGTGTGTCCAATCTACTGACATACAGCAATCCTCTTTGCACCACCACCTCACTCTCTCCCTCTCTCTCTCCTCCACTCCTCACCCCCCTCTCTCTCTATATATATATACGTGTGTTTGTGTGTATATATGTATAGCAGCAATAACAGACAACTCAGTAACTAGGGCTTGATGTGATGAACAATGTTTAGATATATTTTTGTGTGTATGTATAGAAATGAACGGATAGACAGAAATTTATGGAGAGAAACATTAAAAGAGGAGAGAGAGAGATGAACAGCGTTTTCTATGGAAGGTTAGTAAGCGACAAACACCATAATTTATGAATTTTCTATTTTTATTAATTTTTTTTTTATTAATTTTTCAGGGATTTGGGAGGATATCTATAGGGCCATGGGAATTTTAAACTGATAGGAGCTCTGCGATTGCTAATGGACGTATCGTAAGGTTTCAAATATATTCTCGATATTATCCTGATAAGGACAAAACTATGGAGATATTGCGGTTTGGACCTCAATTTTAAACTATACGTCACTGGAGACATCGTCTCAGACTCTGATATGTGACATTCATACGACATCGTTTAAGTATATATATGTGTGTGTGCGTGCGCGCGCGGATTGACTACGAATGTGAAATTCTTATGAATATTTTGCATTCTTATCTAATAATACTGCAATTTATTGCATTAGCAGATCAAAAATTTATAAAATTTAAATAATTTGACAGAATAGAGTCGGGTCGCAAAAATTTGAACACCCTGTAGACCCATATTCTTTATCCAAGAAAGCTAAATAATCCAAGGTATGACTTTTCAAGTATTGGGCTCTACCCCCCTCCCCCTCCCCACACAACACCTAATGTTAGGTTCTATAAACATCCAATAATAGTAGCCACGATTATTAATTAAACGATATCAAATAATATATTTCCAGACATATTAGAGTTTTTATCACCATCACGAATCCAAATAATATGTGATTGAATTGGGTATACTCGTTAAAGAAAGATTGCACATAAATATTTTTTATTGTCAATTATTTTATATTTTGTGATCGAGAATATCTTATTATTGATCAAAATATCATATAACTAATCCGCAACCGAGTCGTACATAAAATTGGAAGCCATTCCTAAAGTTCAAGCGAGTTCTTCCAAGCAAGCTTACTAGCATAAACCGGCACAAACAAATGAATGGATCTTTACTTCTGCAAGATCGGAAAAATTCCGACTTTAGCAAGGTATGCTAAAGTAGGTTTCATCCTTCTTTACGTCCAGAACATATAAAAATCAATGTAATCGTTCATAGAGACGTATCTATCCAGATAGAGAATAGTTTAGATCGATTAATAGATAAATCTCTCTCCATATGAATATGTTTCCATCTAAACCTTGATTCACTATGCTTTGTGATCCAAAAAACAAAAATAATACTATATGATGATATATATATATATAATCTTGTTTTTATTGAGTTATTTAAGACCACTTGCTCTAACCAAAAAAAAAAAGACCACTTGCAAGTACTACTAGAATAATATTCTGTACCCAAAATAATTTAGATTCCACCATGGAGGGCCACACATATTTTTGATTCACTGCAATAATTGAGCTAGTTAACCCATGTAGAGTTGACCGCAGGGGATGAGGGATATCAAAGGTCTTCCCTTTGTTCTATCACAGAGTTTTAAATGAGGAAACATGTTGATTACATTGGCATAGACCCCCTTCAAAATTCATCTTTTGCCCTTTTTTTTTTCTCTCACTTTCCTTTCATTGTTTTGGGGATTTATTGTTCTGACGGTCTCAAAGTAAGAAAGAAGATATGTGGAGTTTTCTAAAAGTTCAAGGTGAGTAGACTATTTAAGTTGCGAAAAAAAAGGTAAAATTGCCATTTATTAATTTTTAAATAGCATTAAGTTACCCTATTTGTGTTTTTTAATGAATTGAATAAAAAGTTTTTCTAAGTTCTTGGAATAACTAGTTTATGCACACATGCATTACATGTAAACTATTTTAAGTATCCTGATAAAAAAATAAATCATTTTAAGTATGATATGAATTTTATACATGACATTTTAAAAGGAACAAAACCATTATAAAATTTGCAGATGAGAAAAGAGATACAAAAGCCTATAAAGTTAAATCACAAGATATGATTGGAGGAGCTTCATTTGCCAGTATATATATATATATAAGTATGTTGCAACTTAGTTGCTAAAGGAAATGCACCTAGCTAATGATGTTTTTCTTCAAGTCTTGCTTCAAAAAATCTAAAGTTAGCACTTGTGCACAAACTATCTCATAGTGCACCTAGCTAATCAGGCTTTACTTTTAGTCTTGCTTCAAAACATTTAAAGTTTGCACTTGTGCACAAACTATCTCATTCATGACACTCTAAAAACATTAAAAGAGCATAGCAAAACGGGGAATCGTTTAACCTTCTATATTTTGTTATAGAAACCTATGATCAAAAAGACAAATATCTTTCATAGGACACAAACTTGTAGGAATTCTAATGTCTACCAAATGTACTGATATACAACATTACAAAGATTAAACATAATAAATCCGTAAGTATTTGGAGATAAATGATTGTAACTGAATAGTTGGTGAGTTATTTTTTCTATTCATTAATCGTTAGCTTAGAGAAGTGACATTCACAACTGATACGGACGAAACTCAAGGCCAGGGCTTTGATAGCCCAGAGGCCTGACCAGCCCAAGAGACTCGGAGCAGAGAAAGAGAACCTAGCATCGGCAAAAAACCTATAACCCAGCCGTCCAGGCCCAGTCCAAACCATAGAGCGGTTTGGGGAAGAAAAGCCCAATCCAAGCTATTTCTAGATCGCCAGAGAGGACCACAAATCCTGGGTATTCAGGGGGACCAATCCTGACACCTACGACAATCTCAGGGAAGGTGAAGTACCAAGCCGCTAGGGATCATGGCAACGGTAGCACCGGATGAACAGGGACGCCGGATGAACAGCGATCGTGGTGGCAGGAGAAGCAGGAAGGGGGCAGAAGAAAGGACAGCTGGAGGCCTTAGGAGGAGCTAGCATAAATAGATAACGATAACCCAAGCAAAAGAAGAACTCCATCTCCCCCACAAAAACAAAGATCAGAGAGCACTAAAAAGCCAAATAACGTAGAAAACTAAGAGAGAATACATATCCCCTCATCCTTTGTAAGTGGACCGCGAGTCCCCAAATTACAAGAGGCATTTTGTCAACCGATGAATATATAAATTCAGCGAGCAAGAAGCTCCGTTGATAGTGGGCGTAGCCTTAGTCCCTCAGCTAAGGTGAACCACTTATATTCTTAGTCTAACTATAAATCCATGATCTGCAAAGCCATTTCGTAACACCATCCCATCATAATTGGGCTTGAGCCTTAAAATCCAAGCACCATCAGTTGGCACCGTCTGTGGGAACGGTTGTCATCGTTTCCTTATCTGATTTCTATTTGATGGTTTCAACTCGGAATATGAGTAAAGCTCCTGCTAACCCTCAAGCCCACCAAAACCTGCCAAAGAATCCTCTAATTCCAGAAATGGACGCCGCAAACCACTTTACAGCGACGAACCTTCCCCCTCTCGAGGGGATGGATACTTTTCACCGAACCACGATGCAACTTATGAAACAGAACCAGGAGCTGTTGGAATGGATACGGACTCACCAGCTCCCTCCATTCTCGCCAGCTCAACAAGAGCCCCCTTCACCGTCAGCAGGTCACGACACTCCCCTTTGAGGACACGAGGCTCCACCAAATGGGGTCACAGAGCTCCACGAGTACAGCCACTCAGAAGAAAACCATCGAAGGAGACATCCTGAAGAACAAAACGAGGACGAGGCCCACAGCCAGGCTACAACTGCCTTCCAACAGGACAGACCTCATCCTTCGTTCGAAACTGATGGTCGCATATGGGAGCAAAGAATCCACGAACTCTAGCGAGAACTGGGCAACGTGAAAAAAGTGGTTAGAGGAAAGGCCCTCGACACCATGGATGCCCTAGTCCAGCAAACCGAGTCGTCATTTACACCTGAGGTTCTCCATTTCTCTCTCCCTCAGAAGTTTCAGATGTCGTTGATAGAAGCATTCGACAGGACCAAAGACCTAGTTGACCACTTAAACTTCTACAAGAATTATATGGAACTCCAAGGGTATCCCGACCCGATTCATTGCCGAGCTTTTGCCATCACCCTACAGGGATCGACAATAGCTTGGTTTAATAGGTTATAACCGACGTCAATCTTCTCTTTCAGGGAACTGTCAATACAGTTCGTCTCATACTTCATCGGAGCAAGGATGTACAGAAAGTCGTCCTACCACCTGCTGAGCGTCAAATAGGGACCAAATGAATCCCTTAGAAGTTACGTGCAACGCTTCAACCAGAAATGCCTGAAGGTGGACAATGTGGACGATAAATTCGCATTAACCACTTTCATGTCGAGACTCAAAGTGCAATGCAAGGACCTTTTCTTCTCGATTGCTAACAAGCCCCAGGCTACTCTGGTCGAGGTGTTAGCAAAGGCTGAAAAGTACATCAACGATGAAGAAGATCTTCGCTTGAAAGGAAGTTCGACAACGCCGGAAGGGGACAAGAAGAAGCGAGACCATAGCCCCAAAAGAGAGAAGAGGCACGACTGGTCCCCAAGAAGAGACCGCTCTCCAAGAAGAATAAGAGAGCCTTCTCCTAAAAGAAGAGGAAATATCCGAGATCGACTAGGACCTCCCCCGTAGGAGCTACAACTGCAGTATGCTCCAGCTCGGCTCTCGTCCTTTGTCACCTCGATCGCTCAGGTCCTCCATGAGGTCCAAAATGAGAGGTTCATCCGGTGGCCATCGCGAATGAAATCTGACCCCAACAGGCGAGACACTACTAAGTATTGTGAGTACCACAAAGATGCCGGCCATGAGACAAACGACTGTATACAACTCAAGAAAGAGATAGAATATCAGATCCAAAGGGGACACCTGCGCCACTACTTGGCAGCAGATGGAAGAGCTCAGAATAATCAAGGCCAAGAAGACCGAGCTGCCCCAAAACCCCCTAAACAGCACCAACAAGCCCTTGGCGAAATTCGCGTAATCCCTAGCTGGTTTGCTAGAGGAGGCGAATCCAGCTCAGCACGTAGAGCACATGCTCGGAAGGCACGTTTGGAAGATCACCTTGAAATCCATACTGTATGAAAGGTGCCTCGCCGAGAAATAGAGATCACCTTCTCGGATACGGACCTCGGAGAATGCCAATAGCCACATGACGACCTCCTGGTCATAAGGGCGATCGTCGCCAACAAAACCATGCACCAGGTACTCGTCGACAACGGATGCTCCGCGGATATCATTTTCTTGTTGGCTTTCGACCAACTGGGCATAGAAAGATCGAACCTCAAACCCGTGAAATCCCACCCACTAGGTTTCTTGGGCGAGAAGATCTTGCCAATTGGATCCATCCAACTCATCCTCACCGTCGGGGAACAACTTTGCCAGGCTACGACCACCACTCGATTCCTGGTAGTAGACGCTCCATCCGCCTACATCTTGTTGGGTAGGCTATCTCTCAACTTCATCAAAGCAATACCTTTGACATATCATTTGGTGATGAAATTTCCCACAGAGAATGGGGTCGGCATTGTCAAGGGGAACCAACGCTTGGCCAGAGAATGCTACGTTGCGTCGATGAAACAAAGGGAGGTGGAATCGGTCCAACTCAAGGACCTAGACATGAGAGACGAATTAGATACCAGGCCTACCCCTACGAAGCAGTTGGAGTCCGTACGGTTGGATGAAGACTCGAGGCACGCAGTGTTCGTAGGTTCAATGTTGCTCTCGTCCATCAAGGAGAAGCTCATCTCGTTCTTAAAGGCAAATGTTGATGCTTTCGCCTGGAAACAAGATGACATGGAAGGAATAGACCCCACATTGATCGTGCATCATTTGAGTGTTGATCAAAGCTACAAACCTATCGGGCAGAAGAGGAGAAGCTTCGCGTTGGAAAGGTAAAAAGTCATTAACGAGGAGGTGGCTAAGCTGCTGCTGGCCAAGGCCATCAGGAAGGTTAATTACCCGACTTGGCTGGCCAATGTCTTGCTCGTAAGAAAGGTGAACGAAAAATGGCGACTCTGTATTGACTTTATCGACCTGAATCGGGCATGCCCTAAGGATAGTTTCCCTTACCTCGAACAGATTTAATCGTCGACGCGACCGCTGACCACGAGCTCCTCCGCTTATGGACGCCTTTTCAGGCTACAATCAAATTAGAATGGACCCCAACGACCAGGAGAAGACATCGTTCATCACAGAGCAAGGGGTATATTGCTACCAAGTGATGCCCTTCGACTTAAAAAATGCTGGAGCTACCTATCAGAGGTGGGTCAACAGAATGTTCCGTGAAAAGCTCGGTCTGACCATGGAAGTCTATATAGACGATATGCTGATAAAATTACTTAAGGCCGAATTCCATATCCATCACCTCAGGGGAATCTTTTGAGATTATGCGCCGATACAGAATGAAGTTGAACCCGATAAAATGCGCCTTTGGGGTATCAGCAGGGAAGTTCCTAAGGTTTATAGTCAATAGCAAGGGCATCGAAATAAATCCCAAAAAGGTTAAGGTCGTCCTTGAAATGAAACCCCTACCAACACCAGGGAAGCACAGCGCCTAACAAGAAGAATAGCGGCGCTTAACCGCTTCGTCTCGCGATCAAGCGATAAATGCCAACCTTTCTTGAAAGTGTTAAAATTAGCCTTCCGATGGGATCAGAAATACAATGAGGCCTTTCAAGCCCTCAAGGCTTACATGGCCTCCCTACCCATGCTGATAAGTCCTAAAGAAGGAGATATCCTGACCCTCTATTTGGCCGTATCAGAGTTCTCGATTAGCGCTGCCCTAGTAAAAGACAAAGAAAAAATCCAACAGTTGGTCTACTTCTGCAATTAGACCCTTCGAGGAGCCAAAGAGAGGTACCCGAAAATGGAAAAACTCGTGCTAGCTCAATTGATGATAGCTCGAAGACTAAGGTCGTACTTTCAGGCGCATACCATCGAGATCCCAACAGACCAACTAATGAGACAGGTCGTACATAAACCGGAGGCCTCGAAAAGGCTCGTCAAATGGGCAATGGAGCTTAGCGAATTTGACATCAAGTTCAAGCCCAGAATCGCGGTCAAAGGGCAAATCTTAGCTGACTTTCTAGCCGAGTTTACCGCACCACCTGAAGAAAGTATTGAAGACCACGACGGCTTATCGACGTGGAAGCTGTATGTAGATGGGGCCTCAAATGCCCAAGGATGCAGAGTAGGCCTCATCTTTACATCCCTGGAAGGTTATGACCAAGAATATGCCCTGAGGTTCAACTTCCAAGCGCCCAACAATAAGGCGAAATATGAAGCACTCATAGCCAGCTTAAACTTGGCTCTGTCAATGGAAGCATAGTAGATCATGATCTACAGTGACTCGCAACTGGTGGTAAGACAAGTCAAGGAAGAGTACGTTGCCAGAGACGAGAAAATGACACTCTACGTGACCGAAGTGTGGAAGCTCCCGAGAAAATTTGTATCAGCCGAACTAGTTCAAGTTCCCCAGAAAGATAATTATTGGGCTAACACCCTGGTCAAGCTGGCCACCACCAACGAACATAGCCTCCCTGGACAGACACTCGTCGAGACGCTGACCCAGCCTAGCGTACAGCTCGACGTCAAGCTAAACGGAGAAATTCAGGTCCTCCATGTTGAAGGGGAGGCTTCTTGGATGGACCTCATTAGATCATTCCTACTAGACGGAGTTCTACCCAAAGACCAAAAGGAAGCTACGAAGCTAAGATCCAGTGCGGCAAGGTTCACGTTGGTCAGAGGTAACTTGTACAAAAGAGGTTTTTCATTTCCACTAATGAAATGCGTGTCTGAGCCTGAAACAGATTACATCCTAAGAGAAATACATGAAAGGATGTGCGAAAATCACATTGGAGCGAGGGCGTTGGTGAATAAGGCGCTACGACAAGGTCACTTTTGGCCAACCATGTCCAAGGATGCCAAGGAGATAGTAAAGAAATGTCAAACTTGCCAGATTCACGACAATTTGCCACATTGTCCACTAGAGCAACTTACCCCCATGGTCATCCCCTGGCCCTTTCAGCAGTGGGGGTTAGACATCCTAGGCCCCCTGCCAACCGGGGTTGAACAGTATAAGTTCATTGTGATCGTAGTAGATTACTTTACAAAATAGGCTGAAGCAGAGCCTCTGGCCAAGATTACGGTTCAAAAAATCAAAAACTTCGTTTGAAAATCCATCATATGCCGTTTTGGTGTCCCTAGAACAGTCATCTCGGACAACGAGAAGTAATTTGATAATCCTATATTCACGAGCTTTTGTAAAGGACTGGGGATCCAAAATTATTTTTCAGCTCCCGCGCACCCACTTTCCAATGGACAAGCCGAAGTAACCATCAGAACGATCAAGTTGGCGTTGATAACCAGGTTGGAAGCTTCAAAGTCAAAATGGATAGATCACCTCCCAGTGGTACTATGGGCGTACTGGACAATAGTGAGGACAACAACTGGTGAGACACCTTTCAGCTTAGCGTACGGGACAGAAGCAATAGCTCTAGTCAAGGTCGACATTCCTTCAGCAAGGGCCGAACTCTTTAACTCCGAGCAAAACGAGAGATCCCTACTGATAAACCTCGACCTCCTTGACGAAAAGAGGGACGAAGCGCTACAATGGATATTCTCTTGCCAGAGGGACATGGCCAGATTTTACAACAAACGGGTAAGGAAGAGAAACTTCAAGCCGGGCGACTTGGTGCTAAAAAAACTTCTCCCAGCCAGGAAGGACCCCTCTCATGGCAAACTCGGTCCCAACTGGGAAGGACCCTATCTCGTAAAGAGAATAATCCGGTCTAGAAACTACGAGCTGCAAGCAAAAGAGGGGCATAACCTGCAGCACTCATGGAACGCAGATCACCTAAAGCGCTACTACCAGTAATTTCACGAGAACCTTTTGTAATAGAGAAAGAGAATTATTATGAAAGTTTTCCTTTGAAAATTAAAGAAGTTTTTTCTTCATAAGGGGAGAAGGTTTTTCAGCTTAAGTGTAAAAGAGCTCGTAAGGTCGGAAAGGGGCAGGCTTTTCAGCCTAAGAGAACTCACAAGCTCGTATCAACTAGGTTTTTCAGCCTAAGTATAAAAGAGCTCGTAAGCTCAAAAAAGGCAAGCTTTTCAACCTAAGAAAGCTCGCAAGCTCGGAGCGACTAGGTTTTTCAGCCTAAGTGTAAAAGAGCTCTTAAGCTCGAAAAAGGCAGACTTTTCAGTCTAAGAGAGCTCACAAACTCGGAGCGACTAGGCTTTTTCAGCCTAAGTGTAAAAAAACTCGTAAGCTCAGAAAGTGCAGGCTTTTCAGCCTACAAGGATCCAACAAATAGCTAAAGTTTGTTGACGATCCTTGGCTACAATCCCAGGGACATCATTGTAAAAGGGCTTGTAAGCTCAAAAAATGCAGACTTTTCAGCTTAAGAGAGCTCACAAGCTCGGAGCGACTAGGCTTTTCAGTCTAAGTGTAAAAGAGCTCGTAAGCTCGAAAAGGGCAAGCATTTCAGCCTAAGAGAGCTCACAAGCTCGAGCGACTAGGTTTTTCAGCCTAAGTGTTTAAGAGCTCGCAAGCTTGGAGCGACTAGATTTTTTAACCTAAGTGTTTAACAGCTCATAAGCTCGAAAAAGACAGACTTTTCAGCCTAAGAGAGCTCGCAAGCTCGGACGACTAGATTTTTCAGGAGCTCGTAAGCTCGAAAAAGGCAAGCTTTTCAGCCTAAGAGAGGTTGTAAGCTCAAAAAAGGCAGGCTTTTCAGCCTAAGAAAGCTCGCAAGATCGGATCAAACAGACGAACCAATATAAAGGCCTGAAAACACAAAGGCCTATCAATCCAAGTCCAAAACACAGGCGTAAAGCGCAACAACACAAGATCAACGGCAAAAGAGAAGTTTTCATTAAATCAAAACAGGCTAGCACTACGGCCAGTACACCAAAAAAAAATTGGCAAGGTCATAGAGGCAGCAAAGACTGACAGGACATAGAAGTAGCAACAACCAGTACATAGAAGCAACAACAACTAGGACATAGAAACAGCATGATCAAAAATCTCTTCCTCTCTTCGGGTCCTCCTTAACAACCCCTTTCAACTTACGATCTCCCCTCTCCAATAGGGCATTCACCTCCTACAAACAAGCAAGCTCCATCTTTAAAACATCTCTCTCGCTCTCCACCTCCACCAACCTCTTCTTCAGCACCTCCACTTTAACCTTTGTTTCACGGGGCAAGAAAGGTGCGACTTGGATCCTAGTCGAGCTTTCCCCTATCCCATAATGGGTGAGGTTCTAAGGGGTAACAAGGACAGAATATGAAAGGGGAGAAACTTTCTCAACCTCGCGAACATTGGATGCCTCCTACGAAGTAAGGCAAGGAATACCTGCACAACACAATGACGACAGAAACAAGGTTAGTACACTATTTAACTGCAAAAATTGGCTTTAAATCCACAAAGAACAATTACCTCTCTTCCTGAAATTCTCCCAAGAGTGAGAAATCTAAAGGCAACACCCTTCATCCACCACAAGCTCCCATGAGTCCCCTGATACGAAGAAGAACCACTAGGTCCACCCCTCGGGAGAGGGAGAATGTCAGCAACAAGAGGTGGGTGAAAATACCATTTGAAAGCAAGAGAGTAGACAAAAGGGGAAAAGTCAAAGGAAAGATCAAGGAAGTAGAAAAACTCAAAAAACAGTTGAGAGAGCTTCAAAACCCTACATTCGCCAGAAGATAAAAAAAACCAACCAAAGCGGCCTATCTCGAAGGGGAAAGCCGAATGGGACACAAACCGTGATGTGAAAGAATCCAAACAATGTCTTGATGAAGCGGGAGTCGAAGACCACATGCAAAGGCCCACTCAAAAAAAACAAACTCTCTCGGAGCAAACATACTGCAAGGCTCATCAGGGGATGGAACCCTAACAACTAGATCTGCAGGCAGGTCATATAGACCCTTTAGCTTGGCAGCATCTGCCACAGTGAGTGTGGATGGAAGCAGGAAGATAAAGTACCAATTGCCCTTCAGAGACTCTCGAGCGTGACTTTTAAAAAATGAGGAAGGAGTCATTAGTCCAAGCCTTTAAAAAAACAAGCACCGAAGGGAGTCAAACGTCTGGGAAAGAAGATCTCTGTGAGGAAGTGGGAGTGCTATGACTTGAAGTATTGGAGAATATATAGCCCAGAAGAACGTCTGTTAGAATCCCGCAGACGAAATAGCAATAAATAAGGGTGCAAGATTTGGAGAGGTGGGTGAAGCGTCTAATAGTTAGCTTAAATGAACAGCCGTTTTACACGCTACCCGAAAAACACGCGGATGCGTGTAGCCCAAAAGCCACCCAGAAACTAACATTACTCTAAACAAACCAAGGTTTCTTTGGAGAAAGGGGGCAAGGGAGTGTAACGTCAGTACCAGCAGATACATTACATCAAAAAACGCAGAATGAAAAGAAAAAAAGTGTTTACAAATTCCATTACCACAAAGCATTTACAGACAAGACAAATTTCATTACCAAAAAATGTTTACAAAAAAAAAAACAAAGAAAACACAGAAAGCAAATCTTCAAAGCTGTTTGGAGGGAGGACCCGATGGAGCATCATCAGAAACACCATCACCTGGAGGAGCATCAAATCGCGGCTGAAACCGCCCAAGATCCAAGTCAGGGAACTCTTCGATTGCCTGGTCGGCAAAATTGAAAAAATCATCTACAAAGGCCTTGGCCGCCTCCAGACGAGATTTCTCAATCTCCTTTCGCTGACTCTCAACCACCTAACGTTCAACCGCCAAAGAGTTGCCCAGCTCGGCATTTGCAGCCTACGAGTCCTTCAGTTGGTCCTCCAATAAAGACTGAGCAACAGCAGAATCAAGTAGTTCCTGGGTTCATGCTTCACAATTTTCCCTAGAATGAGCCAATTCTTCCTGAAAAGACACCTTATCAGCAGAAGTACTGGCAACCAACTGCTTAAAAATCTAAGCTCATTGGTCGAGAGCCCGCTCCAACTCTGCCTCGGTGACCAGACCCCAATTCAAGAGGTCGAGATTCCGTTGACAAACTTCTTGAAGCTCATTCCTCAAAGTGTGAATCTCTATCCCAAGTGCACAGACATGCGTTGCAGACTGAGAACAAAGGGAAAAATTAGAAGCATTGCAGAAGAAAAGGCGGGAATAACGAAGCAGAAGGTAGAATTACCTCAAGAAGAGCATGAAGCGCTTCTCAGCTGTGGGCCCGAAAAGGAAGATCCACAGAACGTCTCAGGCCAGCCTGAGAGATCAATCCTATCAACGTGCGGCTGCTAAGACTCACATTCCTCAGCAGACTGCCCTCGGGATCAATCAAAGGAATAGGTGAAGCACCCGTCGAGCTAGAGCTAGCGACACCAGTAGAGTCAAAATCTCACGGAACCGATCCTGTTATCGCACTAACCACAACTTGACCCACTGTCGCAACAGATCCCGACTCAGGTATCATCGCCTCTGAGGCACCAGATAGGGGTCCGATAGTCGGCAGCGAGATCGTGACTTCACCACTAATGCCCGGAGTCAAGCCCATATAATCCCCTCCTTGACGAGCCCTCTTACCGGGAGGCTTGGAACTTATGGTTCACCTCCTTTGACCCACCTGCTCTAGGATCGCCCTCCGTTGTGTAACCAGGTACGAAGGAACTGCATAAACAGACCAAAGAGATAAGTAAGGGCCCCGACGAACTATAAACAGAGGCGAGAGGTCAGATACTCACGACTACTCGACGAAGAGGATGGAACATGACACATTAGCTCCATAAACGAAAATGGAGGACAAGCCCGGGCATATCCAACTCTGGTCAGCTCTTCACTCGATAAAGGCGGCAGCTCGCCTACTGCCACAAAGGCAAACAAAATTATCACACCTCGAGAAAGATGTAATAACATGGGCTTACTGGGATTCTTCCCCGATTAACAAAAGAAAAACAATAGATAGGAACCCACCCAGATTCCTGCGCTGACTCCATTCAGTAGGAACCTTGGCTGTTGCTGAAAAATGGGCTCCGTATTCCTAGCCAACTCTAGAAACGAAGAAATACCTCCTCCTCCACCCTTCAGGCTCTGGAGGAAGGCCAGAAATGAGAACTTCTCCTCCCCTTCTGGGAGTAAAATGGTAAAACTCAGACACCTCCTCGGGGCAGAACAAATGAAGAAACTCCGAAACAGTAGCCCTAGACTGGGGAAACAACCTCCCCCACATCGCTGCAAAGCCTAGTAGGACCGCCTAGGCCGCAGAAAAGAGCATGACAGGACAGAAATCAAAAAAAATGCAAGACCTCTCTAATAAATGAGGGAAAGGGGAACCGCAGCCCTAACAGGAAAGGGGCCTCAAAGAAACAGGCCTCGTCCCAGACCAAATAATGAAAACAACGCTTATCAACATGACGTACAACCACACCAGGTGGGATATCAAAACGCCTGACAAGAGAATGAACCTCTTCCTCTCCAACCTCACTAGCCTCAACATCAGAAAAGAGACGTTCCATAACATCACGAGAAGAGAGAGGGACCCTAGCCATGAGAACAGAAGGAAAATATCTTCCCTTGAAAGCACTAAAGGAGAAAAGTCGCGACCACGGAGAAAGCGAAAAGTTCTAATGCCTAAAGCAAGGCACTTAGTCCCTAGAAACGCTTATTTATAACCCTAGCTGACGTGCATCCATCATCTCAGCCGAGTGCAATTAATGTACGTCCCTCGCATTTAAGTAAGGAACACGTGGCATCATGGGAATCACCAAAGCGTCCCGATCAATGAGCCACTATTTCCACTGGCGGTGCACGTTCTTCAATATCTGAAATCGTCATGTATAGAGCACGGAGAAAGGTGTGCAAAAAGACCAAAATGACCCCATGATTCGCAGGAAAACACTTGAAGGGGGGAACATAGAATTTCTAGTTGAATCTGTCATCTCGCCCTAGTCTACAATTAACCCGCCTTAGAAGAGGGCCAAGTCAGCTCAACTATGCAAGGCCAAGGCCTTGGCCCCACCACGGCCACACAAAACAACTCGGGAACCATAATTTGGGATCTCGAAGTCAGCAAAAAACATCATCACTGTCATTCAACAGAACCAGGGAGGAAGTATCATTTACAAGCAATAAGAGAACAACGACATTCCTAGTAAGAAGTCGTACTAAACCAAAAATTACATTAAATTCACAAAGATAAAGTACTACAAAGATCCTCGTCGAATCACCAAAAATGAAAAGGGAGATGCTACCACGGGTCCACCTCAGGTAGCCGCCTTACCACTGTCGTCGACTCCCTCGTTAGTCTTCTCGGCTGGGACATAAGGCTCCTTAGAAACGGAAGCCTTCTTAGCACCTGACACCACAACCTCTTCAGCAGCCACATGCTCCTTCTTGTACTCAAGCTGCGGCACAAAAGGAATACAGGTCGAGGTCAAGATGAGCATCCTCAATCTGGTCCTTATAGTTCAGGAACCCTTTCACAAAGGCAGAGGCGCCCTCTCTCAATAACTCGATCACCCAGGCCCGCAAAAGACGACAGCTCGAAATCCTTGGCCTTCAGATCTACATCCTTGGGTTTGATTTCTTCATCCTTGGACGCGAGGTCTGCATCTTTAGCCTTGAGTTTAGCCTCCAAACCCCCAATCTGCGACTCTTTAAGCACGATATGGTCCTGATGATGGGAGTCCAACTCATCGTTAATCCTCTTTAATTCCGCGACCTCGAAAATCAGAACCTGTAGTTTCCCCTCGACAACATCCTTGCTGATCGTCATAACATCAAGAACATCCTAGGCCTTTTGGAGATCTCGCTCATGATGGATGTCCAACATCTTGACGCATGCGAACGACTACAAAAAAAAAAAAAAAGAGGGGGATCGTTTAACGCAAAAAGTAGGAAAAGAATTCAAGAATGACTGATTAAATAAACGGAACAAGAAGGTACCTTGGTCAAGCCTTGGATGGTATGTTGGATCTTTATTTTAAAGGGAACCTCCATCGCCGACTGAGGATCCGACGTAGAGATCAACTCTGATAGAGCAACCACTGTGGCTTGGGGATCGCGGAGAAAGTCGCCCCTACGCGCCTTAAACTTAGAAGGGGCGGACTCTCTTCTTTCACCCTTTGGAGGAACCGTCTCTGGTGAGGCAGAATAGGGGGCCAAAAAGCCGAGCTTGTCCGCTAAAGTCCCTTTTGAGTTGGTGTCGCCCTTGGAAAGTGCAGGAGAAGGCGGGGGCATGAGAGCATCCCCTCAAGGAGGAACGACTCTGATTTTCTATCCCAAAGAAGTTGGTAGGAGCCCAGTGGCTGATGCCTCCTTGGGTGGCAATTGGCCTCCCTTCACCAATCTCTTCCTCTTTCTCGACTACTCGGTATCCGAGAACACCGCTATGATCAGATCTTGGTCCATGTTGCCCGACTGGGAGATAGAAGATGGAGCAGCCTCTGAAGCTCAAATAATGGGTGGTCCAAGCCCGTGTTTAGCAAGGTTTTCGTCGGTCACCAAGTCGAAGAAATCCCTCAACCCAAAGGCCTCAATTCTAACAATTTGGGTTGCCTCCTCCGTGCCAAGTAATGGGCAGAATTCTGTAAACCGAATCAAAAGTTAGAAACACAAAAAGAAAAGAGAAGAAAAGGAGAAAAGAAAATAACAGAGGGGAACACGGCCGGTAGATTAGCCTTACAAGTGTTCCTTGGGACCCCCCAACATCTTGGAACACGAGAAACGTCGTCAGGCTCCCCTGACAACTCCCAGGAATTACCCTTGGCAAAAAAAAACCTTGGTTTCCATCCTTTATTGGAAAATGGAAGTCCGAAGATTAGAGTCTTCGCCTTTAGTTGTTTAGCAAAATACAAGAAACTTGAAGAAGGAGAAGACTTCAACTGAAAAAAAAAAAAAAAGCAAATTCTCATATAGAGGGAAGGGGAAGGTTCCCACTCTCAAACCAATGGAGGAGGAAACCAATCAGGAGGCCCTAACCGTTGGGAGACAGTTGAGCTAGGCAGATGTTGTAGAATTCGAGAACATTCCGGATAAAAAGATGGAAAGGAAATCGAAGACTAACCCAGAATGCAGACTCGAAGAAGCAAGTGAGTCCGGGAAGGATAGAATTGCACCTTTCGTGCTTCTCGGGGGAATGTAATTCCATGAAATCAGGAAAGTGCTACTCACACCTCAACTCCTCCAAATCCTCACCACCAAGACAACTAGGGGTCCCCTCCGCACCACAAGTCAAGTCAGACGGTTCGCAACAAGTTTATTTTTTAGAAACGGGGGGCGGAGTTAGCTTAGATTTCCTCTTCGTTCGAGCCGAAGAACCAGGAGACAGGGCGGAAAGAGGTGCAACTTCGGCTGGAGGCATCAGGGATGTAACTCCAGTAGTAAACTCAAGGGCTCTGCCACCGGCGGAAAGAGAACGCCCACTAGAGGAAGCAGTAATGGTTTCCTCGGCCTCCCCACTGACAGATTCTGACTTGGAAGAAGAAGAAACGACAAATTTCTCCATCAAAAGGTTGGACCTTACACCAGAATGAAGGGAAGGTAAATGCAAGGCACAATCCGCCAAAAATAAAGGTTTCAAACACCAGGCCCTGAATAAGGACACCCTCGCCACTAAAGAATGACTTACGAATCGCGAAAGGAAAGAAAGGTCGTCAGAGTGCTCTCTAAAATAACTAAACCTCCAAATCAGAAAGCAAAACCCAAAACCCCACCAAGGAGGGTTAAATGGATCCAGGTCAAAATAACAAGGAGAAAAGAAAAAGGACGTACCTAGTGAAATGCTAGAGGAAGAGGAGAACCAGGGACAAGGATGTCGTAAGTCGCCTAAAATTCTGGATCAAATCACTTCAAGTGCACAGAAAAGGAAATGAGCACAAAGGGAAGAGGGACTCGGAACCACGGAACAAAAAGCCAAGAGACCTTCCCCCCTTTTTATGAGAGATGTATATGTATGTGTGAAGCATTAAATTCGAGACAGACAAGTGACAGAACACCCCACAAAAGCCGTATCCACGA
The DNA here is from genome assembly GCA_963454935.2 of Ilex paraguariensis. Taxonomy (NCBI): domain Eukaryota; kingdom Viridiplantae; phylum Streptophyta; class Magnoliopsida; order Aquifoliales; family Aquifoliaceae; genus Ilex; species Ilex paraguariensis. The sequence goes on along the minus strand of CAUOFW020000825.1, from coordinate 439,707 downwards.
GCTCACCCGATGGTAACACGTGTGCATTGTCATCCCATCATCGTCGGCAAACGGAGACATGGCCCAATCCTGATAAGAACCAATAACTGGGCACAGTCATCACTTTGAAAGCCCATAATAAGCCAAGAAAAGTCATTTTTAACTCCAGGCTAAAAGTGGTAACATCTTCATGACCTAGGGCTGGAGGGCAACTGATACAGACGAAACTCAAGGCCAGGGATTTGATAGCCCAGAGGCCTGGCCAACCCAAGAGACCCGGAGCAGAGAAGGAGAACCTATCATCTGCAAAAAATGTATAACCCAGCTGTCCAGGCCCAGTCCAAGCTATTTCTAGATCGCTAGAGGGGACCACAAATCCTGGGTATTCAGGGGGACCACTCCTGACACCTACGACAATCTCAAGGAAGGTGAAGTACCAAGCCGCCAGAGATCATGGCAACGGTAGCACCGGATGAACAGGGACGCCAGATGAACAGCGATCGTGGTGGTAGGAGAAGCAGGAAGGGGGCAGAAGAAAGGACAGCTGGAGGCCTTAGGAAGAGCTGGTATAAATAGATAACGATAACCCAGGCAAAAGAAGAACTTCATCTCCCCCACAAAAACAAAGATCAGAGAGCACTAAAAAGCCAAAGAACGTAGAAAACTGAGAAAGAATACATATCCCCTCATCCTTTGTAAGTGGACCGCGAGTCCCCAAATTGCAAGAGGCGTTTCGCCAATCGATGAATATTTAAATCCAGCGAGCAAGAAGCTCCGTTGATAGTGGACGTAGACTTAGTCCCTCAGCTAAGGTAAACTACTTATATTCTTGGTCTAACTAACTATAAATCCATGATCTGCAAAGCCATTTCGTAACGCCATCCCATCATAATTGGGCTTTGGCCTTAAAATTCGCGCACCATCAACAACAAACAAACAAAAGGAAAAGATGGGGGAATGGATTTAAGAAACGAGAAATGCTACATAGATTTAAAAAAATTGATTTAAAATTTTACTTGATAATGTGGTTGTTATATTTGTCATTGATTTAGTCGTGGGTTCCGATATTTATTGAAACCCCACTACCTATTCAATTGTAGTGATTCATCATGTCAAATTTTTAAGTCTATTTAGCATTTTCCTTGAGAAATACTTCAACAATAAGCATTGGCCCTTTTTTTTTATAATTATGTCAAAGTTATTTTCTTGTATGAGTAAATATAAGAATACTCCATGCCTGCAAGTGAAATCACTATATGTTTTGGTTAGAATATATGTGTCTAGGACTTTAGACCATGAAAATCCTCTCTGGTGCTATAACAGTCACGACCTAGATAAAGTAACAACATTGATCCTTTTTACTTGTAAAATCAGATAGCATAACAATGTTTAGAAGTTTGGGTTAACTACCTAGATGAACAAATAGTAGCCTACAGGTAAATTCATGGGAATTGATTGGATCGGAAATGAAAATCGAAAAAGAACAAGAGTTCCAGAGATCAAAAAAATACATCAAGAAGTCAGCCGCTTTGTGTGAAATCTCAATATCCCTAAGAGAGGGTATAAAAGTAGAACATTTTTCCAGACAAATTTATTTTTGTCTAAACCATCTTACAAATTGAGGATTATATTTGTAGGATCTCAAAAAAAAAAAAAATTTAATCAAAGTAAATATCTCACACACAAGAAATAAATCAAGAAAGCAAAATCAAGAGCTCCCAGTCTCCAACCAGACGAAACATAAAGTTGAATAGAAGAATAAGGTCGTGGTATCCAACAATCAAGAAAACCCAAGATTGGTTCAGCTGCTACACAAAGAAGTCTTGCAAGAAAGGTTTTTTAAAGCAATTAAAAAACTAATATGAATATTATAACAAGACTGCATACCTACTGTATCAATACCAAGACTTCTAGAATCCTATGGGGCTAGCATTATAAAACATAAATAATTTTAATTAAAAACTAAAAACTATTTTCCAAGAGACAAACTATGACAAACATGAGAAAAAGAAATGATTGAAGCTGCAATAAGATACTAATATTATTGATTATTTATTGTAAGAATAGTAGAGTCTAAATGTTAGTGACTTTCATTGTATACTATTAAGCACAGAAATAGGAGACCACTCCAATTCTGGCAAGTGATACACTCAATTAATGCACACTCTCTATTCATCCCAAAATTACCAGCTCCTAAAACCAACTATGGTATCAATAATATATTTTTAGTATCATAGCTTTCCATTACCATGGTTGGACCCCCAAACTCAAATTATATATTATAGTTATTAGTTCAAGATAAAATTGACTTTTAAATATCAATCAACGGTAAAACTAAAAATCCAAGATTTTTCAATTAGATGTATTTTGTATGCAATATATACATATACACATAGTATTATACATATATTCATATGAAAATGTGTATATGTGTGTGAGTATGCACATTTGATGGGATGTAAAATCAATTGTTATAGCCTTCCCTGATCCCTCACCATAAAACCATAGTCGGATTAATTGAAAAGTTGATCATCTTTTTTGAAAGTGTCTTATGGAGATAAATAATAGTGACCTTTTAAATATTTCATTAATTGTATAGTAGAAAATGATTATGTGTGATCAAAGTTTCTAGCATCAAAGGATAAAGTTGATATTAAAGGATTAATTAGAGGTGGAATAGGAAAACAAAAGTTTTTCATGTTTAGAGACTTTTATTAGTAGTATAGATATAGATAATTGGCATTCAAGGAATTGGAGTTTATACAATATGTCACGAGCCGGAATGCATAAGTTTTATTGTTATTTAGGCGAGTTAAAAATCAAAAAATTAAAGGCAAGAATGAAATTTAAAGCTTATTTTTTTTCCCCAATCTTGCATGTCATTTGTGAAACATCTAGAAGTGTCCAATATAATTTTGCTAAAAGTCAAGGATACGTTATAACTTACTGTAATTTCTTTCTTAGCGACGAAAATTCCTCTCTAAGCAGATTTCTTGTCCTTGTTTTGACGATATTAAGTGATCATTATCATGTCTAGTGATGAAAAACAAAGAAGATCAACAGTTGAAAAGCCTTTATCATTCATTTTCAAGCAGCATATGCCCTCCATAAGGAACTTAAAAGGACTCAAATCCTAATTATGCTTTTCAAAACTTGAAAAGACATCATTAGGAACAATATCAGTGCTGGTTTCTTTCAAAATTTACGTTATTTTATCAATTACACCTGTTGTATAACAAAACAAACCTCTCTCTCTCTGATTCCCTTCTCCATCATATGAATGTCTTTAGTTTTTGGGTAAGTCAATCCTATGAACATGGGTGGTCACTTTTAGAGGGGGAAAACAACTTGATATCCACTCGATAATGATGCTTACTTTTTTCATTAGAGCTAATGCACCTTCCTCATTCACCTCCACTGCTCATTTTTCTTTGTTTTGTTTTTTTTCATCTGAACTGGCACCTCCACTAATCATTACATAAACTAGTTCACAGCTAACCTTTGTTGTTGGAATGGACTCATTCTGACTCTTGACTTAAAATGCTGCTTTTTAGAGCAGCTTTTATTGGAAACAACTGGACAAAAACTAAGAGCAACATTATAAATTTATCACAACAATAATGCTATTTATATTTAATTTAAGAATCCAATTTAAAGATAAAAAGTACTATGATCAATGAATTGCAAAGGAATCCGTTGGATTCTAAATTAAGTCCCAAATGGCATTGCCCTTTTCACAATTTAGCAACCATGAGATGGACACCTTCAATAAAATTGAATCTGCAACGTGTCCACATGCGAATTGGGCATTTAATGGACCTCCTCAAAACACGAGTATATTAGATTCACCTATATTGTAAACTCTAAATACCTAAAATCACTCGCTAATTGTACCTTTTGATTAAAGTTGCACAATTGATCTACTAACATTTTGAAATTTATATACACAAAGCACCCTGCATAGCTATATGGATCATGGCACTACAGCAAGTAGCGTCAACTATAGAAAATTGAATTGTACATGCCACCAAGTTCATATTTGATCTTAAGCCAAAAGTCTCTGAAAGGTTTGATGATCACGACCTTAGTTGCCATTATGCCAAAGACATCACATAGCAAATTAATACTAACTCTATCATATGCATATTCAGGGCAAAGCTCAATCTCAGTACATGTATTAGTAAGGCTGCAACGAAGTTGTTCTCTTCAAATACTTTTCAGCTGCATCCCCATACTTCACGCTCATAGAGTACCGCCCTAGCCTTTAGGATTTATCGACCAAGGCAAACGCTTACAAAGTATTGTGGGTCCTTGAAAACCTTCTCTTCCTCAAAAGACCTTTCAAATTAATCAAACATTCTTCGTAGGATGCTTTCAAATGACTTTGTCTAGCGTCTATCAAAACAGATGCATTTCCATGTAAAGCTCTCTAGAGAACTTTTTGACTGCTAATCCAATTGTTTTCTCTTCCGAAACGACCACTGCTACCTCCGGTCTAAATATGGAGTATACCCTTCATCTCGCATTCGCCATTCAATGTAATAACTTTGTGTTCTATTCCCCTCCCTTAACCACACAAGTACTTGTAGAGATGGATATCCTCAGTTCCTGAGACTGCAATAGATGAAAGCCATCCTAATGCATGAAATGTAAATCAAGGAGTTGGGATTGATGGGTGTGGAACTGGAAACCGACTCTTTTGAGGCGTACTCTTCTTTCACAAACACAAGCAGTTTGCTATTCAAGCAGGGTGTTAACCACTAAATGTAGGAATCTGCTGAAAGAAAGTAACAATCGTATCTGTCACTTGCTACGGGAATGTAATCAGTGTACCAATGCTCTCGCCAATTTGGGAGAATGCCAATTAGACGAGCTCGTCAAGATCGGATCACTACCAATGGAGCTTCACCGTTAACTAGATGTGGATCTGTCTAGTATCTCTTTTGTTAGACTTTCTTAGTCTATTTTGTACTTTCCAGAGAATCAAAAAACAAAGGAAAAAGAAACGTAAATCAAAACTATGGCAGAAAATTTTCTCCTTGCCATGTGCCATCTAAGCTTAGTCCAGTCTGTTATTCTGGGTAAATTTATTTTTTGACAGATCAACCACACAATTTAGGCTGTTGGTGATGAATATTTTGACTGGTTTATAAGAGGTGAGCTTAGGACAATAGAAAAAACAATTAGAGAGCAAACTCAACCACTAAATAAATTCCACATCAAACCAAGTGTTTTCAAACCTCGGTTACCATCTTCCACACAGCATTTATAGTTGGCTATATGAACGTTTGTGTGTAATTAGCAACACGCTTGAGCTGTAGACAAATATAAAATCCAGCATAACCTATTACCAAGTGGTCTTCCCACCCTCCTCTTTTCCCTAAGCCCCTTTTCTTTTATCCCCCTTTTTTTCTTTTTATACCTTGATTTTCTCCATCTACTGGCCTAATCCAAAGGTTTAGCAGATATATTATTTTTCTAGAGATAAGAGGTTACAAAAAATAAAGCGAATTATGTAACTTGTTTAGAATCTTCTTTGGCAAGTACGACTCATCAATCCATCTTAAAAATTCATAGGGCTAAATGGTTTAGTATTGTATAAAGTGGATTCTAATAACTTCAACCTACAACATCAGTCTCTCACTGAATTCATCTCAAGGAAAACACCTTCGATTTTCATGAAGAAAGGACTCTCCAGGACATGCAACAATTACAAAAACAGAAAGTCCGTAAGACATAACAACTAGCATCACTAAACTCAAACTAAGTTGATACCTTTGTTATTTGCCTTTCCGAAGGATGCAAGTCCTACAAATACACCTTCCTCAAAGTGAACCAGACACATCCCAAGCAATTCCGAACCAACATATGAGCACAAGAAGAAACTGTGAGAGAACATCAGGAGGGGTACCAGACAAAAAAAAAAATCATTTATTTCCAGCATTGCAAACAAGTTCAATTTCCAAACGGCCATTCAAACAAGAACTGCAGAGCTGGTTCAGCAATTGGGCCCTATCCCAGTCTTCTTCCCCACTTGTATAACTACATTACCAGACAAAATGCTCAAACAAACATAAATACATCCAAACCAAAAATGAAAACAGAAAAACACATTTCCACATTGTTCCCTCCATACTTACTCTCAACCACCATAACCCTTATTTTAGACACAAAGCAGAAGCATCAAGTATAACTAAATCCACCACAGAAACATATCAATACAAATTTAAACTCATATACAAAATATGGCAAAGCAATTGACATAAATTGAATCAAAAATTAGCAGCCCAAAATTACTGGAACCTAACCACCAAATCAACAAAAAATAAATTCCATTCAACACACAATATCACTAATATAGGCAACTGATAATATCATCGCATTTCCCATTAATAGATCAACAAATTTAGGAAAATGGACAGATCTATAATAAAAAAAAAAAAAGCAAGTTGAGATTAATTAAAGCGAAAGTATAACATCTCCAAAGCATCCCAAAACACAGTAAACCTTCAAAACCCTAACAGACAAAATCGAATAACAATAACAGACCTAAGCGGTGAGGACCACAGCCCCACCAGCCTCCTTAATTTTCTTCTCGGCAATCTTCGAAATGAGCTTAGCCTTGACAACCACCGGCTGCTCACTGGGCAAGACACCCTTCCCAAGCACCTTGAAATACCCAAACTGAGTGACATCAATCATCGGAACATTACTCTGATTGGCCTTGTCTTTCACATCCTGAGGAACCATCGACCAGAGCTTGTCGATGTTGACGGTGGGGCAGAAGAACTTGTTGCGAAGCTTGTGGAAGTACCTCATACCGACCTTTCCGAAGTAACCAGGATGGTACTTGTCGAAGAGGATTCGGTGGTGGTGCATACCTCCAGCGTTTCCGCGACCGCCAGGATGTTTCCGGTGCTTGCCGATACGTCCGTGACCGGCGCTCACGTGGCCGCGCTTCTTACGGTTCTTCTTAAAGCGGGTCGTCATTTTAGGCTCTGGTGCTGGTTAGGGTTTGCGTTGAGCGGCGGAGGAAGTATTGCTTTAGGGTTCTGGTGTATTTATAGATGAGACAGCATACGGAATTGAGGGAAGTGTAGTTGTCAAAAAAAAGCCTGTTTCAAGCCCGATTAACGGGCCATTATCATTGGCCCAATAGGTTGTCCCATGGGCAGGGAGTGGACCTTGTTTTTTTCCCAGCCCGTGGACCAATTATACCCTACAGGCTATGCCCTAGATGGGCTGTGGGCCCCAAAATTTGGGCGGGGCTAGCATAGCCAGGTCAATTGCTGAGGCTTTAGTTTGCCTGGTCCATTCCATGGCAAGAGAATCAAAATTTCTTCAAGATAATTTCATGTGGTTTATAATTACTTGTATCGTATTAAGATGTATTGGAGTGGAAATCAGAGTGTAATGAATTCCTGTTGATTCATGTTATAAGATTGCAATATGTTCATAGTCCACAGGAGATCCACTTCACAGAATCATTGTCTAGAATTGTTTTTGTTTTCAGAGTTCTATTACACTAGTATTAAGGATCAAAATTTCATTTCGTGACATTGTTTCGATCACCTTAGAAATAAAAATGTTTCAGATACATTTCAAAAAAGTTTCGAAAGCAGAGAAATGGATAAAAGTTTTAGGAATTTTTTTCAACTTATTCTCAACTATTGATCAAAATATATCGAAACATATTAAAAACACTTAGAAAAATTACGGAACATTGGTTGAAATATACCAAAAACATCTTGAAACACCTAGAAATCTTCTGAAACACTCGCAGCATTGGAATTTCAATTCAATCGTGGATTCATTTTAGTTTCTTTGAAAACAAAAAAGTTTCGTCCATTTCTATAGTTTTGAAACGAAAATATTGATCCTATGGAAACTTGTAATCAAAATTCAATTCAGAGTTTAATCATTTGCATTGAATTTTGTTTGTATATTCTGAATGTTAGCAATTCTCATCAGGCAAACATAATGCCCTAGAGGGTTTCTTTTTTCAGTTCCTCAAGATTGTCAGTAGATTATTCCCCCAGTATTTTGCATCTTGATCATGATGTTTTCACTGTCTTCCCTCACAGTACAAGTGAAAATTGTTCTATGGCATTGGCCTCTGAACCGTGTTTTTTATTCTACAAAAAATATAATTGTACCTTTTAGACCTGTTCTGGTAATTGGCCAATACAAAGGAATAATGCAGCTTCAGTTAAACTTAGGTGAAAAGCATATACAGTAAAAATTCCTCTCAGATTGTCTGTTAATCTCGGGTTTCCGGTGACTGGAAGAGGGAGGAGAAGGATCGGGCTCTGTTAGTTGCTGCTGTTGATTACTGATTACCTTCTTCCCATCACAAACAATGGTGACCTCACAGAAGTCTGGCGCATTTTTCTGAACAAATTCTCCTTTTCCAAGTCCTTTCCTTAATCGCCTGAAGCAAAAACAGTAATACCATTGAATTGCCTATACCCTTTAATATAACTAAGCACAAGCCAAATGAATCTTAAAGTAACAACTGAAGATGGAGAAAACAAAGACGGAACATTTACCTTGAGGAAGATGTTCCCATGACAAGATTTGTAATGTTAACGACTGAAATTAGATCAACAATTGCTTTAGCAACCGAATTGCTCTCCAGAATCATCGTGTCCACTGCTACCTGAACCCCAAAAAACCATTTCTCTCATCAATCATCATCAACCTGTTTTTGTTGCAAACTGTAATGAAATGACTAAAAATTTCTGGCTGCACTTGTTACGCACTTTGGCATCAGTACACAGGCAAATATATTTCTGCAAGAGACTTCTTCTCCTGTTACTCTCTTCATTGACATAGACTTGTACCTGTTCTTGGCTCAATTGACTTCTTGATAGCCTTCCAACTAACCACAGAATATTCAACCGATAAAGCTCATTAGAAACCCCGTTAAAGGGGTGATTCAAGAAATCATGGTATTAAGTTAAGTAGTTTCTTCCCATACTGGTCAATTAAGCATTTCCTCTGAGGATGTTAATGTAAGACTAGGTCTTCAGGGTGAGACAGAAATTGCCTGGGACACATATTCCTTACAATTACAGTTCTTCCAATTGCTTTAAAGACTTGTACTTCCAAGACAAATTAGCCCTCTATTTTCAAACAACGTCTGTCCAATCCCAAAGGGACACTTCATTTCAACATTCTATGGTAAGGATTGTAGGATCCTAAATATGGTTCCCTAACTAACAATCTTCATATGTTTTCTTGTCTAATTTAGATGATAAAAGACATAACCGTGGTGTGATTATGGTGATGGCTAACCTCCGTGAGCATGAATTGTATTTGAAGCATGAAAAATGCACCTTCGCTCAGACTGTGATTACGTTTTTGGCATCGTATTGGGCATAAACATGTTGCCAGAACAGAGAAAAGTCAAGGCTATTCTTGAGTAGTGGCCTACACCCACTCAGGTCACTGAATTGAGATCTTTCTTGGATTTAACAAACTATTATCGACCTTTTATTGGTTATTCGAAGAAAGTCGTAGAATTTGTTTACAACACACAAAAAGATCAGAGGAAAATTTAGGTGTTACCGGGCGTAGGGATGTAGGTGATGGGAGGGAAAACATGAACAAGGAAGATGCGAGATCCTGGAGAGACAGCATGCTCAAGAGCCCATTTAACCACATTCAAGTCATTTTTGCCAACAGCAACATAGACATCATCAATTCCTCCTCCATCTCTGCTACTTATCATACTCTTGCTATCCTCTCCAATCTCCACAATCTCTGGTGAGATCACTCTCTGGCTGCAATATTGCCACTCTTGTGGAGACTCCTCCATGTTCTCTTCTTCCATATCTATCACACACACTCTCTCTACTTTAACACATAAAAGAACCCAAAAAAATACACTGGTATAATAGAGAGAGAGAGATGTGGACGAACATATCAAAGAGTGAGCTCTAGTGAGATTGGCAGTTTATGTTGAAAGAGTCATTGCTCTCAAAGCAATAAAAAAGAATATGAAAAAGGGAGATTCTCTTTTGTCAAGGTTTGTAAGCTTTTGGATACATCACAATCTAAGACCACCTGTGCTTGTAGTATAACAGAAGGATTTTGCTTTCCCTTTCTCCTAAATTACTTGCAATCTCACATTTAGCAGTCCTTTTGATTGAGCTCTCATTTTAGGAACAGATAGAAGCATCTTGCCTTAGGGCAGGTTTAGCACAACAATAAGGTTATTCCATTGTGAATATGTGACATGGAGATCACCGATTCAAATCGTAGAAACAATCTCTCTGTTCTCCTCAGACCTTACAATGACAAAAATCTCCTGCACTGAATAGGCTCTACGCCCATAAGAACATCTTGCCTCTCATCCTCTCATATGAAAAGCAATGGTAGTTAAAGACATTGTAGTTAGGCACTTTGCTTTTGTGCACATGGTAATTAAAGGCGCTGTAGTGTTAGGCACTTGACCTTTTGCACACAGAAAAAGGTATGAGGGCGATTCACGTGAAATGCTGGAGAGTAGAAAAAGTTCGACATGGCGATAGAGTCAAATCCCACAACAATGGTCGAAGATGATGGTGTGGTGCACTCTTATTAGTTTAGTGAACGGGTTAGATTTGGATTGATTTGAATTTTGATTTATCAAAATTTGAATTCGATTCAAAAAGTCAATTTGATCAGATAATTTAACGATTTTTTTTTCGTAATTCATGTTCGAATCTGTTAGCAATCTAAAATTTGATCTGAATAACTTAGTTAACTAAATTTTAATTAAAAATTTTAAATGTTTATATAGAAATATATGAATAATCAAGATCGGATCATAATCGGATCGGATATAGATACACTAGTTATTGTCTGTACCTGAAGACACAAAGTAATAAAAAATGATAAATAATAAATATATTTGTATTCATATACAAAATCAAATCACAAACAGAGAAAAAAGATAAAAGAATTTAAGTGTCGATTTGTAATGAGGGTGATAGATGGTGAGTGACAGTGGTGGTGGCAGGAGACGATGATAGTTGTGGTGGGTAGCAATGACCGTGGTGGTGGTGGTGGCGGCGACGGTAACTGCGCCAGTGATGGTGGAAGTGGTGGTAATAGTGGCAATGGTGGTGGTGGTGATGGTGGTGGTTTCAAACACTATTTTTTTAAAGTATTTATGATAAATAATTTTTAAAAATATTTTTAAAAAGTCACTGTAAACACATTCTCAAGACCCTATTTTTTTTATTAAATTTAGAGTGTTAATATTAACCATTAGATTAACTTTAAAATGAAATTTAAAACGATTTCAACCGCGAATAGTAAAAATTATTTTATTTATCTTTTGAGATTTAAATTATAAATTATTTTATTATATAAATTTAAATTCGAATCAGTAAAATATAAAATATTATATTCAGATTCAAGTGTCTAGAAAACCATGAAATAGTCCACTGTCCAAATTGTTTAAGCACTATTTCGTGGTTTTCTAGCCACTTGTCCTTTCTTTTCTCTTTCCTGACGTGAATGTTTTAGGAGGAACAAGTCACGAATGAGACTTCTATATAAAAGAAATGGCTAGGAGGAATGTCTACATTTGTGGACGGTACCGACCCTTTTGAATGACCACCACCATATATGGGTGTCTGTGATTAGAAAAGAGATGGAGATAAAAAAAAAAAAAAAAAAAAAGCGTCCAGAGATCACTCCGATAAATTTTTACATGTGAGACTCTGACCGTGACTGTTATTCTTTTCAAAAACAAATATAATTAAACTAAAATAATGGTCAACCATCACGATCCAATGTAAATTTTAATACTCAAATTTCTAACCTCAAGGTGAAAAGTTCGGCCACTCTCCGAGCGCACTCGATGGTGGATTGTCTGTCCCTTTTAACTGTCTGTTTCATCTGCCCAACCTTTTGTTCTTGTGAATAAACCCCACTGGATAATTGTAATAGGATTGTCCTTTAGCACTAATAAATTGGTTCTTATCAAGGGTTGTGCCATATTTTAAGAGCCTTTAAGGTGATGGTATTTAACCGACCGACCAATGGGGAATTTTTCCCACCTTGAAAAAGGGTTGTTTTTTATTTTTATTTTTTATAATTAGCACATAATCAGTGAGCCAAACATATATGTTTTAGTACTGTTTCTGACCTGTAAAAATTGGTTTAAAATTAAGGTCATTGGTAATAATACATTGTCAGTGACCAATGGCAGAGGGACATTAGAACTAGGGACCTAGGCCCACCCTCAAATTTTGGAATATTTTTGAAAAATAGGGGCTGATTTTGTTTTATCAACTTATTTGGGAATAAGTTTATTGTAAAAACATAATTTGGTACAAGTTTATTTTGAGTTAAATTTTCCAAACTACCCTTTCATTTAATCAACGATTCAGCTATCTCACGAAACAGCTCTTGACGGACGTAAACTCAAGGGAAGACCAAACGACTCTTTACTCAACGGACGAGTAACAAGCGTATCAAATCTCAGCGAAAAAAACTGTTAGAGTATGTGTGGCTCATATTTGTTGTGTGCACAATGGCAAGGAGATAGGTGCCGGAGCGGGGGGAGCGGAGCCCGCGATGGCATCTGCCTTGCGGGATTTGTATAAAGGGGACGCTGATTAGTTGGGGGTGCGGGGGCAACACTCTCGCGGTACGGTACAGGGGTATTTTTATAAATAAGTCCGTATTAGGGTTATATAAATACTTAAGATGTAACTCTACTTTTAATAATAAAAAAAAGAACGGCCGCTCACTCTCGTAGATGTAGGCACATTGTTGAACCACGTAAATCTCTGTGTGTTATTTTCTCTTACTTTCTTAATTGTTTGATTCTTTATTATTCACCATAATTGTTGCACGATCACAACAACTGGTATCAGAGCTAGACTACGATGTCTGGGATTTCTTCTACAAAATTCGACATCATGAAGTTCGACGGAACTGAAAATTTCGGTTATGGCAGAGGATGGTTAAGGACCTGTTAGTGTAACAGGGCATGGTGAAGGTGTTATATGGAAAACAACCGGCAGGAATGGACGACATGGATTGAAAAGAATTGGAAGCGAAGACTGTGGGGACTATTAGGCTTTGTCTGGCTGATGAAGTGATGTATCACGTCATGGATGAGGAATCACCGGCGGAAGTTTGGTTGAAACTAGAAAGTCGGTATATGTCCAAGTTGTTGACGAACAAGCTCTATCTTAAGCAAAAACTATATGGTCTTAAGATGTCAGAGGGCTCGGATTTGACCCAACACATCAATGTGTTCAATCAGATCATTAGCGATATGAAGTGAGTTGATGTGAAGTTCGAAGAAGAAGACAAGGCGTTGATGTTGCTGAATTCCCTGCCGGCGTCTTCTACGTACGAGAATTTGGTTACGACTCTGATATGGTGGAAAGAAACCCTCGAGTTAGAGGATGTCACAGGTGCTCTGTTAGGTTTTCATCAGCGGAAGAAAGCTAGTGACAAGGCTTCACAAGGTGAAGGGCTTGTGGTGAAAGGTAACCAGGAACGTGGAAGAAGCAAATCTCGGAATGGATCGGGTAACAATAAAACCCGGTCCAAGTCGAGGAAGAAGAAGAAGAACGTCTCTGTCTCGTGTTACAAGTGCAGGAAAAAGGGGTACTTTAAACGGGACTATCCAGAGAAAAAGAAAGGGGATTCAGAGGACAAAGAGGGTGCATCAAAGTCTGCAAACGTAGTGGAAGAAGAAGATTCAAAGAGTGGTGACAGTGATATGCTTTATGTTTTATCCAGTTCAGATTGTTTAACAGATTCTTGGATTATGGATTCAGCATGTTCCTATCACATGACACCCAACAAAGATTGGTTTGACACCTACAGGTCAGTAAATTCTGGTTCTGTTCTGATGGGTAATAATGTATCTTGCAAAGTTGTTGGAATATGAAATATTAGAATTAAGATGTTTGATGGTATGGTTAGAACGTTATGTGATGTTAGACATGTACCGGATCTAAGGAAGAATTTGATTTCATTGGGCACTTTGGATTGTAATGGTTATAGTTACAAATCTATAAATGGAGTAATGAAAGTGAGTAAAGGCATACTGATAGTGATGAAGGGACAGAAAGTAGCAAGAAACATTTACAGACTGCTGGATATTACAATTGTAGGTGGAGTTGCTGCTGTAGAGTCTGAATCAGATAACTCAGTCTTGTGGCATATGCGGCTGGGTCATATGAGTGAGCGTGAGATGATAGAGCTTCATAAGAAAAATCTATTGAAGGGTGTCAAGACATGCATGCTTAATTTTTGCAAATATTGTGTTCTTAAAAACAGAATAGGGTGTAGTTCAAGACAGTCACACACAAGACAGAGGGGGTTCTCGACTATGTCCATACAGATGTTTGGGGACCAGTTAGCGTAGTATCACGGGGAGAATACATGTATTTTGTGAGTTTCATTGATGATTACTCACGAAAGGTCTGGGTGTACTTCATGCGGCACAAGTCTGAAGCATTTGCCAAGTTCAAGCTGTGGAAAGTTGAAGTAGAAAACCAGACAGGGAGGAAGATTAAATGTCTCAGGTCAGATAACGGTTCTGAGTACACAGATTCAAAGTTCCAGGAATTGTGTGAGCAGCATGGGATTAAGAGACACTTCACAGTCCGCAAGACACCACAACAAAATGGTGTAGCGAAAAGGATGAACAGAACGATAGCCGAGAAAGCTCGGTGTCTCAGGTTGAATGCAAGGCTTGCAAAGAATTTCTGGGCAGAGGCAGTGAATATGGCATGTTTCTTGATTAACAGATCACCGAGGGCAGCACTAGGTGGAAAAGTATCAGAGGAGGTGTGGACGGGCAGTGAGGTAGACTACTCTAGTTTGAGAGTGTTTGGATGTCCAGCCTATGTACATGTTTCTAGTGAGGAGAGGTCGAAGCTTGATGCGAAGTCTAGACAGTGTATCTTTCTAGGATATCAAAAAGGAGTGAAAGGCTTCAAGCTCTGGGATCCGAAGGCAAACAAGATGGTGATCTGTAGAGATGTGGTTTTTGATGAAAAAGCCATGTTGCAGCATACTTAGGAAGAAGAGAAACAAGTACCAAAAAAACTGTAGCACTGATGAGCATGTGGTGTAGGTGGAGCTAGAGAATCATGGTAAAGAAGAGGATGCTCAGCATGTAAAGCGTTCTATCTCAGGTGATCAGCAGCATCATAGTATAGCCACAGACAGGCCCAAACGCAATATCAAGCCGCCTACCAGGTATGGTTTTGAAGATTTGGTTTCTTATGCGCTTATTACTAGTAGCGGGGATCCTACAACTTTTCAGGAGGCAGTACAAAGCCAAGAGAAAAATAGATGGATAAGTGCTATGGTGGAGGAGATGGAGTCTCTGCATGAGAACCAGACGTGGGAGTTGGTGGAGCTTCCCGAGGGGAAGAGAGCAATAGGGTGCAAATGGGTGTATAAGAAGAAAGAAGCAGTATCAGAAAAGGAGGGGGAAAAATTCAAGGCTCGTCTAGTAGCAAAGGGTTACTCACAGAGAAAAGGGGTTGACTATGATGAGATCTTCTCCCCCATGGTCAAACACACTTCCATCAGGACAGTGTTGGCACTAGTAGCACATTCAGATATGCAGTTGGAGCAGATGGATGTAAAGACAGCTTTCCTTCATGGCGACTTGAAAGAACGGATTTACATGGTACAACCAGAAGGGTTCAATCTCCCTGGAGAGGAACATTTGGTCTGTAATTTGAAGAAATCACTTTATGGGCTGAAGCAGTCTCCGAGGCAGTGGTACAAGCGATTTGACTCTTACATGATCCGGATTGGCTACAAAAGGTGTGAGTATGATTGTTGTGTCTATGTGAAAAGCCTTGATGATGATTCATTTATTTTTCTATTACTTTATGTGGATGATATGTTGATTGCTGCCAAGAGTATGAGTGAGGTCAACAAGTTGAAGACTTTGTTAAGCAGAGAATTTGACATGAAGGATTTGGGTGCGGCTAAGAAGATTCTTGGGATGGAGATTCGCAGGGACAGAAGTTCCAAGAGATTATAGCTATCTCAGCATAGCTATGTTGAGAAGGTGTTGGACAAGTTCAGCATGAGTTATGCAAAACTAGTAAGTACACCTTTGGCGAATCATTTCAAATTGTCTACCGCTCAGTGCCCGAAGACAGATGATGAAGTTCATGACATGTCAAAGGTCTCATATGTTAGTGCAGTAGGGTGTTTGATGTATGCTATGGTTTGTACAAGACCAGATTTGGCACAAGCTGTCAGGGTGGTTAATAAGTTTCTTTCAAATTCGGGTCGACAGCATTGAGATGCAGTCAAGTGAATTTTCAGATACTTGAGGGGCACTACAGACTATGGCATCATGTTTAGCAGACAACAGAGTAACCCTTCAGTTATGGGATATGTGGATGCAGACTATGCAGGGGGACTTGGATGACAGTAGGTCTACCACAGGTTATGTGTTTACCCTTGTAGGAGGACCTATTTGTTGGAAGTCCATGGTACAGCCTATAGTTGCACTATCTACTACTGAGTCAAAGTATATGGCAGTAGCTGAGGCTGCCAAGGAGGCTTTGTGGCTTACAGGTTTAGTCAAGGAGCTGGTACAGCCTATAGTTGCACTATCTACTACTGAGTCAAAGTATATGGCAGTAGCTGAGGCTGCCAAGGAGGCTTTGTGGCTTACAGGTTTAGTCAAGGAGCTGGGTGCCCAGCAAGGTAGAGTTCAGTTGCATTGTGACAGTCAGAATGCCATTTATTTGGCAAAGAACCAAGTGCATCATGCGAGGACCAAACATATAGATGTGAGGTTTCATAAGATCAGAGAACTGGTTTCTTCTAGTGAACTATTACTTGAGAAAGTTCACACTTCTGAGAATGCAACAGACATGTTGACAAAGCCTGTTACTACAGACAAGTTCAAGCACTACTTGGACTTGATTAATGTCTCTAGTTGCTAGATGGGAGATGCCTCAACTTAGCGTCCCCGATGGAGTTCCCGAATACATGTCTTTTTTTTTCTCCTAAGGGGTGAATATTTGTCAAGGTGGAGATTGTTAGAGTATGTGTGGCTCATATTTGTTGTGTGCACAATGGCAAGGAGGCAGATGCTGGAGCGGACGGAGCGGAGCCCGCGACGGCATCTGTCTTGCGGTATTTGTATAAAGCGGTACGGTACATGGATGTTTTTATAAATACGTCCGTATTAGGGTTATATAAATACTTAAGATGTAACCTTACTTTTAATAATAAAAAAAAAAGAACGGCCGCTCGCTCTCGTGGATGTAGACACACTGCCGAACCACGTAAATCTCTGTGTGTTATTTTCTCTTACTTTCTTAATTGTTTGATTCTTTATTATTCACCATAATTGTTGCACGATCACAACAAAAACTCCATTTTTATGTGTGTGTGTGTATATATATATATATATATATATATATCACTTTGTTAAATATTTTTTAAAATAATTTTATTGTGCCCACCTTAATATTTTTGTATAAGCGAACACAAAATGATTGAACATGTTACGAGCACGCTTTAGACATGTTTGGATATATTTTAGACATATTGAAACTCATTTTTTTAATGTTACGGACATGCTTCGTCATTTTTTCATTCATGATTCTCGCCTAACGATTTCCCCCCCCCCCCCCCTAAACTATGAGCGGCAATCACCCTTTAATTTCTTATTTAGTGTATTTTATTATATTAGAATTTTCTCTAATTAATATATTTTTTGATATAATTTATGACTTTCTTTGTCTATACTCTTAATTTAAATGTCAAATTACATGTAAATGGTCTACAATTAATTTTTAATTTTTACTGATTGACCTCTATTTAAAAAACTATAAATTTATTATTATATTTTTATCAATTAAAAATATTAATTAAATTTTTGAATTAAAATGCCCACTACCCTAAACTAAATTCCTGCCCCGCCCTTATCATTGACAACAAAGTTTGATGGAGAAGCTGAGGATTTAAATCCTCCATATTTAATAGGATAATGTCTCAGTCTTGTAAAATTGAATTAACAATCTTAAAAAAAATAAATAATGTAATTTTTCTGTTATTTTATTTGCAGACACCTTAGTTTTTAATCTTTCTAGCTAGCATCCTAAGATAGATTGAATGTGGTTGAGGATTATAAAAGCAACCTCTTGATCTCTTAAGCATGCTATAACCTTCTCTTGCATGTATGGTATAGGCCATAGGGGTATGAAATTTCCAAGTGGTATTTTGGCCGTTTGATGTCCCTTGATCATGCAGGGACAGAACCGGTCAGTATCAGAGCCCAAAATTTTGGGAGGCGAAGAAGGGAAGTCACTAGTCAAACTGTGGTTGAACAAAGAAACCCGCGAGGCCATGGCTTCCTTAGGCAACAACATAGTTTCTACTAAGCAAGCATGGTTTCCCTCGAACACCTTGTGTTTCCGGCTTGCCTGAGGAAATCTAGGAGAGATGTCTTCCATGCCATAACTCATTGATACTAGACAGTCCATCCTCAAAAATCAGGTTGTGGGAGCTAAGGAATGGTTGCAATTAGTGGTATGCATACAAGAACAAGGCTTATTAAGATTAAGTGATTCTATAAAACTTTAAGGTGACCGGATGTTTGACATGATAGAATGAGTTGAACTCGTGAAATTTTCAAACTATTCTTTGTTAACCATAATTTATTATTGCATGATGACACCACGTGATAACGGTGACATGGTATCACCGAACAAAATTAGAAATTCAAACTTCTTTTGTACCTGCTTTCACTTATTTGTACTATATATATATAACAATCAATTTTTTTGGAGAGAGAGAGATTGAAAAAATTTTCATCCCACTTTTTGAATTTTTAAGAATTTTGAATTATAAAAATTTTCATCCTCCAATCATATTTTACTAAATATCTCCAATAACTAACTTAGATAAGCTACCCATATCCCTTTGACCACTACTTATTTAATTTTTTTAAAATGTTAAATTTTGTAACTCAATAATTTCGACAATATTTTTGTTGACTTATAAATAATGGATGAGAAAGAACAAAAGGAGAAAAAGGAGATGGCCCAAGCAATGCATGGGGTCAAGCACTAATACATTACTATTTTAATGCCTATATACACTTGAAAAATGCTATGCAATCTAAATTTGCATCCTAAATGGCATCTCAAATAAAAGAGGACTATCAGATGAATGAATCTTACCAACTTTTTTAAATGAAAGCCACAGATCCAATAATTCTTATTAATTGGGATGCCATTTGGGAACCAACATTTGGGTTGCATAGTATTGTTGTATACACATTGGACTTCATGTCCCATAGTGAATGTTTCATGAAAGTGAAATAAAAGAAAAGAAAAATTATAGAAAATATATTTTCATGCATATATTTGGTTAAAATGAAAAACTTACGAGAAAATTTTTAAAAAATTTTATTTTATTATTTGAAAGAAAAGAAAATTATAAGAAAATATTTATAATTGTTTAAATTATTTTTAATTATATTAAATCAGTCTAAAGAAAAAAAATATGTATTATTAAAAAAATTGCTAGAAACATAATTCTGGGACAAGCACTAGTACGAAAAGTATTTTAGCCAAATTATATGATTAATCAAATTCATACCAAGTTTTTTTTAAATTAATAACTAATAAAATATTTTAAGAAAAATAAGGGGAAAAAATAGAAAGTTATTTATAGACCACAACTTTCTTTCATTTCCTTATAATTAAATTTTTTTAAAATTTTCTCGTAAATTTTTTATTCTAACCAAATAAATGCATGAAAATATATTTTCTATCATTTTACTTCGTTTTTTATCATTTTTACTTTCCATCATTTTTTTCTTCTTAACCAAACGGACATTTGTATTTTTTACAAGAACAAAAAAGTTAGTTAATTGTGAGAAAATTCAAGTATGAAAGAAAATTACTTTTTCCATCGTTTTTTATTTCATGCTAACCAAACACATGAAAATATATATATATATATATATATATATATTCATGAATTAATTTTTTGTATTTTGAAATAACTGTACCAAATTACAAAAGTAATAGTGTGTTAGTGCCTTCTTTAATTATTTCGTTTTCAACAAACAACATTACTCCATTGGGTGCCATCCTTGTAAACCAGCACTAATTGCTTAGTGTACAGTATTCAACGCCTTGTATGAATTTTTTTTGGGGGATCAAACACTATTACATGGAGAGAAACGACAAACTTTAAATTCACGATCTTAAAGTCCAATTATAAGAGCGGTGACTATTAAACCGACCACTAACTTTACGTCTCCATAAGATGGTAATGCCAAGCTTGAGTTACTAAAGGATAAATAACCCCCCCTAAAAAAAAAAAAAAAGAGGAGGAATCTCACAAGCAGATAAATGAATATTTAGATTTACAAATCCAAAAAATAATAAACTACCTGAATAAGTGGGAGATACAATCCTCTTTTTCACCCTTTTCAGCTATGGGATAAACTAATCTTTTCCTGTCATTTCATTTTTTACCCTTCCCTGCAAAAAGATTATATTCAAGTCAATGAGAATGAAATCTGCTCTTTATCTAGTGCTTTCTGAAGCTTTTTGGTCATTTTGTGTTCTCTGTACTTCTAAAAATCCCCTGGCCATCTCTATATCTTGTACTGTTGTTTGTGCTTTCTGGCAATCTTGTTTCTCAAGTGGGTTGAATCTAATTTTTAAAAATAAAAAAAATGAAAGCTGACAAAGGCGAGCTATAAATTCAGACACTTTGAATTCGAATCTTGACAACTTATTAGAGTGAAACAATAATAAATTTATCCCTCATGAATACCTTAATTCTAGTGTAGATGCTCTGCCTTTGACTGGACCGGAAAGGAATTAGTCGAAGTGCGCGTAAGTTAGCCCAGACTCCTCTAATTCTTCAATAAAAAAAAAAACAGTCAATTTTATCTATTATTCTCTGCATATGAATCACAATAAGCCTTCCTACAAAACATAAATAAAGCTTCAAGCCAATATTCGTGAATTCAGTAAGGCCACACCATAATATCACAATATATTTTTGTACTTTATTCATTTAACCAATTCTCTCTCTCTCTCTCTCTCTCTCTCACACACACACACACAAAGCAGGCAAATGAATCTTAACGCACTTTCAAATATGTTCCCCTCCTATGGTTAAGACTTGGATTGCTCAGTAAGCAAAAGTTAAGCATTTGATTACAGGGGTCTTACCATCTAGAAACAACCAAGAACTCGAGGCACCGCACTGATTTCTGCTAGAAGCAGGCTAGTCTGTCATTTTCAGAGGAGGATTTCTGGTAGATAATGTTGTTTGGAGTATTTCAAATATAGTAAAAATATTTATTCAAATTTTTGATTTGAAACAAATAATAACAATCAAGTACGAACAGTTATACAGAAAATTGAAACAGTTACAGAAGAATTAACTAAATAGTTACAGAAGAATTAATTATTTGTTTAAACAATATAAATACTAACCCGATTACAGAACAAAAATTACTATTGAACTTTAAGTAGATTAAAACTAGTGTTTGACATTATGTCCTTAAGACAAAATTTGCTCCCACACACGGTGCTTATAGAATATAAAGCGTCTATCTCCCAAGATACAATAATCTTCACACGAATATAAGTAGCACTCCAATCTACCCGTCTAGCGAACTAGAAATTATGTTATGTACTCTCCAAATGTAGACTGTCTTAATGCCGATATGCAATGCACTAATGTTTGATTTAACTCTAAACATGAACTAATTAATGAATGAATGCAGAATGGTAATGAGAGCCTGAGTATTTATAGACATTCTGATGACTTTTCGAACAACCACCATATTAAAATACACAACTCAGAAGACAAATGTAACAGCCAAAAGACATCACTTGTATAATTATTCTCTATGAGCAGACACAACTCAAAATTTCGAACTAAAGGATATTATCCTCTGAATCAGTACGAATTATAATGTAACAGGTACCAAAATTTAATTTCAGTTAGAAATTTTCACCCAATTAATTAAATAAATTTTCTCCAAAAAGATAGGGCTTGGTCTAAACCATACCCGTACACAAGCCCGGTCAAGTCGGGTCGTGGTAGAACCAAAATCATGTAGGCGCTCGCTCCGCTCATAAAAATGTGGTACCCCTTGGAGCCCAATCTCATAGAGCAAACTTGGCGTATATGTGCTCATATAGAACTTTTTTCTTAACTAATGTGAGATTGGTGTCAAATTTCACATTGCACAACCTTTATTTTTATATTTTAAAATGGTCATTTTGGAGGCTATTTTTTCATTAATTTCTTTTTTGATTTGAGCAAGTGAATATACTATGAACCCACGAAAATTTACTCGAAAAGACAAACGGGTCCCATTTTAATTTAGGGTCAAAATCGACCAAAAATTTCATTTTTACACTTACGTAACTGTTTTTGGTCTAATAATCCCCCACATTAATGAAAAATTAGTTAATAGTATGCAAATGATAATGCTGATATACTATATAGAGAGTACATCTTTGAAAAGATTGTGCATCGAGATAGGTAGCTTTTGGGCTTGAACCTTCCTTATTGAAAGTCTATCGACTTATCAGCTAAATAGTGAACGTGATGTGTTGAACTATTCAATTTTTTGATACATTAGACTAAATAGAATTCACACAGTCTCTTTTCTAACACAATTGGTTCTCATAATTTTGTTCATTTTGGTCCTAAACAACTCCTGGTTGTCATGAATACTTTAGAGAATTCTGTCTTTATAAATTCTCACAGAAACGGCCCCTTCACACCCATATAGATGACTCATATTAGGAATATTCTGCGATATCTCACTTGGAATTCCCAAGATATAAGAGTCATTAAAAGTATAACTTACCCTAATAAACTCTGCAAGCAGCACTAGTTTATCATAGGAATAGATAGGAGAGATTATCTTTTTAGTATTTCTTTTGAATCACGCATAATTTGGTTGTCTCTTTGAACCTAAATTTTGGGATCTCTAGTCAACTAGGTTGGATTGTCATTAAGGTGACACTCATGTCATAATCTTTAGTCTCATTCCCTTCGATGTGCAATTTACTTAAAGTGACACTTATTTCATAATTTTTAGCCTTATTCCCTTCGATGTGCAATTTACTTACTCTCTCGTCAAATCTTTAGTAAGCGGATCCGCTAGATTATCCTTTAATTTTATATAATCAATAAAAATAATCTTATTTGAAAGCAATTGTCTAACAGCATTATGTCTATGATGTATATTTTTAGACTTATCATTATATATGTCACTCTATGCCCTACCAATTGCAGATTGGTTATCTCAATGAATACAAATTTCTAGCATAGGTTTATCCCATATTGGAATAATCTCTAGAAATTGGCGAAGTGACTCAACTTCCTCTCCTACTTTATCTAAAGCAATAAATTCAAATTTCATTGTGAATCTTACAATACACGTTTGCTTAGAAGATTTTCAAGATACAATTGCACCATCAAGTATAAAAAGATAACTACTTGTGGATTTTGTATCATTTATATCATATATCCAGTTTACATCACTATATCATTCAAGTACAGTTGGATATCTTGTATAGTGCAATCTAAAATTCAGGGTATGTCTTAGGTATCTAAGAACCCTGATAATTGTCGTCCAATAGTCTACTCTCGGAATATTCATATATCTATTCAATTTACTAACTAAGTATGTTATATTTGGTCTAGTGCAGCTCATGACATACATTAGACTATCAATGATATGAAAGTATTCTTATTATGACATGCTTTAGAGAGTATTTTTAGACAAATGAAAATTTATATCAACTGGTGTTCTAGCAATTCTGCTTTCAACTTTGTCAAACTTCTCAAGTATTTTTTTCAATATAATGTGATTGAGATAATATAAGTCCACCAGATGTTTTAGAAATTTTAATTCCAAGTATAACATCTGGAACACCCGAATTCTTTATGTCAAACTTATTGGTCAACATTTTCTAGGTAGTTATAATAATATTATTATCACTACCTAAAATAATGGCATATCAATTATTTGTATCTTTAACATAGACACATTTATCACATTCATTAATTGTGAAATTATTTGACATCATTATCTTATCAAATTTCTCATGTCATTGTTTTAGTGCTTGCTTTAAATCATAAAGTAGTTTACAAGTTTACACAACTTCTTCTCTTGTCCTGGAGAAACGAATCATTGGGGTTGATCCATATAAATTTTTTCATTGAAGTCACAATTTAGGAAAGTTGTTTTCACATCTATTTGGTGTATCTCAAGATTATACAACACTGCAATAACTATGAGTATACGAATAGATGTTATTCTCGTGACAGGCAAATATATATCAAGCTAATCAAGACTTTTCTTTTATTTGTAACCTTTATCTACAAGTCTAATCTTGTACTTATTAATTGATCTATTAGTTTTCATTTTCCTCTTGAAAATCCATTTACACCCCCAATGACTTACTCCCTGGAGTAAGATCAACCAATTCCTAGGTGTGATTTTGCATGATGGACTCAATTTCACTGTTTACAACTTCTTTCTACATAGGTGCTTCGGGAATGGACATGGCTTCATTAAAACTTTGAGGCTCATTTTCTAACAAATATGTTAGAAAATCTGGACCATAGGACTTGGAAGTTCTTGTTGCGTCTAAGTATCTCTTTATTTTTTTCATTTATAGACTCATGGTCTATATTACTAGTCGCAGTATCATGAGTTCTTTTAAGAGAACACTCATCACATTCATTTTTACTAAGAAATATATTTTTAAAGAATGATATGTTTCTTGATTCAATGGTTGTATTGACATGTATATCAGAAATATCAGATTTATGCACTAGAAAACGATATGCACTGTTATTTATTGCATATCTAATAAATATATAATCAATAGTCTTAGGTCATATTTTAATCCTTTTGGAAGAGGGAACCATCACCTTAATCAAACACCTCCACACTTTTAAATATTTGTAGGAAGGACTCCGACTTTTTCATAATTCTTAAGAGATTTTGTCCAACTTCTTGTGGGATAATTTATTTAAAATATAGTTTGCTGAAAGCAAAATTTTTTTCCACAAGTTCTAAGGTAATCCTGAACTAATCAACATGTCATTCATCATCTCTTTCAATGTTCTATTTTTAAGTTCAACAATCTCATTTTGCTAAGGTAAATAAGGCGCAAAAATTTAGTGAATAATACCATGTTCTTAACAAAATTTATCGAAAGGTGCATCATATTCACCACTTCGATCAATTTTTATTGTCTTAATCTTTTTACCAAGTTGATTCTCAACCTTATTCTTACAATGCATAAATTTTTCAATACTTCATCTTTTCTCCTTAGCAAATATACACAACAATATCTTGTACAATAATTAATAAACATAACAAAGTACTTCTTTTCACCTCTAGTTTGAACATATTTCAATCACATGTATCACTATGAATTAACTCTAGAGATTCATTACTTCTTTCAATATTATGAAATGATGTTCTAGATAATTTTAATTCAGCACATGCCTCACATTTATAATTTGCATCAATATTGAATTTAGGCAACAATTCTAAATTCATTAATTTACGCAAAGTATCAAAATTAACATGTCTTAATCTACCATATCATACATTGGAAGACTCAACCATATAAGCAAAAGATGTGTTTTTTTTTATTAAAATCAGATACAATTGTCATTACATTTATCTTAAAGTGTTCATCATTTATATATCTCTTGCCTACATAAATCTTATTCTTTGTGAGTGCAAATTTGTTAGACTAAAAAATCAACCTAAAACTCTTCTTACTTAACAACGATCTAGACACAAGATCCTTTCGAGTTTTTAGAACATGTAACACATCATTAAGAGTAAGTTCTTTTCTGGAAGTCATTTTCAATGTAACTTTTTCTTTGCTTTCAACTTTGGAAGTAAATGAATTTTTCATAAATAGTTGTTCTCCATCATTAATTACTTCATATGAAAAGAACATTTTCTTATCCGAATATATGTGTCTAGTAGACCCGGTATCCACCCACAATTCCTTAGTATTTTCTATCAAGTTCCCTTCAAATATTACAACAGAAACACTCATGTTAGAAATATTTTCAGGAAATTTTTCTACCTCAGTTATATTGCTTTGGACAGCCTTCCTCTTGTGCTTCTCTTGTGCTTTACGACTTCGATAATCCTTTGCATGATGTCCTAATTTTTTGCACACAAAACAGTTACTTTTGAACCTTTTGGAATTACCACTCTTGGCACTTATTGGTCAACATACTTCATTTTCTTGTTGATTTTATATCTTTTTTAAATCACATGTGTCGTTGACTCCATAGAATGATTACCAATTTTCTTTTCAAAGACTTTATTGTCCTCCTCAATCCTCAATCTCACGATCAAGTCTTCAAGTTTCATTTTTTTGTGTTTGTGTTTCAAATAATTTTTAAAGTCCTTCTAATTTGACTATAATTTTTCAATAATTGTAGTCACTTGAAAAGATTCACTAAACATCATCCCTTCGGCATGAATCTTATATAGGATTACTTAAAGATCTTGAACTTAACTTATGATAGTTTTAGAATTCACCATTTTGTAGTCAAGGAATCTGCCCACAACGAATTTTTTCATTCTGACATCCTCCGTTTTGTATTTTTTATCCAATGATTCCCACGGCTCTATAGCCGTTTTGATTAGACTATACACATTATATAATGTATTATTCAATCCATTAAAGATATAATTTTGCCATAGAAACTCGAAATACTTTCATGCATCTATCGCAATAATAACTTAGTGGTTGGTCTCATTCTCACTACAAACAAGAACATCTTTACGAAAAAAAATTTACAACATTCAACGTAGTAAGATATAACAACATTTTCTATTGGCATCTCTTGAAATCGTTTCCATTAAACTTTTCAAGCTACCCCCCCCCCCCCCATGAGACACATGAGTAGGTACAAAAATAAGCATCGCAGGCACAATATGATTTATAGTAGCATGAATATTATTATCATTTTTAAGCATTTCTGATAAACAAAGATTATAAAATATTCAAAAATAGGAAAACAGTAACACTTTTCAAGCAAGTTATTAAAGTAGAGACAATTTATATTACTGTTCAGTATCACTGTTTTGTGTCACTGTTTTGAAGTTACTATTTTAACATTTTTATATGGTGTCACTGTTTAGTGTAACTATTTAACTCATACACATAAACAAAGTTACTGTTTGGTATAACTGTAACAATTTGTTGTAACTGTTTGAATCATATGCATGGACAGAGTCATAGTTTGGTGTAATTGTTTGAATTAAACACATAAATAGAATATGCAATTTTTCACAAAATTTTTCAAGTCTATTCAAAATGTCACAGATTGTAAAAACAAGGTTTAACAATTTGCAATATTTTAGAACAGTTTAAAATATTAAAATATGTATCAGAAACACAACAAGCAATTATACAAATTCGAAAATCTGTCTTAAGATTATTGTTTGAAGTATTCCAAATATAGTAAAATCACTTATTGAAATTTCTGATTTGAAACATGTAATATATAACAAAATCGTAACAATCAAGTGCGAAACAGTTACACAGAAAATTGAAACAGTTACAAAAAAATTAACTCAACAATTACAGCTATCTTATAGAAACATTAACACGTAAATGTTTGTTTAAATAATTTAAATACTGACTCGATTACAAAACAAGAACTGTTATTGAACTTTAGGTAGATCAAGGCTAGTGTTTAACACTATGTCATTAAGACAGATTTTGCTCCCACACACAGTGCTTATGGAATATAAAACATTTACCTCCTAGGATACAATGATCTTCATACAAATAGAAGTAGTACTCCAACTACCCATCCAGCGAACCAGAAATTGTGTTGTGTACTCTCTAAATGCAGACTGTCTTAATGCCGATTTGCAATACTCTAATGTCTACCTTAACTCTAAACATGAACTGATGAACGAATGAATACATAATGGTAATGAGAGTCTGAGATTTATAGACATTCTGGTGACTTTTCGAACAACCATCATACTATAAGACACAACTCAAAAGACAAATGCAACAGTTAGAAGACACCACTTGTGTAACTATTCTTTATGAACAGACACAACTCAAAATTTCAGACTGAATGATATTACCCTCCGAACTGGAACAAATTATAATGTAATAGGTACTGAAATTTAATTTCGATTCAGAAATTCTCACTCAATTAATTAAATGAATTTTTTCTAAAAAGATAGGGTTTGGTTTAAACCACACTCATACCCGTACCCGAGCCCAGCCTGGCTGGGTCGGGTCGTGGTAGAATCGAAGGCATGTAGGCACTCGTTCTGCTTATAAAATTGTGGTACCCCTTGGGACCTAGACTTGGCCTATATATGCTCATGTCTAACTTCTTCCTTAACCAAAGTAAGATTGGTGTCAAATTCCATATTGCACAACTTTTATTTCCACATTTCAAGAAGGTCATTTTGGAGCTTATTTTCATATTCATTTCTTATTTGATTTGAGCAAGTGAATATACTACGTTATTCTCCTCACATAATAGAATATGAACCTATAAAAATTTACACAAAACAATGAACGAGTCCAACTTTAAATTAGGGTCAAAGTTGACCAAATATTCAATTTTTACACTACTGTTTCTGGTTCGACAGATAAGTCATAAGATATTCGATTGTGCGATAGGCTGATTCTCTGCTTATAAGTGGCACAAGTATTTTCCTTCATGATGATCATATTGCACGATACAGGTCCACTTCATCTACAAAAAACACGTTTCTGCAGGCTTGAACATGATAGAGATATGGGAGAAAGTTACAAACCCAATACCAATCATCTGGACCAGTGCAAGTGACACTTTAAAACAACTCGTTGCTTCATCTCTCTCTCTCTCTCTCTCTCTCTCTCTCACTCACACACACACACGAGATCTACCAAACTGTAGGTACTACAAGGAGCTTATTCTGATTACAATCAATTGCTTCAAAGTACAATACTACTGCCAGTTCTTTGGACGAGAGGCAAGCGATTCTCAATTGAGTTTAGCTTCTTCTTACTGTGAACAACTTGAATTGTTCTAATTCCTGTATTGCTGAATTATCTACAGAAACATTTACCTAACATTTTGTAGGATTTCAAAGTTTTAACATCACACAGCTCATAGCATTTTCCTATGCATTTCTTGGAAAATCAAGTAGTACATATACATGGAGAGGTTCAATCCGAAAAGCGGTCCTGAAATGGGTCCATATCAACCAAGAACTAGCAGACTACCACTCAATTTTCCATCAGTTAGTCATGGGTTTGGTTCACTTCAAGAAAGAAAACAAAACCAACAAGTTAAGATAGGACGGCATTTTTGACCTACAAGTCCAATCTCCTATCCAAGGATAAAGGCAATTTCTCAAAATGAACGGAAAGCAAACGTAGTGATGGTGGACCACGAATCCACTATTCATTTTTTGGACCAATTATCAGAGGAGACGATGTTCTAACAGGAAGCTAAAGATTCCACTCAACTCAATGATGAAATGACATCAATATGAATTAACCAATTAGTATCACATATGCGTCATTATTCAAGTTCTTATGGTGCAAGAGATGAAATCAAAGTGATGGAAAATCTGGGAATATGTCTCATCTACGCCCGAAACCTATCTTGATGCCTGAAAGTTGGATCGGTTGGCTCGCCCTACATTTTCTAAGTGCCATTACATATTGCGGTGGAGACAGCAGAAAACTCCTAGTTTGATGTGACAGCAAGAAAAAGGCTACAGCAACCCTTCAAAATGCTGTTGTGGGCACTCACAGTCTTTCTCTCTCCTAAAGAACATCTCTCAGCGGATTCCTATATTAAAGCTATCCTCTTCTACATCATATGAACTCAAACCCTTTCTATTCAACAAGAAATATAGGACGACATGGCAAGAGCTTCTCTTTCCATTCTCAAATTGGTGATGATCATAATATGTGCAGGTTGGATATCTCTTTGGCTCCTTAAGCCCACAGAACTATGGACAAGAAAATGGCATGGAGCAGAAGAAAGCGCTAGAACTACAGCGTTTGGCTATAATGGTAATTTCATCCAAAGCTTTTCTCTGAAAAACTACTTGCATCAAAAAAAAAAAAAAAATCCCTTTACGTAAAATGATCTGTAGACTGATAATACGACTTTGCTAATAATTAAATGTTAGAACTGTAGTAGAAAAACTTATAATCAAGATGAGAATGATTATGTAATCAGAAATATACGTGTTTTTCAAGTCCTCATCTCAGAAAGGGTATTGTGCAGGTCTTGATTTTGCTGTCTACACATTCCCTGTTATTGCTTTAGCTATTATTGGGTTTGTTTATCTGGAACTCAAACCAAGGGAATTAAGCAGGAGGTAAGAAAAACATACTTTGCAGCATAAGCTCATTGCCTCTGGATTTTTTTCACACTAATTTTGTTGAATTTGGATGACAGACAAGGGAGAAGTTCAATCTCAGCTTTCTCCAACCCGCTCGTTGTCAATAGCTACCTAGGTATTTTTTCCAGCATTGAGATCCTTGCCATATCCCTCTTCATCCTCTTCCTAGCATGGACTTTCTATGCCCACATCTCTAATGATTTCAAGAAGATAATTCCGTACAAAGCGTTCAAACTGAATATGTGAGTGTTTTTATTACGATCCCAATTTGGTATACTTAGACTCTGAAAATCAAGAATTTCAACGTCATTGATGCTTTTCAGATGGCAGTTCAAGGTTTATAAGATGGCGGTCCGTTGTGGTCTGCTGGCAGAAGCCTGCCTGGCCCTGCTGCTTCTGCCAGTCTTGAGGGGAATGGCTATATTTCGGTTACTTGGTGTCCAGTTTGAAGCATCTGTAAGATATCACATCTGGCTCGGGACTGCAATGATACTTTTCGCCACTTTGCACGGTGTCGGCACGTTTTTCATCTGGGGCATCAAACACCGCATTCAGGATGAGGTACATATGATCCAGTTCAAATATATGATTTTCATGTAATGAAAACCTGAGCACTGATTTACAACTTTTGCTTGCACAACAGATGTGGAAATGGCAAAAAACAGGCCGAATATACCTTGCAGGGGAGATCGCTCTTGTTGCAGGGCTACTTATTTGGATCACGTCACTTCCATGTATGAGAAGGAAACGGTTTGAAGTTTTTTA
Source organism: Ilex paraguariensis (assembly GCA_963454935.2). Taxonomy (NCBI): domain Eukaryota; kingdom Viridiplantae; phylum Streptophyta; class Magnoliopsida; order Aquifoliales; family Aquifoliaceae; genus Ilex; species Ilex paraguariensis. The sequence continues at coordinate 408,530 of CAUOFW020000825.1, read as the reverse complement.
CTACACACACCATTTGTACATAGTCTTCCTAGTATTCTTCTTGTTTCATGCTGGAGATCGCCACTTCTATATGGTTTTCCCCGGGGTTTTTCTCTTTGGCCTAGACAAGCTACTCCGAATCATACAGTCAAGGCCAGGAACATGCATCCTATCTGCTCGAGTTTTCCCAAACAAAGCCATAGAGCTGATGCTGCCCAAAGACCCAAGTACATCTCCTAGTCCTCAATTTTTGATTGACTATGTATTAATTTCTAAAGCAATCCAGTCACTGATCTTCTCTATTGATTTCAGAATTGACTTATCCCCCGACAAGTGTGATATTCATGAAGATACCAATCATATCCAAATTTCAGTGGCACTCCTTTACTATAAGTTCTAGCTCTATTGTTGATGATCACACTATGTCTGTTATAATCAAAAGTGAGGGATGGTGGACAAGCTCTCTCTGTAACATATTGCAGGCTGAACTAGACTCTGATGCTGATCAAAAGAAGTGTATTCCAATTGGACTGGAAGGCCCTTATGGACCTGCATCAGTGGACTTCTTAAGGTGCACAAAATGATCATTTGACATTAGGATTCTCTACACTCTTTTAGGAACTGCTGAACTGTCTTCAATCTCAGACATGAAGTTGTCTTAATTTAGACCGTCTATAGAATTATAATAATCCATCATATTTTTTTTTCTTCCCGAAAATCTTGTGCAGATATGACAGTCTACTTCTGATTGCTGGAGGAATTGGGGTAACGCCGTTTCTGAGCATTCTGCAGGAAATTGCCTCTGACCGAAACAGTGGCAGAAATAGATTCCCCACAAGAATACAACTTATCTACACTGCAAAGAAGTCCCAAGATATCTGTCTGTTAAATCCAATATTTTCTCAACTCATGGACCAGAATGTCAATCATTTGCATCTGAAACTGAAAGTGTTTGTCACCCAAGAAGAGTCATCTGGTAGAACATTAAAGGAACTAATAAATGAGTTCTCTTACGTGCTAACCATAGATCTTGACACAAAATGTTCGAGTTATGCAACATATGGACTTGAGAGTTTGCTTTGGATGGCTTCCATTGCAGGGATTTCATCAATTTTGTTCTTCATCTTTCTTAGTATCTTTAACCACGTCTTTCTTCCCCCTGCCAAAAATCCCTCTAAACAGAAGAATCCCTCTTCAGAAAATGATCTCCTCCTCATATGTTCCTTTGCTATAACGATCATGTGCAGCACCTTGGTGGCTATTATAGTGAGATGGAGAAAGCTGAGGAAATCGCCTTCACTGTTGTCTGTTAAACAAGGCAAAGCTACGAAACCAAGTTCAACAGAAACAAACAGAGCTCGTGAGGAACATGAAATCCATTTTGAAGGAAGGCCCAACTTCCAGGGTATTACTTAATATTCCTTTTGTCACGGAGTTTTCTATTTATTTAATTTAGCATACACCTTCAGCATTGAAGAATATAAAATGAGCTAATTAATGGTGTTTTGAACAGATATATTTTCGAAGTTTCCAAATGAAACTGGCGGAGCTAATATTGGGGTCTTAGTGTGTGGACCTGAATCCATGAAAGAGTCAGTGGCTTCATTATGCAAGCTAAATTCTCAAGGACTACCTATGGGTGCTCAGAGAAGGAAGCCCTACTTCAATTTCCACTCCCTGAATTTCGCACTCTAGTCTCACCGTTATTTCCAGTATTCGAGTTTCACAGGCAAATTGCACACAAATGTCAACAAGTGTCCATGCCTGATCGGAAAAAAAAAGGGAGATTTCTCGATCAAGCTAGCTTCTTTGGGCATGTCTATATAATATACGTGTAGTATTTGGTGTTTCAAATAATCGCAGAACTCAAAACCAGATTGGCCACTGTGATCCCCCTGAATTTCATTTTTGACCCCATTCTGCATGTGATCTTCTTCTCACCTCCTTCTATAAGTTCAAAGGTCAAATAAAGAAGCAAAGGGAAGAAGCAAAAAATGAAAGGAAAACTTATGAATCCTACTTGATGATCAAACCATGGGTTTGACATAGACTGAAGATAAGATTTTGCTGAGAAGAAATATGCTTTCTGTCCTTTGACATTTCATGGTGTGCTCAAACTGATCAGTAGGTGGAGCCCCTCCATTGACAATTCAATCATGAACTTCCTAGATAACCTAATGGTCGCAATAGTGGACAATGTGAAGCAATGTTCCACACTTGGGCGTGCAACATACTAAAATTTACAGATAAAATGTAGACTCTATACTGAAATATTGATAAAAAAAAATCAGAAAGATAGTCCTATAAAGTGGTGAATACAATAATTAGTCAAAAGTTTGGTCCCTGCCCACCATAACAGACTTATGGAGGGTCAAACAAGGAATGCATGTCCTTTTTCGTAGGCAAGGGAGCATAACTGCTTTAATTTAGTGCTTCCATATTCGAACATCATTAGAGTATTACTTTAATCATACACTAGTCCAAAACCAACAACAAAATGGAACAATCCAGCTGCACATATAACTGGTTCAGTTGAAAAATACCAACCAGCTTCAGCACAATTGATTCGAGGAATGAAAAAGATTGCAATAGCTATTCATTGCACAAAACATAACACAAATCTTTCACTCGTAATACAAAAATGGCAAGATGAAGTTAAAAATATGTATCACATTAGTGCCTTGCTCAAGAAAACTTTGTACAATCCCGACGAAAACTGGAATGATTTACAAAAATAAATCAAGACAGAATAATAAGCAGAAAGGACCTATATTCACACCAGAACTTGCGGTGGTGATGCCCCCTCTGTGCCCTCACCTCTGCCATCACTGTTGCTAATCCCACCAGGTACCAATTCAGATAACAAATCCCTTGGGGCTGCAGCCACCACCTCGCCAACCAAGATCGCCACCACCTCCCTCATGGTAGGCCTGCGAACTGGATCAGGGTGACAACAAGCCAAACCAAGCTTCAACATAGCTTCCATGTCCTCCACCTTATACTCCCCCTTGATTCTCTCATCTGCCGTCTCTAACAACTTCCCCTCTTCATACTTCTCCCTCACCCAATCAATCAAAATGGCATCTTCCTCTCTCTCTGCCCAATGCTCTATTGGCTTCCGCCCACACACCACCTCCAACACCACCACTCCAAAGCTATAAACATCACTGGCAGCGGTTGGTGCCGCCAATGTAGCCACCTCTGGGGCCAAGTACCCAAGTGTGCCCACCACACGGGTCGTATTTGGCACCTCACCATGTGTATACAACTTTGCTAGCCCAAAGTCACCCAACCTACCTCTCATTTCATTATCTAACAAAATGTTGCTCGATTTTATATCTCTGTGAACAACCACTTGATCCCAACCATGGTGTAAATAGTTCAATCCCTCCACAACATCAGCCAAAACTCTCCTCCGATCTTCCCAACCCATTAGCTTCTTCGGCTTACTAAATATCCAATTGTTAAGACTTCCATTGGGCATGTAATCATAAACAAGCATCAATTCATTACCTTTTCGACACCAACCTCGCATTTGGACTAAATTCTTGTGCTGAAGCCTACCCATACTCGATATCTCAGCCATGAATTCCCTAAGGCCTTGCTTTGAGTCATGGTTTAAGCACTTCACAGCAACCTCAGTGTTGTTGGGGAGATTTCCCTTGTACACTCGACCAAAGCCTCCTGACCCAAGAAGCTCATCCTTAGAGAAGGCCTTGGTGGCCTGGCTTAGCTCTTCATAAGAGAATCTATGAGGCCAGTACTCAAGCTCCCAATCTTCAATCTCATCATCTTCTTCACCTTTGTTCCCTTGCCTTCGCCAAAACCAGTAACAAACACTCAAGAAAAAAATAAAAATAACAACACAACCAATAGTGATTCCGGCAATAGCTCCCCGAGACAACGAAGACGACGAGGACTCCGACTTAAAAACCGGCAAATTAGTAGTGTTAATGTCTCTGGATACACCAGTGTCACTCAAACTCCAAGCCAACACCCTTTGTGGCTCAACCCAGGTAGTCTTTGATGACGAAAATCCAACATACATCTCCGACGACACATAGTTTGCTATGATCGGGTCTCGGTAAGTAAGCAAAGGTCTAGATGGTTTCGCCACGCCGGCTGGAGCTATGGTGACATTGATTTCAAACTCAGACCCATTGAACTCAATCCAAGCATGTATATTCTGACCATTCCGCATATTCACGGGCACCAAACCACCTCCACTGGAATTATAATATCCGGCGGGCTCAGTTTTCACCGATACGATGCTGTTTAGGTCTATACCGACATGATTGTCATCTGGGTCGTCGAATTCTGCGTTTGTTCCGGTGTCGAATTCCACGGCAAGAAGTGGGCCGACGGTATTGCCGTTGGAGAATAGACCAAAGTACTGCCCGGAGAAAGCTCCAGCGGGTTCGGTGGTATTGGAGAGGACGAAGCAAAGGCCGAAGCCGGGGCTTGAACTGATCTCCGGCAGTACTGAAAATACGAATTGGGTTGAAAACGAGGATAAAACAGTGGAATTGGAGACGGGTTTCATTGAAATTCTTGTTGGGTAAAATGCTCGGCCAAAGGAAAACTGGTTCGAATCGTTGGTTAGTCGGATCACTGGGGGCTCGATTTTGGCATCGCCGTTGAGCGTGATGTTGGTGTTGGTATTGGTATTGAAAGAATTGAAGAGAAAATCGAGGCCTGAAATTGAAGGAAAGATTGAAAGGTGGATGAGAATAAACAAAGATGTGGCCATCTTTACTGAACTGATTGACTGATGACTCACCGGCGGCGAGTAAGATCTAAGGGAATATGTATGTAGGTGAGAGCTTCGGACAAGAAGATGATTTAGCAGACACAGCAACTTAGATTAAAATACAGATTACCACATACGTGGTGTTACTATGACAACTGTGCTTTAACTTTGGATTAACCAACCACTTTCTTATCAGCATGAATTGATAACGACAAATAACTCATAATGAGTACTTTGTATCACCATAGATCCATGTGAAGGGTAGCTTAATGAGCATGTTACTATCATTTTTCTAATGTGAATTAATATCATTTGACTGTGTGACAGTCTGACCTTTCTTAGGCCAGCTTCTCAGTCTTAAATTTAAAGATTCAAGCATTAACTAATACACATCGGCAAATTGACTAAAACAAACACTAATACTATTCTCTTTCCTTATGAGAAATGTTATATTGTTCAAATCATATCTTAAATTTTTAATTCCAAATGCATTTGTTCTATATTGTGGGGCCCAAAAAAATACTCTTTCCGTTCTTAAATATCTGTCGTTTAAGGTTTTTGTACAGGAATTAAGTAAGCTATTAAATAGTTGTAATATGAGTAAAAAATAATTGCACAAGACTAAAATATCATTATTCAATACATATTGGGAAGGGAAAGAATATGAAAGACATTTAGATTCCATCTAATCTAATACATTGAAAAGTTAAGGTAAATTTAAAAGAAAAAATATTAATTATATTTTGGTTTCATTAAACGACAGATATTATGGAATAAAAAAATTTATGTAAAATGACAAATATTTAGGAATGGAGAGAGTAACATTTTTCATTCAACGTGTGGTGTGAAAAATGTTAATTTTTTGGGCCCCACAATATAATATATGTAATACAAATGCATTTGGGAGTAGATTATGGTATCCAAAAAAATTTGGTATCATATCTCTATTTTTTACATTTGAGGTTATTTTTATTACGAGTAATGTTATGATGATCAAATTTTGGGACCAAATCAAAAGCTCAAATGACACGACATTTGATTATTTGGAATATTTATTAAGGCCCAAATGACATGACACCAAATAAAAAGACCAAAGTCAGTTGCTATGTTATTTGAGCTCTTAATTTAATCCTAAAATTTAGTCAGTATAGCATTACTGTTGTACTATATTTGTAATTCATTTTATTACTGTTGTGGTACATCAAAAAATAGTAAAAATAGTTATCACAACAGTAATAAAAATATCCACAAATATAATAAAAATACTAATAAATATGATATTTTTTATACCAAAAATAATAATAATAAAAGTTACCACAAATGTGTTAAAAATACCCACAACAGTTATAAAAATATTCATAAATGTAGTAAATTATTCACAAAAATGATAAATTTTTTTGTTATAAATTAACTTATAAAAATTATTAAAATAATAAAAATTGAGGGTATGGTACCGAAATTATTAATTCGGTACGATAGTCAATTCCATGCATTTGAGATAGAAAATTTAGAATATAATATGTGGAGCACAGCATTTCTATTTTTATTATTATTTTGTGGTCATACCCAAATGGTGGACTTTTAGTTAAGTCATATTAGAAGAGTCCAATTTATGAATCATCCACGCCTGCCAAGTGTCAAGCTTCGAGGCAGAATTCTCTTGAACTCTTGAATTTATTTATTTTTGGCTGTTTTGAACTATTCTATTTAAGAAGAATAGTATACAATTTGATAGATTATCGTGGGCCAAGTCTAATATGTTTTTTTTTTGTTATACTCTTTACCTACGGATAGTAATTTGAGGTTTTCTCCTACATCACATCAAGCGCGAGTTCGAGCAAGAGCGGGAGCGAGAGTTACACTCTGTTTGGTACGAAAAATGAAAAATAGAAATGATAGAAAGTAGGAGAAATACATCATCCTTTCTTTGTATTTGATTAGATTGATAAAAAATAAAAAATGATTAATTTTTTTTTATTCTGACTAAGATTAAGGGTGATATTCGAGTCGTATCGTGTTAAATTCGTATTGAATTATAAAATTATGAGTCTTTTATATTTCTAATTCGGGTGTCAGATCATTTTCAAGTTTGTATCGAGTTATAATCAAGTTTGTGTCATAAAATTCGTGTCAATTTCGACTCGTGTTATCGTGTTAAGTCGAAAATTTTTATCCCTAATTAAGATGAATTTTTTTTTAATTTAAATTTTTTATTTTTATTTTTAATTTTATATATATATATAAATACATATTTTATCATTATATTTTTATATGAAATTAATGTATACATAATATATATATACTAGTCATAACTCGTGTCTGAAGGCACGGTAAAATATAAAATTCGAGCGTCTAAAAAATCGATCCCATTATATTAATTTTTTTCAAAATATATTAACTACAAATTAATTATATATTAAATGATTAAATATATGATAGAACTAAGTGATATGATATTTTTAGAAAAGAAATATATAAATGATTAAACATATAATATAAATAAGTGATAAGATTTGACGTATGAGTCTGACAAAGAGATGATGAGTGAAGTAAGTCATTAGTGATAATTTTGAGAAAAATATGACTGGGATAAAATTCAAACACACTTCTGTTTTATTATATAGATATTAAAAGATATATAGACAAATAAGATACATCTCAACACAAATAATTAATTTTTCATCCACTTTTTCTTCTGATTTTGGAGGGACTGATTTTAGTGAGTTGAAAAGAAAGTTAATTCATCCACTTTTTCATCCTTCATATTTTCCTTACCAAACATGATGTTTTATTTATCTCTTCAATTTTTCATTCTTCTAACTTTTCATCCATCTATTTTTCTATCAAATCAAACAGAGCATTAGAGCACAAAATTTTAAAAAAAATTGAGAGGAGCATCACTAAGAGTGTCAAATTTATATATATAACTTTGTGATACATCTATATAATAAAATGAGTTAATAAAAATACAATTTAAAAAAATAAATTTTATACACAAACATATAAATAAATTATTTAAATTGTATTATTATTGATTTGTCTTTTAAATCATATATAGAAACAACATGGGTAGAACAAAAAACATTTAAAAGCATTTTCATGCTTTGCACTGTATCCCACATACGAGAGACAAGAGACAATGAGACTAGGATGTCAATGGACCGAAGCGAGGGTGGGGATTATAATCTTCATTTCGGTATCCGCTTAAAAAATTTCGTCCATTTCCGCTTCACTCCCATTAACGAGTATAATTTTCATCCTCATTTTTATCTGCGGGTAAATTTCTAATTTTCATCCCCGTCCCCGTCCCCGTATCCGCCCAAGCTCAAGTTCAAGCCAACATAATCCAAAATTTTAAATAAATTTAACATTTTAAATAATCCAAAACATTGTAAATAATCTAACATAATCTAATGCAATATAATGTAGCATAACATATTCTAATATAATACAAACAATAAATGTCTAAAAAATTATTTGAATTTGATATAATTCAACATAACACAAACAATGTAATATGAAAACTTTTATGTCATGTAGCTTAACACCTGTAATTTAATAAAGAAAATAAAACATAAAAAACTATAATAATGGCATAAAAATATTTTATTTTAACTAATAAAATTGATTGGTTGAATTTGAAAAATTATCAACTCAATCATTTCTTAACACTATCGGTGGTGGTAGAATCTACTTCTTCAACATCATTTTCCTATATCACTCAAAAGAAAAAATAAATAAATTCTTCGAAAGAGAAATTTATCCATTGCTTGTAATCAACTTTATGTAAAAATCAACTAAATAAAAACCAAAGCAAACAATAAACTCAGAACAAGAGTCAACAAGAGCATTAAGTTCTGAAATGGATAACAAAGTTGCAATAATTGAACGGTTTTTCAATGGTAACTCACAGGTATAGTTGATTATGTCGTTTCTATGTCGAGAGTTGAGACCCTTTAATCTTACCACTTATTCAACACGACTTTTCAGTGTGTGTAGTTCTCTCAACCAACAACAGATGGGGAAAACAAAACCAAATATATCAAAAAAATACAATAAGAGGGCCAACAAATACAATTTAGCCTGGGCCAGCAAATATGTTTAATACCTATTAATATCTGTAAATACTCACAAAGTTAATACCCTATTAAAAATTTAGCTTGGGCCAGCAAATAAAAACAAACTAAAACTAAATAAGCATGATTGTTTATAAGAATAACAATGTTCAATAGGTAAACAAAGGTGCATGGAAAATCATAACACAACTCACAAAGTTAATACCTATTACTCATACGCCTGGAGCAATTCCATCAATATAAGGGATATTGTAAGTACATAAAAAATAGAAAACAAAGATAACTGAACTCCCCTGATATAGATTTGAATCTTGCGCAAGTTCCATACCACAGCCCAATTTTTCAACTACTTCAAGGAATTCCAATAAGAAGCCTTATTCAATGCTTGTTTGTATGATTGATTCAATGGGAAATGTGAGATCTAAACATATGATCCAAATCATGTGTTAGCTAGCTACCATAAGTCATTCTATTCCCAAATAAATTATTCTCCACACAAGGGACCATAATTTTGATGGAAACTACAATAGAATAAAGGGAGCAATAAAGACTCCAACTTTTCAAAACACAGCATAATATAACATCACTCATATGCATAATTTCAATCAAATCGTAATTAGACCATTATTCAATATCATATAACCAATCCGAATAAAAACATAATATGAAGAATTATGACTAAAACATCAATTGACCAATCACCACTCCAAGGTTAAACCACGGCAGATCAAACCTGAATAAGATCAAAATAGAATACTAGCAGCCAAATCAATAGATCAATGAATAAAAATGAGACATTTCTATACCTTTCTATGCCTTTGCTCAAGTAAAAGATCTCAGGCAGTGATCAATGATTAAGCGTGAGAGACAAAGAGAGAGAGAGAGAGAGAGAGGGGACTCGATGGAGGAAGAGAAGAGGAACCTAAGACTCTTAGGGCATATGTGTGTGTGTGTATATATTTATATATTAATGGGTATAGCGGGGGTAAGGATAAGTTCATCCCCGTTTTCACCCCGTACGGGTTTATACGGATATTCTCGTATACGTTCACCGTCCAATATATAGTCCATCCCCAGTCTAAACGGGATGGGTTTGAATGAATACCTATTTTTTTTCAGTCCACTGTCATCCCTAAATGGGACTTTGGGGCTACCTGTAAAGTGAGCTCCTCACCATATAGTCAATACATGTGCATGTGCCTTAGCGGGAACCAGCAGAGACAATCACGTGGGGGTTTCGGCTTTTGTGTGGCAATATATAAAATTTAAGGTGGCAAATTAACTGTGCTGAAATAACAAATTTAATAAATAAATTTATGACAAATTCGCTCCTAATCCACAAATTGACGTGCAGAGCGAAAAAGCGTGCCTAATATCAGGGGAATTATGTGATTTAGGTTTTCAACATTATTTTTGAGTCTTTGTAATACTTTGTAATTAGATTCCACTCTGAGGCTTTGTACTTATAGAGATAGGATAAACAATTTTTAGTGTATGTCTTATAATGATGTCTTTGTTGGAAACATACCGTGGATTTGTTAAGGTGTTTTTAGCTTCTTGTTGGGTATCTAAATTGTTTATTATGAGGACGTAGAAACAGTCATAAAGGGTGTTTTAATTGCCTGAGATCACAGTTGGTGTTGCCTTTGGATTCAATACGACTCAATCATTTTATCTCATGACCACTGGAGCTGGTGGTCTAGTGGTAAGGTGTGTTCGTCTTTGGGTTGCATCTTGACCCCCACAGGGTTAGCAAGCAGGGTTCGATTCACGGGGTCCCCACATCTTGCTTACTAGTGCTTCGGCAGTGGTGCGGTGATGGGCTATTCTAAAGGGATATGTAGTTATGGCTAACCAAACATTACACATTGGGAGAGGCCCTCATGTTCACACCCAAGGGGGTCACTACATGCTAGTCACCCCTCTCCCTCATCTTATCTTTCAAAAAAAAAAAAAATCATTTCATCTCATGACTTTAAAATTGAAAAACCTGACTATTCCATGAGAATGAAGATCCAAATGGAGAGCTTGCATGGAACATATGTTGTTAACGTCACCAATGTTTATCAAGAAGGGAACTCAAGTTGTGAATAGATTTGAATTATGACATCACTTTAGCAGAATGTTTTGGTTGGTCATCGCCTCTAAAAAATTTTTAATGTCCCTAGTATGAGCAACTCCAACCAAGTTATCTATTTTAACTACTCAAAATACATTTAAATATTGCATTATCTAATTTATAGAATGACTTTTAATAATTCACTCTAACAACGCTCTTTATTTTAGTTAACTACTCAAACTAATTTTTAATAATTTAAATCTCAGATGAATTACACAATACCAAATCCTTTTCTCTTCATCCCAGATCGTTGACACTACTCACGTGTACACCATTCAATCTTCACACTCAATAGTCCAATATTTACACATGTTGCAGTTGTTGATCTTGGGCAAACTATGAGGTTTTCCGATGGGAGCCAAGAGAGAGATGGGATTTCAGTAGGATTTTTGTGATCTCATATATACACCCACACACATAGATAGAGACAAAGAAAGAGAGAGAGAACTTCTCTTTGGCTTGCCAGGAATAGTTAGTCAACTAAGGATTATGAGTAATAGCTAGTGAGATAACTAATCTGTTAGAGACAAAATTTAAGGGGTGCCTCTTTAAAATAGCTAAGAAGGTCTTTTATTGAAACTCTTGGAGTTGCTCTTGTAAGAAATTTTAGTGATTCGTATATGAAATTTAGAACTTTTAAATTCAAGATTTAGATCATATGCAAGATCTAGAACATACGTGTATAAGCCATGATATTTTATCTCCAAATTTTTTTCTTGAAAGGGCAAGGTCTTCTTCCCCTTATGGGACAAGCCAAATTAGGATTATGAAGTGCAGAAGAGATATATTCTGCTATTTATAATAAAATTTAATAGACTCTCCCATTACGGACCATAATTAGATTAAGACTTACACTTAATCGCCTCAATCACATCAATTAAAAGATGTACATAAAGCTCATCAAAATATATCACTTAATAATATTTGGCTTATCTCATTAGACCATAAAATCAGTCCGTTTTTCACAAACTAAAAATTAACTATCAATTAATGGAAGTCCAATATAGGAAAAAATTTAATATTCTCCCACTTGGACAACATTAATTGTAGTCATTTAAAATAAAATAAAATTATATATATATAGATTTTGAAAAATGACTCTCGGGCTAATCAAACAAAACTCAATGTAGCCACAATAAAAAATAATATGATCCTGAGACAATATCTCAAACACGACCGGTCCAATAAAACTACTATTTTTGAACAATGGCCACCTTTACACCCTTCATTGACATAGGACCAATCCATGATTACAAAAAATAATAATTCTATTGACATGGATCAAGATGTGATTTCTCTTTAATAACATGCTTCAACAATAAACAAGAGAAATTCATTAGCTTTAACAATAATGTAGTTTGTCTCCAAACTTAAAATCACAAGATTTTCTCAAATGATATAATCAAAAACATACTCAATTGACAAAACAGTTATACTTAAGACATACATCAAGTTTTAAGATTTTGTATAAAATGACATGTTATAAATGTGTACACATATAACATAGCAATAATATCATACTAACAATGAGGATAATCATCAAATATTTGGTATTCATCAAATAGATGTATCTCAACCATAATGGTATCAAATATCTTATAAATAAACTTCCACTAACCAAGTATATCAAAAGACCCTGCAATGTCCATGTTGTCAACATGTTTCTTAAAAGTTACAGGTCTCAACCCCTTGGTTAAAGGATCAATAAGCATTGATTTTATATCAATATATTCAATCAGAAATGTCATCTTTCTTCACAAGATCCCTAACAGAAAAATATTTAATTTTCATATGTTTAGACCCACTAAAATGTTTGTTGTTCTTTGAAAATAACATAGTTATACCATTAACACAATAAATTATTAGTGGTCTAGAGATGAAATCAACAATTATAAGTCCTGAAATAAAATTCCTTAGTCATATAGTTGGTGTTGCAGCTCCATAACAAACTACAAAGTCAACTTGCATAGTAGAAGAACTTATGAGAGTTTGTTGAACACATTTTAAATCATCCTGACATCTAGCAAAATCTGAATCTGAGTAATCAATCACCTCAAGACTATCAACTCTCTTATAAACAAGCATGTAATTTTTTTGTTATTTGCAAGTATCTCATAACTTTCTTAGCTGATACCCAATGATCTAATCATGGTTTGAAAAGATATCAACCAAGAACACTAACTGCAAAAACAATGTCAGGCCTTGTACAAACCTGTGCATATATTAAACTACTAACAACACTCGTATAAGGTATATTCTTCATATACTCCTCCTCAAAATCATTATTGGGACATTGACTTAAATTCAATTTATCACCTTTCACACACAGGTACATCCTCAAACTTACAATAATGCATATTAAATCTTTCAAGCACACGATCTATATATGCCTTTTGAGAAAGTCTCCACAATCCACGACTCCTATCCTTGTAAATCTAAATGCCTAATATAAAAGATATTTCCCCAAGATCTTTCATGTTAAATATTTTGCACAACAATTGTTTAATCTTATGAAGTAAACCCAAATCATTACTTGCAAGTAAAATATTATCAATATAGAGAATAAAAAAAAAAAAATTTGTTCTCACTAACCTTAAGATATATTCATTAATTTATCTTATTCTCAACAAAACTAAGAGAATTTACTATCTCAACTTTTATGGCACCTATCCACATATCAGACTAAGGATAAATAATAGCATAATGATATGTTACAGGATCAACAATATCATAATTATTTTTTCTAAGGTATACATAATATTCATTAGATTAACAGGTCTCATTGGTCTTATAGACTTTTTCAAGAAAATTTTAGTAGTAAGCTCTAAAGGCCGAAGAGTCTCAATAGGAATAGAAGAGTCAATTACAAGAACAAGAGTATCAACAACTGGAGCAGGTATAATATTCTCTTCTAAGACAAAGTCTATATCAGTAATTTCCAAGGCAAACTCAATATCTTACTTCCATCTCTTATAATTAGAATCAGTCAAGACTTAAATATTAACATTATTGTTATTCACAGTAAAAGAGACTCTTCAAGGCAACGAGAATACAAATATTTAAAAAAGTTGGACAATCAATAAATAAAATATACTTTGAATATAATAAGTCATATTTTATTAAGAGAGTCCAAATACATCACTTCAAACTCCCCTTTGGATAGAGAATTCAATATGTTATAGGTCATCTCTTTTCATGAAACTAACCAATGAGAATGCTCAAATTTCAAAAATTTATCATTTTTGGACAGATAAACCTTTTAGACTATTGCACATTTACCACAATGTTTCATGACATCTCCAAATTACAATAGACAACAACCCCCTTTTGGGAAATAATTGTACATTATAATTTAAATATCATCCTGTAACAAAAGCATAAAAAAAAATTACAAATTGCAGTGAATGAACCACTTTTGTGACAACCATTCATCTTAACTCATATAATTTCTCAAACCGGGATATTATAACAAATTGCTCATAACTAAATATTATGTGATCAATCAATATGAGGTACTAATCAATATGTATCTCTTTAAATCACCAATCATCAATCGTTGTATTCAGGTCTCAATTCTATTTTTACGCTTGAAAATTAAGTAATTAAATTCACATCTACTAACATTTAATAAATAACATGTAGATCATAAAAAAAAAAAATTATCATATAAATCACTAGGGACTAAAATTAGAATTGTACAAACATCCTCTACAAATTATAACAATTCAATCAAAGTTGCATCAATATATATATAAATTGGTTGATATCAATAATTTGTATGAATAAAGTATATGTCTATTCGTCAACAAGATCCATAAAAAAAATTAATAAATTGACCAAATATGACTTATATTACAATAAATAATTGTATGACTGCAAGGATCTTTTCTAATATATATCTAAAAGATCTATTTGCAAATTTTGATGTTAATGTTATAAATTAAATAAATAAAATAGCCACCAATTTTTAAATCTTTAAAACATCATGGTTGCTTTGGCCTTTTTCCTTCTTGTTTTTTTTTTTCTTCTTCTTCTACTTGTGTCGTACTAGCCACCATCCAAGCTTTCACCTTTTTCCTTTTTTTTTTTCCCTTCTTGCGAGGTACTGGCCGCCATGCATATATGCTTTCACCATTTTTTTTTCCTTGAAAAAGTGTAGTAACTTTGTTTTGAATGGCAAAGACGATCAGAATTGTTGGCGACGGTGTCATTCAACACTGTGTGTTGATAAAAAATTGGTGTCGCTAATACCATAAAAAATAGTTTTGAAATTCTAAAATTATATGAATAAAAATATAAAATAAATTTTGTTGGGTTCTAAATTCATATACGATAAGTTCTGATACCACATGTAAAAAATTTTAATAATTCGTATATGAAATTTAGAATTCCTAAATTCAAGATTTAGATCATATACAAGTTTTAGAACATACCTGTATGAGCCATGATATTTGATCTCCAGATTTCTTTCATGAAATGATAAGGTCTTCCTCTCCTTCTTCAAAGCAATAGACGACTCTCAATAACACAAGTCAAATTAGGGTTATGCAGTGCAGATGGGACCTAACCTGCTATTTATAATAAAATCTAATGGACTCTCTCATTACATGTCACAATTAAATTAAGGCTTACACTTAACCACATCAATTAAAAGATGTACATAAGTCCATCAAAATAGATGACTTAATAATATTTAACTTATCTCATTGGACTATAAATTCAACCCACTTTTCACAAAATTAAAATTAACTTTCAATTAATGGAAGTTCAATATAAGAAAAATTCTAACAGCTCTAGCAAAAATAATTTTATTTGATGATGTGCAAACTCGAGGTGTGAACAGAATGCTTAAGTTGAAGAGCTTAAGGCTTGTAAAAGTGAATTTTGAGAGAACAGGAAGGAAGACGATATCCTGAGGAGGAACCTGATGGCTCTGCCTAACACTACAGTAAAGTCTGAACTATGAGACGAGCTATGACCACAGCTAGAACATAGGGATTATAGTGTTCAGCAACTGAAGAGCTTGACTAATCTACTCTTGCTCTTTAGGGGATTATATATTACTTGGAAAAGATGATAGGTTATAATGTTACCTCGAACACACCTAAGGTTGAGTTCGATAACGCAAGTCATGTTCTCTTAGGTCGGGAATTCAGTTCATTTAAGTTGCTCATAGACCTCGGCGTCAGACCTCGAGCTCCCTGCATCTCAGGAAAGGCAGCATAAAAGACAGCTGGCCCCCACCAAACATCGCCATGATAACGACAATCGTTTATCCAGGCAAAAGGTTCATAACCACCAGCCACTCACCTTAGTTATAGTCTAATAAAAGCAACTGTTATAAGGGAAGCAAGGATTTCGCCAAAGATAAAGCGAAGCGCATGGTCAACTATAAATAGAGGACATGACCCCAGCAGTAAGGACGGGCAATCTTAGCTTACTTAAACACTCAGTGTAAAATTCTCTTTTTATCAATATATTCCCCAAGAGTAAGAGGTTCTTTTAAAAGTAGATTAGCTGAGCTTCTGAACTTGTAAATCACTATAAACATACTGTGTGATAATCTCATTCGCTCTATCCTATTTCCAAGAGCCTTAGAGCTCAGACTGAACCATTCACTACGGTGTGTATGCGTCATTCTGCTTTGTCGTGTTACGAACATCATCAGGTTGTAAAGTATTCAATTTTTGTAGTAGCCTTTTACATGGTGAAGGTCCTTGTATTTATAACCACAAGTGGGGTGATCCCTATGTTATCATTATTATTATTGGGAAAGGGAAAGGGAAAGGGAAGGGAGAGAAAGAGGGGGACTTGAACCCTTGACCTCAAGAAAATAATATCTTTATAAGATAAGAAGTATCATAAGACCAAAGTCTTTATCATTATATGACTCCTAAGTTTGTTAAGATTTAGTTGAGGAAATATTGAGTTATTAGAGATTACATTCCCTAAATGTGACATGACCTTCTAAACCATATTGAGGTGGCCTCTTGATCTTTCTTTATGCTCAGACGCATCAAGATCTTCCATGTCTCTAGAAAAGTCTGTTGTGAGGTCGAACTATATTGGAATAACCTCCTGATGTGGTCTCCTCGTCACGCGCGTAATTGACCTAAGTAACTACACTTAAGGTCATTCTTGGTCTATCTGAATTCCTTTAACTTAGGATGTATGCAAGTGACCTTGGCTTTACTTCCGAAGATGGATGCTTGGATGCAAGGGCGGGGAGTAGACCTCATCTGTAAGCTCCTTTCAAGGTCCATAGTCTAGATCCCCTTTTATTTACTTATAATGCCATTTTTGGGGTACCATCATTATCGAGCTTCCTAATTTTCATTTTAGACTATGATGTAATTCATGCAGCATCTTGCAAAAGACTGGACTTACAAACACTAACCATCTAGACAAATTTAAACAGGAAGAGGACCATTGGAAGAACTTATGACTGTCTAACGAACTAAACGAAGAAAGAGTCTACTATGATTTCAGGGCCCAATTCAATTTGGACTTAATTGTTATTAGTGACACATCATATGCTGCTGCTGGACTGGGCTTCTGTATGCAAGATCGGTCTGGGCCACAGTCCTCAGAGTTGGACATCAGAAGTTGCCAAAAATACTAACCATTTAAGAAAAGGTTTCACAGCCGAAGTACAATCCCACTATCTATGAGTAAATATTCAATGCAACGATATCTCAAGTATTGTCGTATTGTATAATCAATTAATAATAAGACGTTAAATAGACAAATTGAACCCTAATTTAGTAGATATTGGCTTATATAGAGGGTGAATAAAAAGTTATTGACTTACATGAACGAGTAATTACTAATTTATGTAGGATTTATTTTCTTATTTATTTACGTATTATTAATTAGTGATACCACGTGACGATGTTAACTTTACATTACGGTTGTAATGAATATTTCGGCTTATTTAGGGACGGTACGACATTTTCTATTTGGAGTGAAACTAAAAAGTGGCGTAACTGAAACATTTTATTCGAGGGAGACTCATTCAATTAGTCATTGCAAATGTCAAATCTTTTAAGTTGCATCTAGTTTCGAACTACTTTGATCAATTTAATGTTGAGAAATTTCAACTCAATTCATTGAATAATCAATAATTTAAGCGCATATTCAACAAAGAACAAGTAAATGGAAAAATCATACATATTATTGATTGATCAAACAACTTTTCTTTCCTCACGTATGATCAAATTATTTATCATGCGCAAAAAAGTCCGGAAGAGACCACATCAGTAATTTCATGTGTGTAATTATCTAATAAAAAAGTAAAAAAAAAATTGATAAAGTAGATTTCATTTTTTCACATAGAGGTTATTATGTATATTATATGGACTTGGAACAACTCGTACATGAAAATACGGTGTAATATGAATGATTTTAAGAGAGATATTGGTGGTCGTTGGATGAGCCTATTTAAGACCGTCGAATAAACTTATTAAAATCTATCTTGTTTTATATCATAAATGTATAGTTATTTAATTTTATGAGACTCACTTACATACTTGTTAGTAAATAATTGCACTACACGTTACTGTTGACTTGATATAATGGTTAATATCGAATATTCTCTTGGAGGGGAGGCGACCAATTTCTTCAAATCAATAAACCTTGACCTAGAAAGATTCTAAGGTTTGAAAGTTTGGGTAATGTAGTTCACGTGGGGAGGCTTTGAATGTTGAAACGTGCTTTCATTCCACTAAGTTCAATCCTTCATAAAACAGGTCAATATTATATTTTTGTTTAGAACCTATTGCCACTGATTTTTCAAGCTTTGACCTCTTCTACCAGGTATGTTTCGGCCCTACAAGGGTATGAAACATAGTCGCCACGGGTGTGCGGTTTGTATCAAGGACCATTAGAATTGGAGTGGTGGGCTAGGGTTACATTACACCCAAGCATTAGGACCCTTCAATACCAAAAATATATTTCTAATATCACGTTGAAATATAAATATTTAAATTATACTCTACATTATATCAGAACAAGAGGTTCTGTGTTCGAATCTCGTCATCATCTTAATTATTAAAAAAATTTCATGTGTTAGACTAAAAATTTAGCCTGCATATGAGGGAACATGTTGAAATATAAATATTTATATTACACCATCTTCAATAACTTAAATTTTTGAAATAAATAGTTATTTAACGTATCAAGTCACTTCAGACGACCAGTTTTGGTCTGTACAACTTCAATTAGTAGTTCAAATAATAATATAGATGAACTATAAATTTAAACATTTTAAGTTTGAAACTTGACAATTTTTTGGTACCAGAGCTTCCTAATGTAGATGATTTACTTTTAATTAGATCGAAAAATAAATTAATTGAAAAGTACATAAATTCCTTGAACATTCTTAATTATTGAAAAAAATAAAATTAGAGTGGGTCCCTAATAGCACAAAAATGCAGAGAGGCCGGTTTGGGCCGTTTGTGGTTCGTTGGTGAAAGAGGGATTTGTTGGGCTTGGACCTAGCCCTTAAAACACAGCGTTGTAGTATCTGCCAAACCGAAGCCACATAGACCTCCCATAGCGATCCGGTAAGCCACGAGTCGAGCACCCCATAAGGGCTCCACATCTCCACTGCCACTAATCGCAACTTGATTGGCGCACTTTCCGCTACTTTTCTTGCCTCGAAAGTCTAAAAAGAGTAGAGAAGAATATCCGAATCCCTCAACCGGTTCCTTCCTTACCCTTTCATCGCACCCAACCCATACCCTTTTTGCGTGTCCCAAACGGGCCCTCTTCTCTCTCCTCTAAAATACTCCACACAACGCAGCCCTCTATATATACGGACTCTCCACAACCCTCGTTAGTTGAAGCTGCTTCCAAACTCAAAAGCATCTTCTCTCTTTCTTCGCTCTCTCTACTTTTTTTTCTCTCGAATCATGACTCGTGCCTTGAACAATAAGACGAATACGATCAAGTTTCTTTACAGTTACGGCGGCAAAATTGTTCCTCGGAAGGTCGACGGGAAACTCCGATACGTTGGTGGATTCACCCGAGTTGTCGCTGTGGATCGTTCAATCACATTCACAGGTTAGTTGATTCAGTCATTTGGAGCTATTATTTGCTAATCTTGCACTTTTTTTTATTTAATTTTGAATTTAGGTTTGGAAATTTGGAGGAATTGAATTGATGTTTGATGTTTTGGGTGATTTGTTTGGTACAGAGCTAATAGTGAAGTTTGGAGAGTTGTGTGGATCTTCCACGAGTTTGAGATGCAAATTGCCGAGTGAAGATCTTGACGTCTTGGTCTCGATAACCTCCGATGAGGACCTCTTTAACGTCATTGAAGTGTATGATCGAGTCTCATTCGATGAGAAGTCGGAGATGAAGATCAGGGCTGTGCTTTTTCCGATCAAGCCGCTGAAAACAATCTCTCTTCCTCCGTCACCTGTTTTGTCAATTTCCTCCACTTCCTCTGCTTCCAAATCGCCGCCGTGTGTAACTTCCAGAGTCCATTCTCTTCCCCAGCAATATCGTTGCGGCAGCCGAAGTTCCTCTCCGGCAATTGGCTTCGCGGTCGATGGTCAGAAAAGCAGTCGGATGGCCCAACGGTGCTACTATCGTTGCTATGATTGTCAACAAGGGAGGTCTAGGCATGCGTACCTTGTTCCTCAATGGAGTCACTGTCACTAGTCCACAAAACTTCAACTATGAGAAAGCCATAAAATTAAGTCCCCCCGCTCGCAACAAAACCAGAGTTCCAGTATATGAACAAATAAATCAAATTTCATACAGGAAAACAGCCAGTAAGAGTAGGAAAATAAACAATTCATAAAAAAAGTAAGATTGATCTGAAGATTTTTTGGTTTATTAATTGTATAGTGTTTTTTGAGGATGTTCTTGATTCAATTTTTTAGTGTGAATTTTGCCACTGAGCTGGGATTTGTTGTCCAAAGCAGGTGAGTTTTGAGATCTTTGGTATTTTGGCAGTTGCAATCCCCATCCCCCCAAATCCTCTGATATCTTTGTGAGGAGATCTTAACCGTTAGGCTTCCACTAAATTTAAAGTGTACCCCTTGCCATTTTATTTTTTTTCCGGGTGTTGTTTGCGTTTTGCAATAGGATTTTCATGGATGTGAATTTAATGGAGCAATTATTTGGATCTTTTTTGTTTTGTTAACTTAATTAATTATAATTATTAGATTGAACAATTCAATAAATGTGAAGAATAAATCATTAAATTAGATTAATAAATTAATTTTATATATAGGTGTTATTATATTGAATGATTTTTATATTAAAGCCTAGACGCTTTTGACACGGACAAATTTTCTATAGATGTTATTTTATTTTTTGGGCACACTTGTTTAGCTGGTACAGATGAGTCTTATTTTGGTTAAAAGTATTTGTTTTATTAGTGATTATTAATTAATGTAATTGAGATGGTTGGTTTGCTTTTGCAGGTGAAGAAACGTTTGGATGCTTTCTAGCTTTGAGAAGCCAAGCCAATTGACCGAGAAATGCTTTACTTTGGACAAGTTGGGAAGGTTCCAGAGGATTAGAATTGGGTGGCCTCAATTGAACAAAGAATTTTTTAAGTTGAACTTAGAGAGAACATCAATAAAGTTAATCAAAAAAAAAAAAAAATCAATAACGAAATAAACAATAAAGTGCTATGTATTGGTCAAGTTGGGCAGCTAGTAAGTAATCATAAGTTGAGAAGAAAGGACGGGGAAAGGAATTAAAAACCTTTGATATGGACAGAGTGGTATTGGACATGTGTCAGTAATACATATTAAAGGGACTTGGTTGTTTGAATCATCCTAAGAATGGAATCTTAAGACGGTATATGAGACAATCCTTTGGTGGTCTCTGGAGGTAATATTGGAACAACTTTGATTTATAAACAAAAGTTAAAAGTTTAGGGAATGTTGTGGCATTAACCCATTCTTTTCCAAAACGCGTAAGGATACGTGTTGTCGGAGATAAAGGTCTCGGTAGTCACTTAATTATAAGAGGAAAAACCTTCACTTAATTATACAAAGATAACTTTAACATTTTGGTACTAATATTAAATGTATTGTGATTAGAAAATCCCAAGTACTAGAAAAAAAATAATGTTATATAACTTAAATAGAACCTAAAAAACTATAATTCAAATGTGTATCATATTTCGGATGAGTGAGTCCTATCAATTTTTTTAACGTAATCCACTCATTCTATATATTTTGGTTATAATTTTTAAATTTTATTTTAAGTTATATAGTATTTTTCAAAAAAAAAAATATCTTTTCAAAATTGCGTACGCAAAAATGACACCTATCTGATTTGATTAGATGTAATGGGAAACGGGGAGTCGTGTCAAATTTGATTTACAGTTACTAGTCGGAAAACTCACGTAACATGCAAGATTGCTTAAAGGAATTGACAAAAGATGGACATAAAATATGTTTTTATCTTACAATGGCATTATATCTAATGGCAAAAATATTAAATACAAAAATATAATACAAAATAAGGCATATATCTATAATATAAAATAAGACATGTTTTAATAAATCCATCTAATGGTTTCAAATAGATTCATCTAATAGTTACCAATATCTCTCTCAAAACCATTCATATTGCATCATGTTCACCATGTTTTCTATACTCCTTAGGATGGATACTTTGGTATCTCCGGGGGAGAACTGAAATTGGTACAATAAAAAACTCAAATAGATAAAGAGATTGTGAAATAATTTTTCATTAGTTTTTTCAACACAAACGCTAAGATCCAGAGCTTGTTCGCAATATAGCAAGTTTGCCACTGTACATAGGTCCGTCCTCTAACATTTGCACACAAGTCATTGATACAACCAGTCAATTTTAATGCATAGAAGCAAACAATCAGGATGCTTGGGCATGTGCTTGATGAAGGTAAAACCTCAATGTATGAAACATGTCTTTTCTAGGCTCTTTAGAGCGAAACTTAATCTGCGGCAGCAGCTATGATCAACCAGTTTCCTGCTCAAATTCATCACCTTCAGACTCTTCTGCATTGTCAGCATCATCATCATCCACATCATTATCAAAGTCTTCTTTATCATTATCAACAGTCGTCTTCCCAATTACAATCAAATTGATGTTTGCCTTTCTGATTTCATTACACTGCAAACATAATCCAAATTAATTCATCAACAAACTTTCCATGAGATTCAAGTATGCTACAAAGTTTAATAAACCTGTCACTCAGAATCATCATATATATGAAGTACAAATAGAAGAGGTAAGCATTATGCATTACAGCTACTGGTGACTCAATATCCCACAATAGAGTTTGCCACTATGATCAATGATAGTTGTATGCACTTTGTGGCTATCCAAGAGTGTCAGAGGTCAAAGATATAGGTAGTCATCCCACCCAGAACAAAACCTTGATAAATTTTGGGGGTCTTCTCTATAATTTGAATATAAAAGCTTTCTCCTAACTGTATCTCAGGCTTCTCAGCGTAAAGGGAAACGAAGAGAAGGAAGAATCTTTAGTTTATTCAAACACAATATGATATCTGTAATTTCCAAAGAGAGGACCTAATGATCCTTTTTGGAAATTGGTCACTCTTGTACATAGAGACGGATGAAAGTAACAGTCTAAACATAAAATCTACATATGCATATATGTAAAAAGGGAACAGTCACAACAAACTTATAAAAAAACCCTGAATGCAAAGTTGTTCAGGAGCAAACTATGACATGAAGGTAAGACCAATATTTACATCAGCCCCCTGAAGCCTTGATTTTCATATAGATATTTTCTTAGTCACACTTATAGGCTTCGCTTGTTAAGGGGGACGATGAAATGCGTCTTCCAAACATACACCATCCCACTCTTAATACAGACATCAAAACTTGTAGTTTTAAAAACCTCGTACTTCACTGTATCATCCTGATTCCTAATGGAATTAGGAAATTCAATTTTTATCGATTATGTTGATCAAAACTAAGTTGGCAATGAGTAACATAAAATTTTCTGTTTTATTCAATGGCCTTATTGATACTTTCTTGCTTTATGCCAAATGCCAAGCATCAAGCAGCACATAAACCAAAATATCTTCATTACCGACCTTCAAATCTAGTCGCTTGCAGAAACAGACCACATAAGTGGACATGGGAAATATCCTATCTAACTGGAAGTCCACCCATCTAATTTCCTTTGAACATTTTTGTAAGTTTGAATCCAGTTTGTTTCAATTCCAAACTGCTTCACTGCTAGAATTCATTAATTAATTAGGCTTGAAGATAAGTTAAAACATTCATTGAATAGACTTCATTTTAATTAGGAGGTAATTATCAGTTCCACTGGCTGTCTTTTCCGGTTAATTGAATAAATCCATAAGCAATTAGAGACTAATACATTGGATTAGTTGTGAATTTTAAATTCTAATATTAGATGAAACCACTTCCAATCCAACCATCGCATTAAATTAGGTTCTCAAATTAAGTTAAAATTTCCGTGTAAAAATGATTATAATGAATCTAACATAACCATGTCCCGTACAGTAATTAAACCCTACAATCAACAGAGACTAGTGAAATTACAAGATCACAACTCCAGCGAAGTTATGATTGCCCTAATACAGTGTTAAGCATCAAAGAGAACTTACACAGAAAAATCTAAAATTATACGTCAATATCATTCAAAACCTAACTTTCTTGGTACCAAGAACGATATATAGATGTGAAGAATAGGAAGAAGGTGAAACCTTTTCTTCGAAATCGGACTCCTCCATGGCGAGGAGGAGGAGCTCATCATTTTGGGGTTGGGGCCACTGAGCTGAAAGCAGAAACGAAGTCGGAATCATCCTCGTCGACCACGGGTACTCCATCATAAATGCCGGATACTGCATCATCTCCCTCTCTCTCTCTCTCTCTCTCTCTCCGGAGGCCCTGGTTAAAGAGGCCATTACCGCTTTGGATTGGGCTTCTTTCAAGTGAAGTAGGCCCATCTCAGAAATTTTTGGGAAATTTGGGAGTCCACTCAAAAATTTTGTTTGAAAATAAGTGAATTTCGAACTCTCTATGGTCTAAAATACTCTTAACAGGTACATTTAATTAAAATAAATTTAAAAAATAAAAACTTACTAACATTACATTTTTTTTCCTAACATTCAAAATAAAAAATAGTATCATTCAAAATGATCATAACATTTAAACAAAAAACAAATAACATTTTGAAAAATAGTAACATTTCAGAAAATAAAATAAAAACATAGTAATATTCAATACTAAGATTTCAAAAAAAATAGTAAGACTGAATATTAATATTTTAAAAAATAAAATAAAATAAAAAATAGAAACTTTCAAAACAAAAAATAGTGCATTTTAGAAAATAGTAACATTTAATATTAAGATTCAAAACAAAAAATTAGTAATATTGAATATTAATATTTCAAGAAAAAAATAAAAAAATAGTAACATTTAAAACAAAAACAGTTACATTGAAACAAAATATAACTAAAATTTTTTAGAATTGTGAATTTGAAGATGTAGATTCGAGCTTTGTTCCACTGGTGATTTACGTGATGATAGGGAGTTCAAGAGATTTTGCAATGGCAATGTGTACTATTACTTTTGTTATTGTTGTTGTTGTTGTTGCTGCTGTTGCATAACTTCTCATAGGTTCGATGTTGAGAAAGGAAGTTAATGCTGCTGAGAATCCACAACTTCATCTTCACCTTGTTTTCACAGCGACATTCTTTACATAATTTGATAATATAATTCATCACAATTATTGGATTGCCAGTAGACTCCATCGAAGATTGGGCTCTATAGTCAATCCAATGGTTATGAATAATTATGTCAATAAATGAAGGTTAAGTAATATTGCACATATAGAAAATTGATTTCACCTTGCTAATTTGTTTATTTATCATTAAATTGTAACTCCATGTGATAATAGTGACTTGGTTCAATGATTAGGAGTATTCGGATCAATTTATACATACCTCGACTAATCCCCTTCTTGGTCAGGTCAAATGCAAGTTATCCATGCCGGGATTAGGGTATTTGTAAAGGATAAATCCCTCATAATCTGCCCTAAGAAATTGTCAATGTTTGAATTCAGAACATTTGAATTTACAAACTCGTCTCTATTACTACTTAAGATACCCTCAGAGCTTGCTAAAACAATTTTCAAATTGGACAATTTAAGCCAAGATTTGAGGAAGTTAGGTAACATATTCTAAACTTGCTTTCAAGATTAGAGTAGTGTAATATCTGGTTGGCCACATGGGGATACACTAATACACAAATACCAAATCAAGTTGGCAACCCACTTACTAGATTGTCATGGCCAAATTCCAGAATAAGTCATGTGATAAGAGCATTTATTCCTTATCCCATGTGTTGAAAGTCAAATTGCAAAAGAAAGTGGTCCAGTTTTATTCCTATCTACAAAATCTCTTCATGGTTGAAGGAATGAAAATATTAGTATCACTTAATTTGGGCACCTCACATATCGTTAATTCGTTATCGATAGATAAGCAGTGAGTTTTAATATTAAATAAAGTTTATTATCAATTCAAAACAGTAGATAAGTAGCATGAGTAAATGTTCAATACAAGACAATCTAATAAGGAATCTAGGCAATAGATCGACAACATATGCCTCCCAATTACCTAAAGGAAATTAATTACGTATATTGATGTCGGAATCATAATTCTGGATGATGTTGCTTGTGATTTACCTTCTCGGACCGTGTTATAGATTGGTACTTTGTGCATTAAGTACGACGAATTTGAGATAATAAGCAAGACCCAAATACAATGATTTCGAAAACCAAACCAAATTTATTAAAAACTTAAGTAACAAAAAACAAACTATTCACCATTTCAAGATTGATATCAAATATATTTTTTGCTCTTGTATCCCACTGTTTTGCATTTGCCATACTTCATATTCAAGTAATCAACCTGTTGAGATTGAAAATTAGCTCTCAAGCATGGTATCAATATGTCTCCATGTCATGCATGGTCCTTCTTAGCCCAATACTAAATGGGTACCCACCGCTTGATAAACAGAGACACATCACAACAAAACAATATGAAATTATTTAGCCACGTAATAACAAGAATGAGCTGTAAATTCAGATATCTTGAATTTGAATCTTGATAATTTTTTGAATGATGAATTTATCCTTCATGAATATTTTAGCCCTCGCGTGTATGACCAGTCTTTGATTAGACTAAAGAGAAAATTAATCGAAATGAGTATAAATTGAACTAGACATTCCTGAACATTGAACTAAAAAAAAAAATAGTAATGTTAGATGTTTTTAGCTAACCTCCATAAGAGCATCTCTAACAAAGTTTTGTATTTTAATTATTCAAAAGTACATTTTTTTTTAACTACTCATTTTTTCAATACATATTCTAACAGATTTTTTATATTTTAACTATTACTTTTAAATATTATTTCTCATATCTTGTACTTTTGTTGGAACTATTAAAGAGAGGGAGAGAAAAAATCGAGAAAAAGATAAAGAATGAACAAAAGAGGTGAAAAATGACAAGAGGAGAGAGCATATATTATAAACTATTTATACATAATAAAGTGATACTCTAAATATAGAGTATCACTCTAACAAAAATATATTTTATCTATTTTAAATATTTTTTGTTAGAGCATATATTTTGCCTATGTATAACTAAATTTTAACTATTTTAAAATATTACATGTCCTGTCGAAAATATTCTAAAAAGCCACTAAAAATTCCATTCAACAGCTCAGTAGATTTGTTTGGATGGCTAATGTCTAATCCCTATAACCCGTTTAGCTACTCCTATACCCCTTTTTTCCTTGAAAATAAGGAGGATACATTCATATAAATCTTGTTCATCAGGTTATGAATTTTAATATTTAATAATATTTTATAGATCTAATTTATTAATCTAATTTATCTTAATAATTGAGTAAGTTGTGGGTTTGAATCAATATGGGTCTAAATCAATATTATGGCTTATTATTAATTAATTAAACTAATAAATTAAATTTAAATAATAATATTTTAAACATTAAAATCATAAATTCGAACGAGAAGTTGAAATAATAATAAAAACAAACGAGATGAATTGTAATTTCAGACGTTTTAAATTTGAGGGATCAGATCATGAAGGATATAAATCTCTCATAAATATTCTAATCTCATGTGTATGGTCTAGTGACCTACATTTAATTAGACGAATAAAAAAATTAATCAAAATACGTATAAATTAATCTGAATACCCCTATTAATTTAAAAAATAAAAAATCCCATAAGGTCCACCGAGGGGGCATTGCCAAAACAAAACGCATGACTTACAACCGACCCTTTTCAGGTCTCTCTGTCTCTCTCTGGGTGGAAGTTTCCATTGCTAAGTTTTCTCGCACTAATCTATAATACCCCCTCGTGTCACTTTCAACTCGCACCCACGTTTCTTCATGGCATCACCCACAATTTTATCTCTCTTCCCCATACATCTACCACCACCGTTAACACCACCGCCTCCATTGCTTTCTTTTCTTCCACAACAAAAACTATTAAAAGCGGTTCTGTTTCAATAACTAGTACAGCAGTTATAAAGAAATGATAATGAGGCTATATGTTTATTTGTTGGAGGGTAGGGACTGGGTGGTGACGGACTCATATGTGAAGCTTCAAGTTGGTAAGTTCAAGTCCAAAACAAGGGTTCTTAGGAACACTGAAAACCCAGTTTGGAATGAAGAGTTTGTTTTCAGAGTTCATGAAATGGAGGATGAACTTGTGGTCTCTGTGTATCAGCACCATGATGATTCTGGGTTCTTCACTGCCTCTGGGGATTTAGTGGCTCGGCTCCGGATTCCAATAGGGTCCGTTGCTGCCGAAGAGAACCAGAACTTGCCACCCACTTGGTTTTCTCTGGAAAAACCCAAGACATCGAATTCAATCAACAAAGATTCCGGTGAGTGCCACTGTCTTTGTTTAACTTGTTCTGTTATATGTTGGCGCTTTGTGATAGGCTGATTTATGGACTAGAGTTTTATAAAATTGAACATTCACTCACTAGAATTGGGGAAAATTGGATTCCTGTGCACCAATGTTAGTCGGTATATGCCCGTTTTGTCAGGGCTATAGGGACATAATTTTAACGGTCTTTTCCATTAAATGTGAACGTTATATAAACAGTCACGAGAACAAAGACAGACGTGTTAATTGCTTGGAGGTTGAGTTTTGGTGCAGTGTAAGGTTATTTTATTTTGACACAGGTGTGAAAGGGTTTGAACAGCGGAAACAGCCTCTTTGCAATGCTACGGTATACATCTAACTTTCACAAATAGCAATAGTGGAGGGAGTCTCGTGCAGTGGGCTGCCGCCCTTTTTTAGCTGTAATTCAAGTACCATGAGAATCTTCGATGTGCTGTGAATAGTTGTTTCTGGTGTTCCAAGGAGAATTTTTTTTTTGGTGAAAATTGCATTTTGCAACACAAGTAGGCTTGAGGGATATATGGGGCATTTGAATTTCCTTTGGGAGTTGAATGAGTCCATCATAGTTGACACTCATGCATAAGATTCAAAGTGAATTGATTTGTTTATGAAAAGTTCAAATTATTCTTGTTGTTTTCTTTGGATTAGTTTAATGAAAGGGCAATGATTGAGGAAGCTCACACCACACCCTTTTCCATTTGATGTCTTGCATTTAGGGCAATGACATGCTAGATCTTGGCCAAGTCTACTTTATTAGTTAATTCGGTATTTCTGTATATTTTAGTGATTAACTTGATCTACCACCTGCTATTAGCTTGTAATCAATTGTTAATGATGAGTAGCAGATTTTGCTAATGCGACATCCTAACCACTCTGCTGCAGCTGATAGTTTGTGTTCAGCTTCAGTGTACTGTTTTATAAAAATTTATATTGTCAGATATTGACAGTTTTTCTATACAAGAGAACATCATGTGCAAAGCATTTGTACGTAGGAATAAGCATAATGGCAATGAGATGTTCGACTTTTGGCTGCTAATTTTTTAAGTGCTGCGAAAATCTTCCATTGTGCTTGCTGGTAATTTTTATTTAGTATCCAATGAGTAAGTATTTATCATTTCATAAACACCTGTAAACGTTATTCATTTTTTGGGCACGTCGTCATTCTTAGTAATTAAAACAGTTGTTTGTGTCACACACAAGATTTGCAGTGTGGTAGTTGTGTTTCTAATACCAGTTGCATAATTCTTCTTGTTTTTCTTCAGTTTAGATTACATTTGTAGGAGTCATGAAGAAAGCTTGGTAACAGTATGTGGATCGTTATATGTTGTCTGAAATTTTAGGGCAAGGGGAGCATGTCAGATCTGTACTTCATTATGCTGTCATTTATTAATGTCAGCTTCTGTGAAACTGCCCAGGTAACGACAGCTTCCGCCTTCCTTTTCTCTCACTCCTTCGAGAAAAGTAGTAGTACTAGGTGAGCTGGGTGGTTTTTGGGTTGGGGACTTTGGAGTAAGTTCTTTTTAACTTTCCAAAGACACTTTTGGTAATTATGTTGATCTTCCCACAATTCAGCATAGTTAACATAATGGCTAATGGGACTTCAGAAAGCTCCTCAGAGCTGATAGTTTAAAATGGACATTGATCATTATAAGCTGATTTAATTGAGATTCTGTTAGGAAGGTCTAATGCTCCAGTGGTTTTTGACCATTGGTAAGAGAAAAGCCAGAACCAACATCCCGTGATCCAAGAATAAATCTTGATTTTTTAGGCACTCCATGTTTCTGCTACAAGTGGCCCCTTTCTCTCAGACGAGAAAAGGTGAATAATTGCACCTTTCTAATGAACTCAATCAAAGAATATTGCATAGAAATTGATGAAGTGCTATTGGTAATCACAGTATGTTGCTTATTGTAACTCTGATTATTTTGCCATGCAAGACTATTTTTGCCACTAAACCTATTTATTTTACTCCATTGTTGCAGGGAAAGTTCTTCTCACTCTTTCGCTGCATGACAGAGGCCAAGACATATGTGATGACCATTTATTCTCCAGATTTCCAAGTATTAAAAATGTAAGTTTTAGAGAATGGGATGCATTTTTTTCTTCTCAAGATATTCTCAAGTCCACAGATCCTTCCAGAAAGATGCTAGATGGTAAACAGTTGATCAAGTCCATTGCCTGCCGTTTAGAGAGGCTATTTCATAAGAGTGAGGAAACCTCAAAGAATGATGATTCTTCTGGCTTGTCCACTACCCTATCTGACTATGAGGATTGCATGGAGGAATTCCCCTCTAACTGTACTTTTGCAGAATCTATTGAAATGCTGCAGTCAATGAATGATGACCGAGAAATCCCTGAGAACCTTCAGGGAGGCATTCTTTTGGATCAGTCATATGTTGTACCACCCAAAGATCTCAACATGTTTCTTTTCGTTCCAGATTCACAGTTCAGTAGAAATCTGGCGGAATTGCAAGGAACAACAAATGTCCAAGAGGGCCCCTGGACATGGAGATCAGAAGAAGACACATCATGTTTAACACGAGTTGTTACCTACACAAAGGCAGCAACAAAGTTAGTTAAGGCTGTAAAAGCCACTGAGGAGCAAACCTATATTAAAGCAGATGGAAGAGAATTTGCTGTTTTTGTGAACGTGAGTACCCCAGATGTTCCATATGGAAGTATGTTCAAAGTTGTGTTACTCTATGTTATAAAGCCTGGACCAGAGCTATCTTCCAGAGAAGAATGCTCCCATCTTGTGGTATCATGGGGCATTATCTTTTACCGGAACACAATTATGAAAGGCATGATTGAAGGAGGAGCTCGGCAAGGTTTGAAGGAGAGTTTTGATCAGTTTGCCAGCTTGCTAGCTCAAAATTTTAAAATGTTAAATACTGAAGACAAATTGGACAAGGATCATGTGCTGGCAACTTTGCAGACAGAGCATCAGTCAGATTGGGAATTAGCAACCGAATATTTTTGGAATTTTACTATGGTTTCTACCCTTGTTATGTTTTTGTATGTCTTTGTGCATATTCTACTTTGTGAAACAAGCAACCAGCAGGGTTTAGAATTTAGTGGTCTTGATTTGCCAGACACTTTTGGAGAACTTATCACCTGCGGAATTTTAGCGATCCAATTAGCACGTGTTTATAACATGGTATCACATTTTGTACAAGCTAGGTTGCAAAGAGGTAAAACTGCTTCACTTATATGCTGACAATTGTTTTGAAGTTGATGCACTATCAAACTTAAGTGTTTGCTTGAACTATCGTTATATTAACAGCAAGTGATCATGGAGTCAAAGCCCAAGGTGATGGATGGATGCTTACTGTAGCTTTAATTGAGGGGATGAACCTAGCTTCCTTGGATTCAGCAGGGTTCCCTGATCCCTATGTGGTGTTCTCCTGCAATGGTAAAACTAGAACCAGCTCTGTCAAGCTTCAGACTCCTGATCCTCAATGGAATGGTGTGGCTTTTGTTTTGTTTGGAAGATTTTATGTTTTCTGTTACTATGACCATCAAAGTTTGCATCTGATTCACTTCATTACTCGAGCAGATATACTCGAGTTTGATGCAGCGGAAGAACCACCTTCAGTGCTGGATGTGGAAGTTTTTGATTTTGATGGTCCATTTGATCAATCTGCCTCACTTGGACATGCTGAAATCAATTTCTTAAAGCACACATCTACAGAGCTGGCCGACATGTGGGTTCCTCTCGAGGGAAAACATGCTCATTCTCAGTCAAAGTTGCACCTTCGAATCTTTTTGGACAATAACAATGGAGTTGAAACAATTAAAGAATATTTAACAAAGATGGAGAAGGAAGTTGGAAAAAAGGTAAAGCTTGGCGTATATACCCGTTTGTGCCTTGTGGAATTTTATTAGCATCTAAAATTTTGAAAATAATTATATGGCTTGTGCTCGACAGTTGAACCTTCGGTCACCTCACAGGAATTCAACGTTCCAGAAACTTTTTGGGCTGCCACCAGAAGAATTTCTCATCAGTGATTTCTCATGCTCCCTAAAAAGAAAGATGCCATTACAGGTACTCTTACAGCTGAAATGTGTTTTGAAGTCAGTGGAATATGTTGGTAGTCTTCCATCCTGCCAACTCCTTCCAATATTATTTTGTGCGCATGCATGGGGTGAAGAGGGGTCCACAATTGACCAATGATATGAGGGTATTCAATAAATCAGACCACCGGAGCTGGTGGTCTAATGGTAAGGTGTGCCCGTTTCGGGTCGTTCCCTGACTCCCACAAGGTTAGCAAGCAGGGATCGATCCACGGGGTCCCCATGCTTTACTCATTAGTGCTTCGGTGGTGGTGCGGTGACAGGCTACTTCAAAGGGGTTTGTAGCTATGGCTAACCGAACATTCCACATCGGGAGAGACCCTCATGGTCACGCCCAGGGGGGCCACTACCTGCTGGTCGCCCCTCTTCCCCATTTTTGTTTTCAAAAAAAAAAATACATCTTTCAGGGGTTAATATAATGTGAAAAAGCATAATTAGCTTAAATTGATGTCTTCACAGTTCTTCTCTTCTCTATGGAAGCCAGACTGATACATAATGTGTTGTATGGCATTTGAACACAAAAGTTGGTGGTGTGAAAATTCACTAACATGGAGTAGATATGAATCACTGGCAAGATACAAAGTGGTTTCCATCTTGAGTGTGTTGGATAAGAACAAAGAAACACATCTAAATGCTGTAAAATCCAAGTGGATTAATTTTAAACACCCATACAACATATTGAGAACTTGGGTAGCCTATTGCTATGAAGTGTTTGTATCTTTCATTTTTGCTACATATTCTAGGTTTTTAGGAGTTAAAATTTCGTTTTTAATAATTTTTCCATCCTTGTGGACCTGTTCGAGTTCAAGATTCTACAGCTTGGCTTTGAGACATCATTTTGGCGCAGGGTCGACTTTTCCTATCTGCCAGAAGTGTAAGTTTCTATGCGAACTTGTTTGGTCATAAAACCAAAATTTTCTTCCTATGGGAGGACATTGAGGATATTCAAGTGCTCCCTCCATCCCTGGCATCCGTGGGCAGCCCCATACTGGTAATAGTTCTGCGGAAGGGCCGAGGTCTTGATGCTAGGCATGGTGCAAAATCTCAAGATGAAGAAGGAAGGCTGCGTTTCTATTTCCATTCATTTGTTTCCTTCAATGTAGCCAGCAGGTAGAGAGATAATTTTGCTCATTGGCGGAATGTTTCTTACTCATTCAATGTAGCCAGCAGGATGAATTACTCTATTGCACTGACAGGACTATTATGGCAATGTGGAGAACAAGAATTCTGACTCCAGATCAGAAAGCCCAAATAGCTGAAGAGCAGCAGGATCAAGATGGGAATTCTATTTTGCTTGAAGACATTGGATCCTGTTTGGTTGTTGAAGAAGCAAACATGTCCAAGGTTTACTCTGCTGATTTTCCTGTTAATGTAAGTGGTCATTTCACAGCTTTTGGAGCCCTCCATCTCTTAGTTGATAATCTACATGATGTTCTCGTTATGTGAGTTAGCCAAACCTCAAGTTAGAGATACAGATAGAGGGAAAAACAAGCAAATAAGATAGGACGTTTGAGGTTCCCATGTTACATCTATCGAGATGTGAGGCATTTGACTTCCATCTAGGAAAGGTTACATTGAAAAAGACTTTATTCCAGGAGCTTGTATATTCTTATCATATCATAACATCATTGTATTACTGGAACTAAGCTGTTTAATCAGATAACAAATGATGCCACTCCCAAACTCTAGGCTTGGTCCTTGAAAGAAGCAGCTAGGTATGTGAATGAGTACCCTAAAGTTGCATTCAAAGAAGGTGAACACAAGATACCTTACAGTTTCCATTTTATCACCGAGTTGGTCTTGTGTTCTTTTTTTGGGAGATGGGAACTAAAATTGAGGGGATACTGGGCTTCAATGATTTGCAAATTTTTCATGATTGGTTTTATCAATATGTTTACTCAAGACTCGATATGGATGTTGAAACAGTGTTGTCTAATGGTGTAGATAAATTCAATCATGGAGGTGTTTGATGGGGGAAACTTGGAACATGAAGTGATGGGAAAATCTGGTTGTCTCAATTATGTGACTACTACTTGGGAACCTGGAACTCCCGATGCTTTTGAAAGACATCTATCCTACAAATTCAACCGTCGGGTCTCCATCTTTGGAGGGGAAGTTACTTCCACACAACAAAAGGCTCCCATTCCCAATGATGGAGGCTGGATTGTGAATGAGACTATGACCCTACATAATGTCCCATTTGGCAACCACTTCCGTGTAAGTGACAACAGTTTTATTTGGGATTTCATATTTTAGTGATTCATATGGCTGTCGATTTCAAACCTCCATCGCTTAACCCCTAGTCATCGCATCTTATCAAACTAAATTGAGCATGTCCAAGTTATAAAACATTCTTCCATATGCAGGTCCAGTTCAGATACCAGATTGAGAACTCCAATCTTGTTCCAAGGTCATGCAAGTGTGATGTTTATCTCGGCGTGACATGGCTGAAAAACACCAAGTTTCAAGGAAGAATAACCCAGAATATTACCGACAAGTTCACCCGCCGCTTAAAAGAAATATTTGAGCTAGTTGAAAGCGAGATTTTATTGGCCAGTCGATAACATAGTTCCATTTGACAATTACTGTATTTCAGTATTTTTTTCATCTTTGGGAATAAGTTGAGGGAGGCAACAAAGGCAGTTTGAGAATTTCTGTAGTTTTTTTTTAAGGTATCAGGCTGTAATTTTAACTTTTGAGGATGAATCATCTCTGTTCACGGATCCCAGTGTTAACCATGCTCATTGTTCATTATCATCAACAATGGTAACATTTTTTTCCCATTCCTTTTTTGATAATTTATGTCAAAAACATTGTGTCCTGTACTGGATCATTAGATATCATCTCTCTCTCTCTCTCTCTCTCTCTCCAACGGTAATGAATACTAATTTGTGTTTTTTTTTTCTAAAAATTTCAAGGGTAATTTTGTTTGTCAATCTAATAGTACTCGTTTTGTTGTTAGTTTTTAAGGTCGTGGGTTTAAATTTTATCATCATTTTCTCTTATAAGTTTGATACAAAAAAATTAATATAATATTTTTAAATGAGATTGAATTTTACGAATATACAGGCTAAAAAAATACTTTTTTGTTGTTATTGCATCTATTTGTACGTCAAGTTCAAAGAAGATCTCAATTTATAATGAAAGAATGATGGTCGCTTGTTGTTTTATAGGCTTTATCAATTTAGTTTATCTTTTTATTAATCTTGTGTAAATTGAGTTATTTCGTCGATTTAAACCATCAAAACAATAAGAAGCATGCCATGTGAATGGTAACATGACAAATACGTGGGCTTGTTTCCGTTTGTCCTAACCGGTGAAATGGATGGAAGAATTTTGTCAACATAAATTTGATAATTAAGTGGTTAAAGTGAGAAAATTAAAAGTTGAAGGACTGTTTTATAATAAAAGATAAAAGTTTAAGTGGTCATTGTGATATTTACTTAAAAGTTAATAACTTCACGCATAGTAGAAACCTTCGTTAGCTTCTCCGTCTCTCTTCTCTTCTCTCTCTCGATCGAACGGTAATGGACCCAAATTCCAAAGAGTAGATCAACCTTCACCATTCAAGTCCTCTCGCACCTTCTCTGAAACTATCTCTCACTGTTTGTCCCTCCAGATCATCACAAAAATGGATCCAAATCCTAAAAACTTCCCAATCCTCTCCTATGTCATGTCCAAACTACCCAGTATCGCCCCCAAACGCGCCACCACCACCTCCGAATTCGACATCGAACAACCACCGCTTCCACCGTCCGCCAGTGTTTCCACTTCGAAAGAACCTCACTTCGAGCTCACAGAGCAGATGCCTCACCTCACAGACTCCAAAGTCATTGCCTCAATGCGATTGGCCGTCGCTGATGTCGCCCAAACACGGTCCATACTCCAAACACTAGGTGAAAGGCCTGATCATGAGTCGGTTGACACTGCTAAGGCGAAGATAGATGAAATTGAAGCGAAATTGGCGAATGATTTGGGACAGATTGGGTTGTCTCCGAGGCCGGCGGAGGTCGACAGTCTTCAATGGAGGGCGCAATTGTCAGAGAAGGAGGAGGAGTGTCGTGAGGCGGCGGAGAAGGAGAGGCAAATCTACAAGGCGGTGGTTTCCCTAGATGAAATGCACGAGTCGTATGAGAAGATGTTGAAGGAGGCGGAGGAGAGGTTGGAGAAGATCTACGAGACAGCTGCGGCTGGCGATGATTCCATGGAAGAGAATCCGGAGGTGGTGGAGGAAGTTGATGAGGAAGTGGTGCGGATCTTGCAGGACCCGTCTAGGAAGGGGATTGAGAGGGTGAATTTGTCAGGACGAAAGTTGAGGTTTTTGCCGGAGGCGTTTGGAAGGCTTAGCAGATTGGTTGTGCTGGATTTGTCCAACAATCAACTGGAGGTTAGGCTTTTTGCGTTTCTCTTTTCTCTTTCATTGAATTTAATCTCGTGATTTGTTGAAATCAGTCGTTTGTCTTCATATGAGAGTTTTTACTGCTTTTATAACTAGTGCTGTATTGATGGCATAATGGTTTAGATATGTTACTGTCTGACTGTGTACTAAACTGATAACTGATGGGGTTGCTAAAGTCCGGTGTTGTCCACATAAACTTGAAAAATATATTTTGCTTTAAGGGTGTTCGCCTTAGTTGTTGAAATCATTGAGGTTAGGTGAAGTTATCGAAATGTATTTTGGGAAGTTTTCTGCTTCCTGCATTTGTGTCCGGTTTTATTCTAAAATTCGACTCCAAATAGTTTGGATCAAGGTGAATGTTTTCTTGTCATTTTATCCTAAGAGCTAAAATGGTATACAACAACATTTGTATTTCAATACATGCTAAGCGGTTGTGAGTTACACTTCATTTAATTTTTTTCTGAGTGTAAAATAATGCATGAACCTGTTGCAAGTCTTACAAACAGGGTGGAGGGTAAAAAATGACAAAAGCATCATTTTTGGAACCATTGTTGCTAGCGAAAGGAGTTTGCTGTAGCGGGAAAAGGGACAAATATCTTATAATTTTGAGAATGCAAAAATGCTTCCCATATGCTGTTTAAGTTTTATTGAGTTGGTGTCTTTTATGAGTTGAATTTATCTGTCTTTTTTTAGCTTCGCTGTACTAATGGTTACTGATATGGGGGAGCCACATGCACTGTAGTGGAGTCATTTGACCCACTCAAATCTTGATAATCAACACTGCCTATGGGATTTGATTCAAAAATTGTTATGCCATATGCATGAACTTCTTGATGAAACAATTCGGCATTGAAAAAGATTTGTTCGATTTGACGC
This sequence comes from Ilex paraguariensis, assembly GCA_963454935.2. Classification (NCBI taxonomy): domain Eukaryota; kingdom Viridiplantae; phylum Streptophyta; class Magnoliopsida; order Aquifoliales; family Aquifoliaceae; genus Ilex; species Ilex paraguariensis. The sequence continues at coordinate 370,304 of CAUOFW020000825.1, read as the reverse complement.
AAAATTAGTGGTTGGGAAACAGGTCATTCCTGATTCAATTGCCGGACTAGAAAATCTCGAGGAGCTCAATCTTTCGTCAAATGTTTTGGTGTCAGTGGCCGATTCTATTGGGTTGTTGCTAAATTTGAAGATCTTAGATGTCTCTGGAAATAAGCTCACTGCCTTGCCTGATAGCATCTGTCATTGCAGGTACTTCTGATAAACACAAAACAAATGTCATTCATTCTTTCTCCCTTGTATATGTCATCAGATATTTAGTTTAGCATCTCGCTTCAGGTCATTGGTGGAGTTTGATGCAAGTTTCAATAAACTGACGTATTTGCCAACAAACATTGGTTATGAATTGGTGAATCTCAGAAGGCTTTCAATCCATCTAAACAAGATTCGTTCTCTTCCCAGTTCTATTGGTGAGATGAGTTCCTTGCGCCTTCTAGACGTACATTTCAATGAACTCCGTGGCCTTCCCCTTGCAATAGGAAGATTGACCAATCTTGAGATCCTCAATCTGAGCAGTAATTTCAGTGACCTAACTGAACTTCCTGATACGCTTGGTGATTTAACCAGCCTTAAAGAACTTGATCTGAGCAACAACCAGATCCATGCACTGCCTGATACATTTGGCCGGCTTGACAATCTGACTAAGCTGAATTTGGACCAAAACCCTCTTGTGATTCCTCCAACGGTGGTTGTGAACGAAGGTGTTGAAGCTGTCAAATTTTTTATGGCCAAGAGGTGGCTAGACATACTGGAAGAGGAAGAAAGGAAGAGCATGCTTGAAGTACAAGAGCAAACACAACCCAGTTTATTGACCCGCAGCACCTCCTGGTTAAATAGTGTTGTTTCAAGCGTTTCTGGGACTGTTTCAGGGTATTTGGGATCCGTGAGTAAATCTAATGTAGACCCTTACCTCAATCAGCAGCTATGATGTTATGCACCTGACAAGGATCGGAGAAATGGGCTATTCATTGCAGGTTCTGTTCTCAAATTTATTCCAATCCACCTCCACCTTTCGAGAGGCGATCATAAACAAATTTTTTCTCCTTTTCTAGACAGAATCGTGGAAATGTTGGTAAAGTTTTGCAACAAAATAAAAACTTAGCAGAGTTTACTATGTTACTTTCTTTCGATAAATTTGTTGTGCAAGCAAGCAAGCAACCAACCGTCGATAGTTGTCCATTACATGAATGATGATAGTTGTCACACAAATTTACTTATCTTTGCTTGTTAAATTATTTATGCATCCCTTTCCTCACCACTGATTGGGATCTGTATCTACTTTAACAAATGGGGTCATGAGAAAATGAACGTCTTACTCAATTCAGAAACGCATGTACAGCGTCTTTTAGAGGGACTGAGGTATTAATAGAGTATAACACATATCTTTAAACTTTACCTTAATCTGGTCGTTGAGAGGGCGATCACCCTACTTCGTATCTGTTCTGAAAAATGAATTATTGACCAAGGAATTCATTTGTCAATATGACGATGATTATTTTAATAACGCTGCCCACTTGCCTAATCATCTGTTATTATCTGATATCAACCCCTCTCTCTCTCTCTCTCTCTCTCTCTCTCCTGGGTTTTGGATTTTCAAGTTTTCAACCAGAAGGGCTCTTAAATGCCATGCAATTCCATTGTCTAAAAGTAATAATAAAGCATCTCTGATCTTTACCTTTTTTTTAAACTCAAACTTAAATTTGAGAAAAAATAGCTTAAAAATTATCTTTAATCTTATTCCCAAATCCATATCAAACTAATAGACTCAAATTTTTTACTCAAATAAGGGGAGATTCAAACATTTACTCAAATTAACAATGGTTAAATTTTTATTCTCCTTTAAAAATTCAGTGGTCAAATTTTACCTTACTTTAAATTTGAATTTTGCCTCTTTTAAATGTAAAATTTTTTTACTCAAATGTTAATTCAAATTTCAACGAATTTGTTCTAATAAGAAAACCTTGGACAAACCAAATAAATAGCAATCGTCGTGGAAAATACTATTTGTACCTTATTTAATGATCTTGGGTGACATGATGGATCATAATTAGGGCTATTAATCAAACCGAGTTACTAGAACTCAGCTCGGGTTCAACTTGTTCTAGCTCAGCTCGTTTAAACTCGACTCGTTTTATAAACAAGCCGAACTTGAATAATTTTTTAGATTCGTTTGAAAAACGAGTCGGACAATCTCAACTCGAACTTGATAGACTCGACTCATTTATGTGCAAATACTCAGGCTCGGTTTAGGTTCTGCTCGTTTAGATTCGGCTAAACGAGTTGAAGTTGAATAGTTTTTTAAGCTCAGTTAAGGATTGAGCTTATTCGATTATCAACACTAATCATAATAATTAAATTGATAATGAATTCTAACTGATAGTGGGGTCCATTATTAATTTGATGACATAATGATAAAATCTTCAAATAAAGCCTACGTAACGTTGCTCGTGTTTCACAGGAGAGGAAACTTAGTAATTAATGACGCTTAAGCAATGTTAACGTCCGTTACACGTAAATAAATTTAAATAATATTTTTTTTTATAAATATGAATTATATTAGGTGTCAACTAATTAATCCATATTTAATTATTACTAAATTTAATTACTACTTTATTCTATAAATTTTTGTGTACCTAATTTATCATTTATTTAGGAATCTCTCTTTAGTTTGTTAAATAGATTGATTAGATTACTTATTATTGTTGCACACCAAAAAATAAAATGTATATATTTGATTGTAGAATTTAATCCGGTAACTATATGTGCATAATAATTTAACATATATAAGACTTACTTCTTCATATAGATATAAAAAAAAATTATGTAACTGTACTATTACTAAATGAGTTCAAAAAAATTTAAAAATTCTTATAAAAGAGTCCAAAAACAAGTTGAAAGTCAAATAAAATGATGAATGTATATAGTTGGGTATAATAGACTTTATCATAATAATTTGGGATAAAATAGAAAATCAAAAATTTTTCACAAATGTTGACATTTATAAATAGTATAAATATAGATTAATTGCAATTTATTGATCATAAAATAACCAAAAAAAATAAAATAATAGGATTTAAAAATGGGAATGAGATTTATATCAATACACTTTCTCTTCAATTTTATTCTTAACAAATTAGTTATAACGCAGTTAAGTGAGACCCATTATTGACGGATAACACAATGGTACCAAAATTTCAACACTATAGTGAAGAATGACTTCTTATCATTGAGTGTACGTTGGGGTATCATAGTGAACAAGTAATTTTGACTATTGATATTCTTTTAATTTAAGGTAAATTTCACCGTTAGTCCTTGAAGTTTATTATTTGTTGTACTTTTATCCCCGTAGTTCTAATTTCATCCTGCATACTAACATATGGATTGATTTTGGTCCTTATTCCTAACTTTCGTATGAAAAAGCAGCGAAAAATAGCATGTGAGCATCATATGATGGAGTTGGAAGGGTAATGTAGTCATGTAACGTACCTTCCCGCCAATTTAACATGTTCAGCCATGTGAGGAAGCCAAATCGATGGTCTTCCTAACTAGGATTCAAAATTTGATATGGGGATTTCAGATATACAACTATTAGTATTGAAATCAAGGGTTGTTTTTTATCCCATTAGGGTTTCAGACACTTTTGTAATGGCCGATTGGTTCAATGGTCAACGAGGTGAAGATGATGACTTGAATTCAGAAGACGATAAATCAAGTACCAAAAAGCTTGAACTTTATCTGTTATTCACTTTTTGAATCATCGATTTTATTGGGAAAAAATGGCATGATATGTTTTTCCATTTCCAAATCTATGTGGTGGTGATATTATGGTTTTCCCATGAAGTGGACATAGATCACGAAGTAGTTCTTGCATGCAATCTGTGATTATTTTATACGAGTTTATTGTTTTATATGACATTTTACATTCTCTGATTTTAATATGCATATGGTTCCTAGATTTGTCATAAATGTATTAAGAAATTCGGCAATGTTGGTGAAGTGGTCCCAAAATTTATAATTTCATGGTTCATTTCCCTATTTGCTTATACATTATTGGTTGGTAATACCATATCATCAATGCTGATATGATATCACTGTTGCAATGAATATTTTTTCCATGATAGGGTATTTCAAGACAACCCACATAAGGAATATGTTGGAGGTAGGGTTGGTTTCTTCCACCATAGACATCTAGACTTCATGTCTTTATTTGAACTTGATAAGATGGCGAGGGGTTTAGGATTCAAAAAAGAGATTCTCAAGTATCATTTTCTGATACCATACAAGAATTTGGATAATGGTTTGCTTTTCTTGTATATTGATACTCAAGTGTTCACAATGTTTAATTCCCTATATCCCAACATAATTGTTAATTTATACATTGAACATAGGTCACTCTTTGATGTATTTGATGAGGAAGATTTAGGAAATGATGTAGATAGTTAGATTAGACATTCTATTATTATTGAGGAGATCGATGACGAAGATTTGAATGATTTAGAAGAGAGTCAGGTAACTACTGTATCTAGTACCAAAAATAATAAGCAACCATATTTGTTGGAGTATGGTAAGCTTGTTGCTAACGAGGTTTATACAAATGTGGAGGAAGGGAATGAATGTGCTAAGGACATAAGCAATGTAGATAAAGTCAATGAAAATTTTGGAGTTAACAAAGACAATAAATGTGTTGGGGTTGATAGAGAGAATGGAAGTGTTGGGGTTGACATAGGCTATGAAAGAGTTGAGTTTGAGAGAGACAATGCAACAAATGAGGTTGATAGAGGCAATGAAATTACTAGGGTTGACATACATAATGAAGCTCAGATAAACAGTGAAGCCAGTGATAGTTATTCTAATGGGTTTGATTTTCATGGCATGACTATGATGTAGAAAAAGATGATAAACTGTATGATGCTTATTTTGACATAGATGTTGACTGGGTAGGTGTGACTGATACTAGAAAGGGTGTAGAAAATAAGAAATCAGCATACCATGGTGATGTAGAGAATGATGGTGTTGAGTCAGAATATGCACCATTTGGTGAACTATTGAGCATAGATGGTTTATCATTAGATAAAGATGGTAATAATAAGAGAATGCCAAAATATCCTGAGTTTAGAGTTGAGACTGATAGGAAGAATCCAATATTCAAGTTGGGGATGCTTTTTGGATTAGCTATTGAGTTCAAAGAAGCAATAAAGGAACATTCAATTAGGGAGGGAAAATAGATAACATTTAAGAAAAATGATCATGTGAGACTCGGAGCATTTTGCAAATGAAAGTGCAAGTGGCTGATTTATGCATCTATTATGGATGATAGAAAAACTTTTCAAGTCAAAACATTCTATGGTAAACACTTATGTTGCAAGTCATTTAAAAGTCAAATGAAAATTCTATATGGTTGACTAAGACTTATTTGGATGATTTTAGAGGGAATCCTACTTGGCTTGTTGAGGCAATTATAGAAAAGGTAATGAAGGAGCATCAACTCAATTTTCTAGGGATCAATATTACAAAACAAAGAAAAAAGCTATAAAAATTGTTGAAGGTAGCCAGGCAGAACATTATGCTAAACTATGAGATTATTGTGTCAGGCCTATTATAACAATGATGGAGAGAATAAGGGGTCTATTGATGAAGAGGTTGTTTGCAAAGCAAGATGAAATGAAAAAATGAGAGGGTAAGATATGCCCTAAAATCTAGGAAATTTTAAAGAAGAACAAGAAAAAAGCTTCTTTTGCATTAATTATTGGACTAAAGGATCACAGTTTGAGGTTAGGTACTATTATGAGGATCAATTTGTTGTGGATGTGAAGGAACATACCTCTACTTGTAGAATATTAGATTTGACAGGTATTCTATGCTCACATGCAATCTAGGTCATTACATACAAAGGAGATGAGCTCAAGGATTTTGTGGATGATTGGTATAAGAAGGACACTGACCTCAAAGCCTATGAGAATATTATTCATCCAATCAATGGCTCCAAGCTATGGGCTAAGTCACCTGAAGTTCTTCCTTTACCTCCATTTCACCACAAGCAACCAAGCAGGCCAAGAGAAACTAAGAAGAAGAGAACCAGATGTGCAAGCAAATCCCAATCCAAATCCCACAAAACTGAGAAAATTCTATATTTCATTGAGGTGTGGTAAGTGTGGTGAAAAGGAACACAACAAAAGAAGTTGTAGGAAAAATGTGAAAGGGACAAGTTTTGTGTTTGCAGTAGTTAGAACAGTGGAAACACAGATACTAATATGACATAGGTAAGCAAAGAAAAGGTTGCAAATGCAAGTGTTGGAGTTGGAAAATGTGTTTAGTCACCTAGGAGAGAAATTAGTGGTGAGTTACCATACTCTTTTACGTACTAGCAATGTACACGTGTGTAGCACGTGAAAAAAATTTAGTTCATTAATTTGTTATTAAATTTATTTGAAATACAAAGTTAATGAGTAATAAAATTGAATTATTTTTTGTAAAGGTAAGTGAATAATTAAAATACCAAGAACAAAGGTACTTAATCTTTTAATCTCAAAATTTGATAAATTTCAGCCAATAAATGACAAAAATACTCAAAAATATGGTACATATAAAAATACTCAAAAACATGATATATATTACATTAATGTTTTTTTTTTGGGTGTGGTACCTAATTTTAACTATTTTTTTAAATCTTTTTTCTTATAGTTAGAATAATGAATTTTTGGAACATACAATTTTTATTTATAATGCTATAATAGAATATAAGCAATGAAAAATAAAGTTTAATAAATTTGATTATAGAGTATTAAGGTTTGAATCGATTTCAATCGCTCTTTTACAAAATTTAACAAATAGGTTTGAGATTGTTTGACTGTAAGTTAATTTTCTATTTATGTTTATTCATTGATCATGAACAGATTTTTATTAAATGAATTTGTTTATGTGAACTCTGTAAATTACAGTTTTAGTCACTTCTAATTCATAAGTGCTTTTAGAGTGTTAGTATGTTTTTTCTATAGTAATTTTTTTTTGAATTCTGTTAATTAATTTTTTATGTGGTGCTTGCCATGTTATGTTAGATATTTTTATGTTAACCACATTTGTGATCCTTGAAACTCTATCTATGATTTCTTGTGTAAAATTTTCTCGTTCGTGATTCACGTTTCTATTTATTGTTCTCCTAGACTTGTTAATATAATTTTCAGAAGATTTTTGTGTGAATGATTGAAGAGGAAAAAAAGAAACAAATCATGTCTTAAGTAGTTTCTACATAGTTTCTATGTGACACTTTCTTTATTAACAAGTCATGTTTTTGACTTTCAAGTTGTTTTTTCTCCATTTCAGGTTTTATTTGGATTTAATTTTGTGAGACCCGATCATGCATTGCATACATATTAGTATAATTATGTGGACTAATTGTAATTATATGAAATTAATTGTTAGATAGAATTTTGTGTATGAAAATAATATTGAATTAATTTTGGAATCACTTAAGAATTTGGAGGGAGGCAAGTAGAATTATTAAGTTGCATGGAAATATCTTTACACGTGTGTCAAATAAAAGGTGGTGAGTTATTTTTAAAAGTTATATATGTGGGTGTGTGTATGCCAAGTGTTTGTGTGTGTCTTAAGGTGTAGTAAAGTGTGTGTGTAATGCATAGAACAATGTGTGTGTGTGTACTTTAATATGTAGTAAAGTGAATGTATTTAAAAGACAAACAAGTGTGTGTGTGTGTATTCAGGCTATATGAAACCGTGAATGAGGGAGAGTAAAGGAGAGGAAGAAAAAAAAAAGAAAAAAAAAAGAAAAAAAAAAGAAAAAAAAAAGAGAAAAGAAAGAAAGAAAAATTTGGGGGTCTCCATGCCAAACCAAAAGTAAGAAGGAAACAAGAAGAAGGTAAGGGTGTATGTGTGTGTTCATTTTAGTGTATGTCTGTGTGATTAATTTTAAGTATTTATGTATATGTGTGGAATTGTTTTAGTGTAATTTCAAAAGATATTTTGGTGAGTTTAAATTAAGTGTATGAAACATAATTATTGGGTTGTTTTGTGTTAAAATAATGGGCTATTTTATTTTAATTCCAAAATATATTTTTATGAGTCTAATTTAAGTGTGTGGAACATTATTTAGTGGTTTTAAATGGGTATTCAATTGGATGTGAGAAAAATGTGAAAAAATGAATATTTGGGTTCTTTAGGTGGCTAGTTGAAATTGAGGTTTTGGGTGTAAAATGGAGAGTTCAAGGGTTCAATTAAAGGGTTGATTTGCATGAGTTAGGGAGTGTGTGAGTTTAGGTAAAATTGTTTAAAAGAAAGTATGATAACAATGGAAAATGGGTGTCGGTAATGCCGAAATTTTGATTTTTAAATATTAGTAGCACTTGTATGAAATTTTAATGCAAATGACCTAAAATTTTACATGCTGCATTTTTAATTGATACGTGATGTGATAACGTAAATTTCAAATGCAAATGAATATAAAATCCAGTACGAAATGCCGGAAGTGCAATTTTTGGGATTCGGGGGTCGAAATGTATAAAAATGGGCGAAAATGGGATTCGGTGATTTTGAAGATTTGGGAAAAAAAATATGATCCCTAAATCTAATGTGTCAGTATGTGAGTGAACAGTGCAATAATAGGAGTTACCGGGACACTTTGAGTTGAATCATATTGCATGCATTAGTGCATGATTAATTATTCAATGTGATTAACATATTAATATTGATGTGTTAGGTGGAACAGGTATGACAATTGGTATAGAGACGGCTACGCAAACACCGGAAGGATCCACCGATAGAATCGAATGGCAATAGATCAGTATATTTGAGGTGGGTGTATATCTTTATATGTTTTGAAAATACTATTATAAGATGATGTTAGATCATAGAATTTAATAGTATTCTCCAATATTATGCTATGTGCTTATGTGATTGGATAATGCTTTGTATTGTGTTTTGTGTATTGTGGAATGTGGCGCACTGTCTGAGACAGGAGCGTCAATGCCTAATCACTGAGCGTGCAGTGGTGTGCTAGCACTGTGGTGTTCCCGGGAGGTTCGGGAGATACAGATCTATGTGGAATCGATTACCCGATGAGGGCTATTATGGATGTGTTATGACTTGTGAATTCTTAGAATTGGATTGATTTTGTTTGATACGTGTATTTACGTAGTATTTATCTACTTCTGTGTATTATTATCATTTTCATTTCATATAAAACATGTATACTCATTGAGCGAGTGGTTTAGTTCACACCCCTTTAACTTCTCCTTTTCAGGTACAAGAGAGGGAGACATAGATTAGTCAACTGTCAAAATGGTTGTGTTTTGTATAATGTTAGTATGATATTCTATTCGTTATGTATTTAGTTTTAAATGAGTAAATGATACTGATTGATGGATTGTATAATTATTTGTTGGGTTGTTTATTATGTTAAATGAGAGATTATTATAGCAGGTTAATAGTATATATATTTGTAAACAGACTCAACATATATATTTTGTGATGTATGCTATGTGGGTGTGGGATTTTGTATTTGTCTATAACCATGGAAAAAAACAATTGGTGCATGTATTATATATGGTATAGGTTATGGGACAGGTTTACCATCATGCTTAATAACTAAGGTGATAGGTGGATATTGTTGAACCTGTGGGATTAATTAGTGTTTTATTAATCTAGATTATATACATGTAAATAGGTGTATCAAAAACCTAGTCGCGTCTTATCCTTAAGAGACCAGGATGGAGCGTGACAAATTTATTTATTATTGGATTGATTGTTGGTCTCAATAAATGTCTGCATAGTTTCTACGTGGCATCTTGTTTATTAACAAGTCATGCTTTTGACTTTCAAGTTGTTTTTCCTCCATTTTTGGATTTAATTTATTTATTATTGGATTGATTGTTGGTCTCAATAAATGTTGGAATTTTTTATTAATTCAAAAATTAAGAATCATTAGATTATTATTATAGGAGATTTGAATAAGTTTTCAAAATATTAGCTATATGAGCAATGAAAAATTGAATTCATGAGAGGTTGTAAAAAAAAAAAAGAAACACTAACATAGAAAATTTTAACGTAAACATAGGAATTAATAAACTAACCTCAATTATACTGAATATTTGACCTGCTACACCAATCTCTTACAAAACTGCTTGATATTACATTAAGAAAAATTAAATACCACAAAACATAGGAATTAACGTAAATATAGGAATTAATAAACTAAAACAGAAGAATTGATAAACTAATCGCAATTATACCAAAAACTTCAACTTCAACTTTATTGAGTGTGTCACAGAAGAGCATGAGACCATAGGACTTCATAGAGATAAAATTTTAGAAATCTAATAAGTAGGAAAAAAAATATATGTATATGTACCACCTAAAAAATACTAATATATTATATTAGAATTCTAGTAGAGTTTGTATAATTGAATGGAAAAGAAAGAATGTATTGTCATAAAGATAAAATTTATTTATCAAGTAATAGAAATAAAGTTATCTAGCTAATATTTTGATAAAATTTATCTAGGAAATATTTTGATAAAGTTTATCTACCAAGTCATAGAGATAAAGTTTATCTAGCTAATATTTTGGAAGTCAAGTAGGTATGAAAGACAGGAAAATATGTGGGTATAATTAACGTTATGGTAATAATTAAGGGTAAAATAGGAAATTAAAAAATTTTCACACATGCTGACATTTATATGTAGTATCGAATATTTTGATAAAGTTTATCTAGATAATATTTTGATAAATTTTATCTACCAAGTCGTACAGATAAAGTTTATCAGGTTAATATTTTGGAAGTTAAGTAGGTATGAAAGACAGGAAAATATGTGGGTATAATTGGCTTTATGGTAATAATTAAGGTGAAATAAAAAATTAAAAAATTTTCACACATGCTGACATTTATAAGTAGTATAGATTTAACTATTATCACATGCGTGTGTGAAACATTTCTAAGCTGCATTTCATTATGTTTAGGTCATAAGAAATGCCATCCCACCAAGATCATCACAACAGTTTATACCACCTCGTTTTACTTCAAATCCAGCACCAATCTTGCTGAAAGGTTAGAGATGTACAACTCTTGTATCCCTTTAATCAACATCACAAAAAAGGAAGAATGAAAGCAATCCAGATAATGGAGGTGTCAAGCCCAAATAGAAAGGGGTAAAATTTGTACTTTGGCTATGCACTGGAAGTAGTTGTTTTTATAGACATTGTAATGGAATTGGGTCTCTTGAACATTGTCTATGTATCACTGTTTTGTCCACGGTATTAGCCACTCTTTTGTTTATGTACAACTCGTTTGTCTCTTGTATTCTTCTGTTTTACATAGTATGTTCCACCAAACAAATAAGCAAATCTTTGGAGACAAAGACAAGAAAATTTCATTCATAATTAAACGAAACAAATGTCTTTTGTCAATTGTAAAAACAACACATCCTATAGTACATTACAACAAAACCTTGTGGATTAAACAAACGAGAGTGGGGATTGGGGATTGGGGATTGGTCCAGGGTAGTTGCCAATTTATTATGTGCAGCTGCAAAAGCAACCAAATATTACTCCAACCAATAATTAAACCCCACGTGTAAAATCCACGGCCCTTATAGTAAATATTTGATGTAACAGTGACACAACGTCATCAATATTATATGATGTTACCATCAATTATAAAATATCAAAGAAATTGGTGAATTCCACTATTTCAATATGACATATGTAATTGGGTTAATCTCAAATTAAACTTTAAACAATCATTTGAATTTTAATTTGTACTTTCAAAGATAAAAATTTGTATAAATGCACACATTTAACTAACAGCAGCTGTCAGTTTGCCGTATAATTTTAAACAGATAAGTTACACCTACATCCCCTCATGCTTGTCACTTAATCACCTAGATCTTTCAAATTTAAAATATTATACCTACATCTCTTGATAATTCAAATACGACTAAAAATATTCCCCTAATTGGACATTCAAATAATTTTGTTTAAGTGATGTATTGCAAGAACATTATATAAATACTTGCATTATATTAGACATTCATATGATAAGCTTGATTTTAAACTTTCTAGTATAACAGACCCACAAAATAAATGATAGAATAAAATTATAATTTTTTTATTAGGATAAAATTATATTTTTTAACGATTATATTAAAAGATATCAACGATAAGGGGTTATGTGTTATACGAGCACAAACGTCAGGTATATGAATAATATTCTAAATGTGATGAAGTCCAAATAATTAAGTGACAAGTATAAGGGGATCTAAGTATAATTTATCTATTTAATTTTAGACGGTAAATTGATCACTGTTTGTTTCAAATGTATATTGATACATATTTATATCTTTAAGAATATAAATTGAGACTTTTAATATTTGAGGGTATAAATTGAGATTCAAACGATCTTTCAAGATACAATTTATAATTAATCCTATATAATTATTGATATTTAATAAAAAAAACGAACCTTATTAAATTCATTTGGTATTCTATCACTAATTAATAACACCATATAACATTAATAATGTGTTGTCACCGGTTTATCAAATATATTTTTTTTTCCTTTCGAGTGGTCTCAATTAGGGTTATTAGTCGAACGAGCCCGAGTTGAGTTCAAACCAAGTTTAAAAAACTTGTTTCTTAATCGAGCCTAAAAAATTGTTCAAATTTAATTCATTTAGGAAAGAGTCGAACCTGAACGAGTTAAAAACAAGTTGAGTCCGAGTATTTGTACTTTAAACTTGTCAAATTTAAGCAAGATTTGTTTTCTAAAAGAGTCTAAATATTTATTTAAGTCTGAATTTATTTAAAAAACAAATCAAACGTGAAGGATCCAAGCTTAAGTCAAACTCGAATATATCAATTTGATTAACGGCATTACTCTCAATTGTATCTGATGATAGGGATACAGACGACATTTCATTTTCCTTCGCCCCGTACGTTTCTTGTCGCTTAGGGAAGAAGAAAACTCCGTAGACTCAATTAAGTCCTCCACCCGCATACTCACCTGTTGATATGTATCAGATGCATATTTAGAGAGAGAGACAGAGAGAGGGAGAGAGAGACGAGGGTCACGGGTACGCGTGGAATTTGTGAATGCCTTCTTCTTTCTTTCGATTCTTACCGATCGTGTCGCTCTGAACTTTGAACAATTCTTCTAATTTTCACTATCAATTCTAGGTTTAGGGTTTTCCTTTGATCGGTTCAGTGTAACTCTCTACAAAGGCTTTTTTTCGGCTTTCCTGGACCGCTGCTCTTCGACTGGTCTCTGAGGGTTTACTTTAAGCTATGGAGTCTAGTATAGTGATCAAGGTTCGGTCTTATGCTACTTTGCTTGTGTTTATGTCTCTGTATGCCGTCTCAGTATGTGTCTCGAATAATTGATTGATTTGTTATGTATTTTTGGTTGTATGATGTTGTTCTGGTTGTTCCCTATTTGGTTGCTAAGACAAATTTGCGGGGAATTAAACTGATTTAGTTTTTGGATATTATGGTTTTGTGTTATTTGGTGCAAGGAATGGAAATTATTATACTCCAGTCCTGATCCTTGACTGAGCCTAGCCTATTGATGATGTTTACTATCATATTTTAGTCTACTGCACTCTTCTGTTCTGTTGTGGGTTAGGGTTTTCTAAGCCAGGTGTATTTGGGTCAATTTTTAAGCTTTATACATATCAGCACGACCATTTTAGTTTTTTTTTTTTTTATCTATGGGGTTTTAGTTTTCAATTTATGATTCTGATAAAGTAGCATTTTAGTACTTTGTTGCTGGACTGTGGAAGTTAGTAGATTTTTAAAACTTTTAAATGCTTGAGTGTGCTTATTATTTGGATTTCATGGTAGCTGAAGAGGTTTTTGCTCAACATCCTGGATTACAAATTCAGTGTGTTTAATCTCTTCGTTTGAAACATATACACAGCTGTAGAAATATTTGGATTGCCTCTTCCCAGGCTGAGTTCCTTGCCCTCAGAATTCGGTACTTTGGTGGACGTAATTGCGATCATAATGACAAATTTATCAAAAAAGTATGAGGGCACCGATGGTTAGTGATGATGCACAAAAGTGGATTTATGTACAATTAATCAGTTCAATTAATGAAACAATTAATAATAAGGGATAAAGATTGGATGGTTGTGTTAGGAGACCAAACCACTAAAGGAGGCAACGGTGGCCAGAGAATTCTATTAATAAGAGAGTACAAGGTAGTAGAAAAGATAGAGCAATAGTACACTGAAGGTGAGGTGTGTGAGATCTCTCTAATGCGTAGAGGGCTTACAATTTATAGATACAGACCCTTAACTGAGGCGGTAATGTGAAGGTCACGCTACTAGTCTTTCGGGGAGGGTATCTATAGTTGGGAATAGCCACTACCCTGAAGTAATGGCTATCTCGATAATTGTTCTCCCACGTATGTTGACTCTTTTTGGACTCTTGAGCTGAGGCCATGAGATAGGTTTGACCTGCCTTTTGATGATTTGGGCTCAACCCATGGATTGGGCCTGGGTCTGGTCTGAATCTGGGCTCGTCAGGTAGTGATAAGGATTTTTCTCTAGTGGCGTGCCAAAACAGATATGATCATATGATGGTTTTTCCTCTTCATTTGATTGTAGTTCTCTTCATGTCCTAACATTTTTTGGGGGTTGTTTTCCAACTCTAAAGTTCCAGCACAGGATTGAAGTTGACTTCTGAGCCTTGTGATATCACTGATGGCGGTGGTGCTGCAGCTTAAGCACAATTGTGCCTTTTTTCCATCATGCAACTCCTTGCCCCCATCCCCATCCTCACCCGGGAAACGCACCCAAACTTAGGAGAGCTTAGGAGAGGGTAGAAAGAGCAAATGGGAAGGAAAAAATTTTCTCAAAAAGACAAAAGAAAATAATTTATGATAACTTCTTTACTTTAAGCCTGGCGAGATTCATGAGCCCTTGCTATATGTATCTTGCATACTATTCTTTTTATAACAATCGAATGGTTATTTTGTGACAGGTTAAGTATGGAGAAACTCTTAGACGCTTCAATGCTCGGGTTTTTAATGGAGAACTTGTTCTTGATATGGATGGATTGAAAGAGAAGGTCCTTGGTCTCTTCAATTTTGCTTCTGATGGTGACCTAACTCTTACATATATTGATGGAGATGGCGATATAGTAACTCTTGTTGATGATGAGGATCTGCGGGATGCGATGAGGCAATCCCTGAATCCCCTGAGGATAGCTGTGAGGCTGAATACTGAAAAGACCGACCGATCTTATACCAGATCAAATGGAAGTTCTACTTCTACCCCCAGGAGATCACCTCGAGTGCAGCACCCTAAACCAAACTTGAACGCCAGTGTTTCTGAAATTTTAAAATCCGTGCCAGAGCCTTTTCGTGAAGCAGTCTCAAAGCTCTCAATTGGCTTGGCATCTAAAGCTACATCCACTGCACCGTGCCTTGTTGAGCTTGTTGACAGTTTATCAAAGATGGGATTGTCCCACCTGAATCCTGCTTATGAGTTCCAGACTGGTACTGAATATAGCACATCGAGTGGAGCTTCGGAAAAGACCATGGGTGAATTGGTGTCTATAGGTCCAAAAGTTTCAAAGGTAGATGAGAGCAATTCAGAGGTGTTGCCAAGTGCTAAAGCTGAGATGCCAATTTCTGAAAACAATCAGTTGTTGCCATGTACCAAGTCTGAACAGCCAACTGTGGAAAACAATAAGATTGACCTTGAAAACACAGCCAGAAGTGTGGAGGCCACACCTACACCAGCCTCTAATGCGGGCACGACAGTTACACCATGCACTGGTTCCTTGAATCTTAATGGCGGCCTCTCTTCTCTTTTTGGAAGTGCATCTGCGAATCCTGCCCCAGGCACATCTTCTGTGTCTGCTGGTAATGACATGACAGAGGTCCTTTGTGCTTCTTCTGTGGGGAGCAAGTCAAAGGTGAAAAAGTTGGCTGAATATCATTCAAGTGGGAATTCTGATGCTCTTGCATTTGTGGATGGCCTGCCAGGTGCTACTAAAGCTCCTGCTAGTGACAAAAATGAGATTAAGAAGACAAGTGAAGATCATCCCAAACAAAAGCTTGTCGGTGTTGGTGCTTCCTCTGGTTCTTATAATTTTATGAAGGATTCTAGTGGTGTTGGAGCTTCCTCTGGTTCTTATAATTTTATGAAGGATTTTAGTGGAGATTCCCCGAATGCAGATTTGTGGGGTGGTGTAAGCATTAAATGTGGTGATGGTTGGGGGAACTCTTATGCATCACATGTTGACCCCAATCCTAAGGACCAGCGCCCTTTTTCTGGGATGCCTTTAGCACATGACTCTGTGTTGCCTCCCTGTCAGCGTGCTCCTCATTTGGTCCGATTCAAAAGGAGCTATAACCATAGTGATGGCCTTGGCAGTACTTTCCACGGAGGCGTTGGTTGTGATGGCTGTGGGGTTCATCCGATAACTGGACCGCGATTCAAGTCTAAAGTGTAAGAATGCATGACATTTATAATGTGTAGCTTTATAAAAGATTTCCAAATTATATCTAAGCTCTCTGATTTTGTTTCTACAGAAAAGAAGATTATGACCTGTGCAGCATCTGCTTTGCACAAATGGGAAATGATGCTGATTACACCCAAATTGACCGTCCTTTGACTTACGGGCATCCCTTATCTTTCAAGGGTTTATATGATTATCATGTATGCAGTTTTACCATTCATTTCAATTTCAATTACTTGTTATGTACTGTTATTCTATTTGTTAGGTTGACTTTGATTCTTTGCACAATTGCTGATTCAGCATTCAAGGATGCGTCCTACCACCTTACCGCAGGACTTGAGAGGTTGTGTAATGAAACCAAGTGGTGCCAAGCTAGACAGTTGTTTTATTCAGGATGTCAATGTCCTGGATGGTACTATTATGGCCCCAGCAAGTTCATTTACTAAGATTTGGCGGATGAGGAACAATGGTACTATTGTGTGGCCCCAGGGAACACAGCTCGTGTGGATTGGGGGAGATAGATTAAGCGATGCACTGACTGTGGAGGTAGAGGTAAGTAGAAGATTTAAAGGCCAAGATTAATTATGCATTTTGTGCATGGCTCATCCTACATCTTCAATTATGGTAGGGAGATCTGACCACAATGGTTTTTTGGTTCCTTGCCAGATTGCTGCTGATGGTTTGCCTGTGGATAATGAGGTTGATATTGCAGTTGATTTTACTGCTCCCCAACTTCCTGGCAGGTACATCTCATACTGGAGGATGGCCTCACCATCTGGCCATAAGTTTGGGCAACGGATTTGGGTTCTCATACAGGTCACTCACTGCGAATGACTTATCTCTACTACTTGTTGACATACTGTGTAGAATTGTGCTCACTTGTACTGACTCTTGTCTTAAACATCTAGGTTGAAGCTTCTTTCAAAGACCTCGTCTGTGGAAACTTTCATGGCTTGAACCTAAATATGCCTCCTGAGAGCTATGGCATAACAGGTCCGGAAACTATAAATATCAATGTGGAGCCCAAGGCTAAGGACAACCTGCCTGAGCCTAGCAACTTTAACAGTATCACTGAATTTGTAGAACCAATAGATGATGCACACCCAAACAAGGAGCAGGAACCGAATTTCCCCGTTAATGATACTTTGCTAGTTGGTGGTGTATCTGTCCCTGTGCCTCCTCAGCCTTCTTCATTGGTTTCAACTTCATATCCCATCATTGATTCTTCTGAAGTACCAGCTGTGCCTTCCCCTGCACCATCCCAGAGGCAGTCTTCGTCGTTGGCTTCAATTACTTATCCCATCATTGACTTTCCTGAAGCACCAGCTGTGCCTTCCCCTGCACCATCCCAGAGGCAGCCTTCTTCGTTGGCTTCAATTACGAATCCCATCTTTGATTTTCCTGAAGCACCAGCTGTGCCATCCCCCGCTATGGCTGCACATGCGTATGCTAAAGAGGCTGGTGAAAGCAATGATGTTGAGCAGACACTTCTTAGGGAACTAGAGGAGATGGGTTTCAGGCATGTTGATTTGAACAAGGAGATATTGAGGGCCAACGGATATGACATGGAGCGATCAGTGGATGATCTCTGTGGTGATGCTGAATGGGATCCTGTCCTTAAGGAGTTGCAGGAGATGGTAAGTTGTTTTTGGATGGCATGGGATAAACTTTTATATCTTATTTCCTGTCAGTTATTATGCCTTCTTTTTCCCCTAATATGGTTCAAATCAGAACAATCAATTCTTTTAGTGTTGAGAATTTGGGTTGTGGGTGCAGGGATTCGGTAATGAAGAGAGGAACATGAGGCTGCTGAAGAAGAACAATGGGAGTATTAAGCGTGTGGTCATGGATCTTCTTAATGGAGAGGTGGTGTAGTTTAATAATCTTCCAATCGCCATGGCTAGAAGCTACTATAAATAAGTGTAGGGTAGCAGAAACATTATGAAACCTTTCTGGTTTTCTGATGTGTATTGGGGTATTCTAGTATCTTGGTTGCAGAACCATTGAATCTGAAGCAGTGTGCTTTGCACAGCATTCAGTAGCTATAATAACGCAGATATTGACTTTTATCCTCTCTGTTTTGTGGTTTTAAGTTGTGTGGATTCTGTTGTTGTAGGGGCTCAGATGTTTGGCTGTGGTTGGTTTTTTGTGTTGCTTTGGTCTAATGATGTGCGGTGATATAGTCTAATAATGTTATTGTGATTGTAACTTTTAGACTACTTTATCGGGACTCTATCACTTGACATATCATTATGTTATTTTTTATTTCGAATGGCATTACTCTTGTTAATATTGACCCAATGCATTAGCACCATCTCATTGTACATACTTGGTATAAGTAAGTAGGTGCTATTAATGAGGTTTGAGCCTTTAAGCATCCAAAATGACCCAAGTACTCATGATAGGTGATTGAGTCATGCATTGACATATATACAATGCATTAATGCCTATATTAGGACAATGGATCCTAGTCTTCATCTAAACATGCTATGATTGGGGTAGGATAAAGTAATAGATCAATTAATACGAATAGAATTGGAATTAACTGCCTACTCAGGCCATGTTTTTCCGGAACAACACATTCTTTATTCGATTTTCCTTTGATAAGGTTAAGAGTCGGGCTGTGCAACGAGACAACGTGAGGCGTTTCACATCGTTTGTCACAAATTGAGTGTTCTCAGCAACTACAACAAGGCACAAGGGGGCTCTCAAAACCCTAATTCTGAAATTGTGACCTTGAGGTATACCATTGTGCTGTACAGGACCAACCCCAGATATCAGAACCAATCTGTAAACCGCAGGATCACGAGCAACACAGCATTCAGCTGCATAAACAGGGTTCTCATGATCACCAGAAATCATTGCAGGAACACGACCCCTCCTTGAAATGGTGGAAGCGGTTCCTATCTCTAACAACAATTTCTCTCTTGAAAACATTTGATACCATCTTTGCTGCACTGTGGCAGTCTCTGCATATTCTGAGATTCTTTGTTATCCTTATTGTTGCCCCCGGAGAAGTCCTAATAAGCCCGAAAGCAATGGCCAACTTCTCACTATGGTGAGATACTGAAGCTTCCCTGTCGCCCTCCTCAGCGTCTAGTCTTGCCTCTGCTATGTTGGGCACATAGCCAGCCAACTTGATATGATTAATCATGTCCTCGGTTGCTGTATAAATCTCATCCGAGAGAGGGTGTTTATTGTCTTCAGCCAAAAACTCATGAATTACTCCATCCAACTCGATCAAGCTACATCCAGGTGTCTTCTTAATTCCCCTTTCTTTCATCTGATTTCTCACGCTTGATGCATCTTCCAACCTACCTACTGAGGCATAAATATTCGATAACAGTATGTAATCAACGCTATTTGCAAGCTCCAACCTCACTACATGCTTTAAGGATTCTTCACCAATTTCAACATTCCTATGAAGCCTGCATGAAGCTAGTAATGTTCTCCAGATAATGGCATTGGGTTTAATAGGCATATTCTTTATGAATTGATATGCCTCCTCAATCAGTCCAGCTCGACCAAGTATATCAACCATGCAACCATAATGCTCAACCCGTGGCTCAATATCAAAATCTCTAGTCATACTGACAAAGAAATCCCGACCCTCATCAACCAGACCCGCATGACTACAAGCACAAAGAACTCCAATGAAAGTCACATCATTTGGTTTGATATTCTTTTCTCGCATCAAATTGAAGAACTTAAGAGCCCTTATTCCTTGTCCATTGCTAGCAAGACCTTGAATTAGCACCGTCCAAGACAATAAATTTTTCGAAGGCAACTTCTGAAACACTTCAACTGCATTTTCTATAGCCCCGCATTTTGCATAGAAATCAACCAGTGCGGTCCCAAGTGTAACAGTAAGCTTTAACTTTTTCTTTCTTATGTAAAAATGGACCCATTTACCAGTTTCTAGAGCTCCAAGTACAGCACACGAAGAAAGTACACTAACCATAGTAACCTCATTGGGTTCCACATTGGCCTTTTGCATCTCATGAAACAAAGCAAGTGCCTCCTTGCACCGGCTTGCTTGGCTATAACCAGCTATCATGGCACTCCATGAAACAACATCTCTCTGAGTCATCTGATCAAACAAAGTCCTAGCGTTGGCCACACACCCACACTTTGCATTCATATCAATGAGAGAAGTAACCAAATTAGGATTCCCCATTAGTCCATTTGCCTCTATATACTCATTAATCCACTTCCCCAATTCCAAATCCCCCAGTCTCCCACATGCCGACAAAATACTTAGTAATGTAACCTCATCAAACCGAACACCCATGTCCAACATTTTACGAAACAAGTTCACCACATCTTCCCAGTACCCACTTTTAACATACCCCGAAAACATCGAATTCCAAGTAAACACACTTCTTTCACACATCCCATCAAACACTCTCCGTGCATTCCCAACTTCACCACAATGGGCATACATATGAATCAGAGTATTCTCAATAAACTCTTTAGACCCAAGCCCAGATTTCAGGATCCGGGCGTGGATTTGTTCACCTTCCTTCAAAGCTTTTAACCTAGAACAAGCTTTCAGAACGGAAGGAAAGGTAAATTCATCGGGTTGTACTGACTGTTCGATCATTTGCCTGAACAAAAGAATGGCTCTATCAGGGTTTTGCTTCAATGTGAAGCCTCTGATCAAGATGTTGTATAATGGTGAATCGGGTTTATCGAGTTTGTCGAAAATCAAGAGGGCGTAGTCCATGGAGGGTTCGGGGATTAGCATGGCAGCAGATTCGAGCAAGTTTTCGGCCACGGATGGGTTGCAAAGAAGGCGGGTTTTGATCAGGTGAGCATGGATTTGGTTGAGGTCCTTGGTGGTCTTGCATTGCTCAAGAATTAGAGTTTTGGGGTTTTCAGGGAATTGAGTGATGGTGATTGTGGTTGTTGAGGTTTTGGCGGAAAGGAGGGAAAGGGTAAAGTTCATTGTGTTGGCTTTTGGTGGGTGGGATAATAACTGTCATAACTCTGATCCATAGTATGCAAATCCTGAGAAAAGATTCAATGCTATATTATTCTAATAAAACTCAAAAAATTATAATTTTAATACATATTATCTCTTAAATGAATGAATCTCATTAATTTTTTTAATAAGATCTACTCATTCAATATTAATCCAAGAAATGATAAATATTTAAATTATAATTTTTAAATTTTATTTAAATTATGTATCATTTTTTTTCAATATAACAGTCACAAAGTATTTAAAAAAGAAAAAATGTAACGGTCGCAACATAATATTAATGACATCATCAATTATTTATAAAAAGTGTTAATCTCACTTTATACTCTAAAAAATATTTTGATTCTCAAATACTAAAAATTTTAATTTAGCCCTACAATGTCATGAATTAGTAATAATGTAAACCTAATCTAGACTGTTATTCAATTTTTAATCATAAATTGAAGTATCAATCAATGTAGATCTATGTCTATGATCAATTTGACATCGTTTTATGTATAAAAAATAAAATTTCATTAATCATATAGAAACTAACTTTATCACGTGCAACTCACATGAGACGTCAACAAACCTATGTCTAAAGGACTTGCAATTCACACGTTTTAATTTTATGATAAAAAATTGAATGATAGTTTAGGTCAAATTCATATTACAATTAATTCATAATATTTAGAGTATAAATTAAAATTTTTAATATTTAAAGGTACAAATTAAAAATCGAAACACTGTTCAGAATACAAAATGAGATTAGTCCATTATAAAACATCATGTTGTCTTAGGTGAGTGATATCTAAAAATAAGAAACCGATCTTCGGCTGCAGAGCAGGGTGCTATTCCTCTAAAAGACACCATTTTACTAAAAAAAAAAAACGACATCGTTTTGTGTATAAAACGATGTGATTTAGGAACAGTACTGCAGAGTATCCGGACTCCAAAAATGATAGGCAGCGTACTCAGAAAAAATACTTGCAAGAATGTTCGCGTCAATGTGGGAGAGTCAACAAGGCTCTTATCTGGGCATCATAATCCACCGAAAGAATTGCAGAATCCATTATTTGATATTGACAAAAGAGAGGGCATTAGATTCAATCTTATCTTCTCAGCATATAGCATAAAGTTCTGTTCTATAAATTTGCAGCTTCCACCCCCCAATTCTCTGTAACAAATCAAACAAGCTGAGCTGAGACATAGAGAGAGAACAATGCGTAGGAGCTCAGACTACCGCCCCAATAATCAATATGGCTGGGGCACAACGTCCTACGAGTACCATCCTCCTGTCCCACAAATACAAAGGATGCCTACTCTTCTCCCTGGCGTCCCTCAGTACCCAGATGTGTACATGCTCTTCAACAACAAGGTCACTTATGGAGAAGAACAAAATCAAAAGAAAGTCCCAAAGTCTCAGAAGAAAGTTAGTTTCGTCGAGCCAGAGAAAACTACTGAGATCGATAAGGTTCATGAAGAGAGCATGGATGAGAAAGCTGATGGGTTCCTTCAGCGGGCGCACCAGAACTTTGGGCTGTCCAGATGGGCGACTTTCAAAGTAAGTTAATTAGAAGGGTCTGTATGGAGCAGATTGGCCAATGGGTGATTTGCAGGACAAGTGTTTGAAATAATGTTAGAACCATGCGTGGTTTTAGTATAAGTAAAATGCATGTCTTCGATAATTAGCCAGAGTTAGATATGATGATTCTGTATGGAATGTTTCAAATGTATTGCATTTTTCTATGACAATGGTTTTTGGGGAACAAGATTACTCTTGAATCTAATGGTACTGTTGGAATAGTTTTTGAGGATTTCAAACTGCATGTTTCCTTTCTTGGCTTAACTTACCAACATAAGAGATATTATTATTACTCCATCAGGTTAATTTATAACTCGAGTTTTTAAAGTTTGAGTCTTGCAAACGTTCGGTGATTGCATGGATTTGAATTTTATGTGACAGTCACGAGTCCAACGGAAGTGTGGGTGAGTCGGTTCTTGTCATCAAATAAAAAACAAAGAGATATAGGCTGTGAGCTCAGTTTGAAAACACATGAGTGATTTGCATGCTGTAATCAATCAAAAACAGTGTTATAGTGCCAGATTTCAACTAAACTGATGGGTTGATGTCTAAAACAGTGGGTACACTCGCCTCCTCTGTAATCTTTGGGGTTGTTCTAAAGTTGTAAGAAATTTACTCGTAGTTTTATATTTCAGAAAATAATAGAGATTCTTTGATAGGTTAAGAAATTAGACATGACTTAATCTCACGATTTTCTTTTCAATTTCTCTCAAGTCTCCAATACATTAAGAAATTAGACAGGACTTGGTCTCAATTTTTTTTTCAATTTCTCTCAAGTCTCCAACTCTCTCTTCTCTCTAAAATGATGGGGTTCGAGAGGGATATAGACTGACTACACATAAGCTGACATTATATGTGTAAACAATAGATGTGCTCAAATTCGAACCCACATGGTGTTCTTAATCTTTTAGTTCTCTCGAGTGATTCGTTAATGATGATGTTAAGACTATCGAATAGTGATTGTGGTGTGAACAGTGTGAGCGATCAGAGAGAGGTAGAGCCTGGAGGCTCTGTCAAGTGCTACAGTAATCAAAAGATAAGGGCAAGAGCTAGAACCAAAAGAAGAACATAGAATATAGTGGTTCACTAGCCGAAAAGCTTGACTTTTCTATTGCTTGGGCAAGAATATAGAGATTATAGTTGTTGATGTTACAACTTTTTTTGTACGAGGGAATGCCTCTTATATTTATGCCCACAGGTGGGGTGATCTTTATATTATCATCACATAATTTCCGTATTTGTTAGGATTTTATTAAGAAAAAATTTTGCGGTTAGAGGTTACATTTCCTAGGTGTGACATAACCTTCTAGAAGATGTTGAGATGACATTGTAATATATCTCTGGGTTTGGATATGTTGCGATCTTCCATATCTATGAGAGGTCATACTGTTTGAGATGACCTCTTACTCTTTTGGTCAACTCGTGAATAAAAGAGTTGTATCCAAACACTTGAATTAGAATACTAACTTTTTTCGTGTGTGATATGGACGACCTGATCATAATTGCCTAAGTTCGTACCTAGATGAATTGATTATTGAACCTTGTGAAGACGAAATATGAAAATATCCGTCTAGTTATTTTTGGTATTATTCTTAATATCATCGGTTAGCATATTTTTGTGATAAGTGATGAAGAACACCTTGTGAAATCTCCCCCACACAACTGTATCTCTGAGTGGGGAATAATAGACCTTTTTCAGGATTCCATCACTTCATATGCCAGCTATGGGGAATGGAATCTTTCATGAAAGTTCTCAACTTTTTAATGCATAACTATCAACCCAAATAGTTTCGTCGAATCTATTTTTTATATTAGACATTGGATTTGTTTGAAGTTGATTTAAATATTTTTTTTTTAGTTTTAGAGGAAAAGAAATCTCGTTTGTTTGGACTCGGGCTTATTAGGTGACTTTTTTATCAGTTTTTTAGACAAAAATAGATTTTATCAGCATCAAGAAAAAACTGAAAATTTTGATTTATCTAAAGGGCTTTTCAATGATAAACCAATTTTTTTCGGAAACACTCCAAACGATTTGAAGAGTTTTTTGAACTCTAATTTTTCATTTCAATTTTTAACTTTTGTTTTACATTCAAAAAAATCAACTTCAAACGGGCTCATAATGTAACATGCAGAATTTACTGCAATTTCATTAATCTCCATGGCTATTTTCTCAAATCATACGAGAAAAGCCCTCACCCGATCGCCAACTTAAGTTCGAGCTTCAATCACCCATTCCCATGTATAGAAACTTCTAGGAGTGTTAAAAAAAAAAAACTAAACAACAGTAAGGAAATCAATTTTCTGATTACAAAGAGTATAATTTTGCAAGAAAAAAAAATTGTTAGATTTAGAGTGATAAGGCGCACCACAGATACGAGAAGTAGCATCCCTCAATTGACAAGTCAAAAACAGAAACATAGTATTAGTTACATCTTTAATCTTTAAGAAAATTAATGTTAAAGCTAGACTAACCAAAACAGATCAAAATTGAGTGCCCTCCTCATGTGGGACAATATCAGCATCATCAAATCTCTTTGCAGACATTCGACCAATTAAATTTCTAAGGCTATTCTTACTCTCTTTGCGTCTCTTAACAATCCGAAATGGATCCAACGAGGAGAATTGATGATCTAATACTAACCCGGCCTCTAACTTCTTCGATAAAGTCACAAGCTCGTAAGAATCCCAAAGAGATTGCCCAAAATCCCAATTCCCACTGCCGGACTCCTTCGCCGTTGCTTTGCTCATTGCCTCGAGTTTGAAGCGAGTGGGCTTGCTCTTGAAGTTCCTCCGGTGGGTGTCGAATTCACTAGTTGTCGTAGAACTGCCGGAGCTGGAGTGACCGTGCCATGCTTGTGCCACAGCCTTGAGGATTTCATGTTCGTGCTCATGCTCTACCTTTTTCTTCATAGTTTCTTTTGACATTGTCTAAGAAGCTCTTGTATGGGACATTTGTTATCTTAGATGAATGAGAGCCTCACGTTGGTGCTGTTGGGGGAAATTTGTTTGCATCTGTATCTTTTTTGAGTGGCAAGTTCTTCGCAGACTCTTGTGATCAAAAAAATGATGAATGGCATGTAGGGAATGGGGAAAAAAAAGGTTTAGATTGCTCAAGATGAGAATTATGCGGTCACCATTTAACTATGTCATTTGCTTCGAATTTACTTGAATTTGACCTTTGAATTTAAGCGTATGGTGCATTTGAAGTCTATTGTACGATTGTATCGGACAGAACTATATTTTCCAAACCTTAGCCTAACTTCAAATGATTCTATGAAGGTAAGACAAATTATTTTTCCACCAACTTATGGAATATCCTTAACATAGTTGTATCGATCAATTTGGCCATAACTTGGTTCTATCAAAGGCATTCAATAAAGAATGATGTCATTTAGGCCTAATTTGTTGAACTAATTAATTAGAGTAATATTATTTGAATTTAAAAATCTGGCATAATTTGATTATTTAATAATGTAACTTCAATAAAACTATTAGATCAACACCAAATTTTAATATTTAATGAGATCCACAGTCAATCCAAATAAGAAAATACTGCATAACCCAAATGAAAATCAAAAGTTAAAACTCAAATGCATATCATCCCTTGGATAAGTGGTTCTCACTGAAAAAATTGATGGGACCCACTCATCCAAAGGATGATATGCAATTGGTTTGTAATTTTTTGAATTTTTATTTGAGTTTTATAATATTGTTCATCCAAATATTATAGTGAATTAAGTCAATAAATTAGACATTAATAACTTTGCTCAATTCATTTTTACTTTTGAATTAAATGTAAGTTCCATTAAAATATTGAAACTTGATGTTAATTAAATAGTTCTAATGAAGTTACAAGTCAACAAATTAGATTAAATTTTTAGATTCAAGTACCATTTATTTTCAACAAATGATCATAACGGATAAAGTAAGCCTAAGATAAATTAAGTGGGTCCCTTTTCTGGATCTATAATTGCTACAATATCTTTTACGGCATCTCTAATAGACTATTAATTGCTACTTAATTCCCTATTTCAGATAATTAACTCTAAAAAAAATTATTTCCAATGAACTCTCTATTTAGGCTCCCTACACGTAGAGAGTCAAACTCACTTTCTACTTAATTTTTTTAACAAAGAGAAGGGTATATGTGTATTTATCATCAAATGACATTTAGGATAAAAATTTTGATCAAAATCAAAACGTTCACTTCGCCTACAAGTCCGAGATTTTTTCAAAGTAATTTCCATCAAACTATAAAAGCACTGCAAGAAGGTATTACAATTAAATTCATTCTTCGAGTGGCCTCATTCTAGTAGGTTTCAAGCACCATGATTTTGGTAAAATGTCTGTTCGTAACTCAATAGTTCATTTTAGGGATTAATGACTTACTCATTCAGTGATTTTGACACTGAACGTTATCAAAATGATTATTATTGAGTCCGGTGAATTTAATAATAGAAACTTGTTGGCATTTCAGTCTTCTTTCGTCTTTTAGGGCCTACCCGAAAGAGAGTTTAGTATTTTTTAATTGTAAATATCTGAATTGGTTGTATTTGGAGAGAAAATAAAGCTAGGAGTTATGTGAAAACTAGAAATGAAGGTGCTAAAGTTCCAAACGAGTTAACGATAAATGGCAAGTCGAATAAATCATTCAAGTTTCACCGAATCATGTAGCGTTATTGTTACATTTAATATTTTTCTTATTGACGGTACCAACTTGTTATGATTCCAAGCTTACGTGTTACTTTCTCATTGGCCAGTAAGCTTATTCGGTCAAGCAACAAAGTACGTGCATCACATGGAATAATCTTTCTTTCGGCTTCCCGCGCTCAGCTTCGAAACAAAAACTCCGTCTTCGGTCCTCACCCACCGAGCTAGGGTTTGCCAATCTTCCTAATCTTAATTTCTAAAACGCGTCCCACTAAAGAACTATCTCACAGTTTCTCTCTCCAAAATGAGTGCTCCGATGGAGATCTCTATGCAAAATACAGCCGACGGTGACACCTCCGAGCAACAAAATGGGGGCGTTTTGGAGCCAGTACCTCCTATCCATCCTCCTCCTCCTCCTGCATTGACTAGTGAAGACAAATTTCTTGTGTCAGGTACATTATGAGATAATTTATTGTAGTATAATTTCAAGCTTAAATTGAGGTTTTGTCAAATTGTTATTGCAGTTGAAGTTTGCTTGAAACCCTTTAGTACAGCACGGATCGATGATGTGCGGTCAGCAGTTGAAAGGTATTATGCATATTCACACTATTAAACACCTTGTAGGTTGCGGAGTTCCTCGTTTGGTTTTATTTTTCTTTGCGTTCACAGAAAGTCCAAAAACTTAATTAATTTTTTTTTTTTTGTAATTGGATGCACATCTAGGAATGATGCACTTTCTTTCGTTTGTAATTGGTACGATGAATGGAAAATAAAAATGAATAATTTTTTTTTGTGCTAGGTGGGTTTTTTTTTTTAATTTTTACTTTTTTATTTTTTAAAAATTTTATTTTAATTTTTTTTCAAAAGTATAAATACATATTTTATTATTGTATTTATATATAAAATTAACATATACATAATATATGTATATATCAAATGATATATAGACAAATAATATATATTTCAACACAAATAATTAATTTTTTATCCACTTTCCTATCAATTTTAAAGGGATTGATTTTGATGAGTTGGAAGGAAATATCATTCATTCATTTATCTATTCTTTCTATTTCGCTTTCTTCACTTTCTTATTAAATATGATGTATGGACTAATTTCACTTTTTACCACCAAAAGATATGTCAATTTTCAATTTACACCTTCAAATATTAAAAATCTTAATTTATATTGTGGACCCAACTTAGGCTACCATTCAATTTTTCGTCATAAATTGAAAGTGCTTGGGGCAAGAGTATGAGATATGTCCATCGTAGAAAATTTTCGTTGGCGATCAATTTGACACTGTTTTGAGTATCAAAAATAGAATTTCATTAATTAGATAGCGATTAATCCTATCATGTGCAACTTACATGAGGTACCAATAGTCTATGAGATTATACATAAACCCATGCCTAAAGCACTTGCAACTAACGTACTTCAATTTATGACGGAGACTTGAATGACAATTTGACGGAGGTCTACATTGCTATTAATTTATAA
The DNA here is from genome assembly GCA_963454935.2 of Ilex paraguariensis. Classification (NCBI taxonomy): domain Eukaryota; kingdom Viridiplantae; phylum Streptophyta; class Magnoliopsida; order Aquifoliales; family Aquifoliaceae; genus Ilex; species Ilex paraguariensis. The sequence goes on along the minus strand of CAUOFW020000825.1, from coordinate 341,138 downwards.
TATTGAGGATGTAAATTGAGAATCGGAGCATCTTTGAGTGTATAAACTAAGATTAGCCCTTTATCTAATGTGAATTTTTGGGCTGCCGTGTTTGTGGAACATCATTGCAAGTCCTTAATCAACTGGTTTCTTTAAATGCTGTTTGGATGCTTTTAAAAAGTCATTATCTAGTTCGGTTCCGTTTACCAGTCATGAACTTAATATCTAATATTATTTCAATAAAGCGAATGTAATTATTGCTTTTTTTTTTTTTTTTGTGCTCGTGTCTGTGTAGAATGCTTGAAAAGAGGAGTTTGAGCTATGTTGATGGTCCAATTCCTCAGCCATTTGATGACCCCTTTCTTGTAGAGAATGTACAAAGGATATGTGTTTGTGACACAGGTATGTCATATATGTGTAAGGGGAATTTAAGGCTATGTTTGGATTTCAGAAAGAAAAAAGGAAAGGGAAATTGCTCAAAAATACTGAAAAATGGATTTCCTTTTGAAAGAATGTTTAAGTCCTTTTTCTTTATACACCCTTTTTGTTCTTTCCGGACGGAAACTAAAGGTCTTTTGCTATTTTAGAGTTATCATGTTTGACTATTGGTTTTCTGTAGATGAATGGGTGGACAACCATGACATTCTCTTGTTCTGGCAAGTCAAACCCGTTGTACATGTCTTTCAGGTGATTTGTTTGCTTATAGCTTACCATCAGCTTTGTCTTTGATTTATAAATATTATGTGTGTGAAATATCTGGTTTCTCACTTATTGGTCCATGCTCATTTAAGTGCATGCATACTTGTAGCATGTTAAATGGTAAAAACCCCATACAGTGACCATTTTTTCAGTTTTTTTTGTTATTGTTGGTATGGCGTGTTTGTTTGCCCCCTCAAATGTGGTTAGTCTTATTGCACATAAAATAGCATGTGAAGAGAAAATCCTGCATAGCAGGGGATAGTAAAGTAAATAAATGTAAAATTCTTTGGGATCATCTTGAAATCTTACTTGTTGCTATTACTTAACTAATCTTCACTGTAGTTCTGAGAAGGTCCCCATTTCAGTGACTGGATAAATTCAACAGGATGGATTTCAGTATTTTAAAATTATGATGCACAATCGCCAACTGTTCTTCATCTAACATTGAAATTCCTAAGTGGGTAGAGGTTCTTGAGTCTGCAATGTAAATTTGAATTCATCAGATGTTACTATTCTATTTGTGTGTTTTGCCTAATGCTTTTCCCGTGCTTCTATCGATTCCATTAAATGTCTTTTTTTTCAGCTTAGCGAGGAAGGACCATGTGAAGAATTAAGTGGGGATGGCCAACTTTCTAGCTTTAGTGAATGGATTCTTCCTGCCAAGGAATTCAATGGCATGTGGGAAAGGTTTGGTTTGCAACATATTCCCATTTGAAATCTACAGATGTAGAAACTGCAAAACATGATATCTGCTTCTGCAGCTTAATTTATGAATCTGGCCTCAAGCAGAGGTTGTTGCGTTATGCGGCAAGTGCTTTGCTTTTTACTGAAAAAGGTGTTGATCCTTCCCTTGTATCATGGAACCGGTAAGGGATTTTTTTCTGATTTCTGGAATATTTGCATAGCTCTTATTTTGTAATATGTAGTGTGTCGAAGTGGGGGCTTTCTAAATGAACTAGTAATATAATCTTTTCACTTTGAACCTTTAATCAGGTTTTTATAAGTTAATGTTTTTTATTTAGTTGTGAGCATTTCTTTGGAAGGTCCTCGCTGTAAATTTCAGTTATTGAGAAGTTCTGGTTGCTTTCAGATATCTCACTGATGCACTTAACACACAAATGTGCTTTATGAAATACTAAATAATCTTGTTAAATGAACTCCTCCAACAAGAATCACCTCAGATCAAGCAAGGCTGTCCCATTAGGTTTTAGGACATTTCATTCTCTGGATCCTTCTTAAAGTCTTGAAGTAAAATTTGAGTTGTCAGAAAACATTGCCTTTTTATTGAGGTTGATTATTCCTTTACGGTGTTTCTATATTTCCCATCGATGTGACCATTGTAGTGGACATGGCAAGATAAATTCATGTACTTCCCATGCAAATGTTGATCTCTGGTTTCATGTTGTATGAACAGTCTTTGTCTAGTCTATGTAAAGGTGTTAAACAAATTACTGGTTTGAATATGGGTGCGAGGTTAGGAATCTCCACAGTCCCTTGCAAATGCTTTGGCACTGTGGAAAAATTACTTCGGTTTCTAGTACTAGCTTTTTTAATGCTTTTTTATTTTAGTTGTGTTTTTTAAGTGGTGATGAAGACATAATACAGGGAGACTATGGGTGCATAAGAATGAGTAAACTATAGTGGTTAGAATTCAATTTACTTTTGAACTTCCTTTTCTTTTTCTTTGTTTCTTTTTCTTCTACTTTCTCAACCTACATATGGTCTGCAGTCTGTATGTACTATTTGTCCATTGAGAAACAATCTTTGCCAGTTCTATGGAATAGGGACCATGGTTATGCAGTTTAAAGTCAAAATTATGTTGCGGAAGAACATTAGTTTGGGAGGCAGTATAACTTCAAAGCAGAAAAGTTCTTCTCTTACAAATTCTGTGGATTATACTTTGTTTCTCTTGGAAGAGCATAGACATGCATTAACAAATAGGAATCTGAAATAGGGATAAACATCCTGGTATGTTGTATAACACGTAATTGTATCAGTATCCTCATATGGCAACAATTATAAGTATTCCTTGTGTGCATGAATGAAATCACTAAACTGATCCTTGATTATATTGCAACGTAGCTATTAAGACTGTGCTGCTTTAATTGTTTGTTAATAAGGGTCCCATTAACGATTAAACATTATGCTATCAAGATATTATAATTTTTTGCAAATAGTTGCTTACGTCAAGGAAGTTCCTCTTCCTGAAGTATTGGTATCCCGTTGTAATAAAATTCGACCACTATGCTCAACTTTTCAAACTAGCACATCATTCACTCTTTTAGATGAATATTTTACCACTATGGGTTACATGTGTGTATGTGTGTGTGCGGTATTTTTAGCAGGTATGTAGGTATAGATTGTGGTTGAGGTCTTGAAAATACTCTGTATATACTTGGGTTGCGACCCCTTCTTTTGGGTCTTTTTTTATTATTTCTAAGTTCAGAAAAAAAGAAAGAAATAACTTCATTGTCAGTCATTCCTCGGATAGAATTACGTGGACATGAAAAGTCTGATTTTTTCTTCACTGGTCCCTTTTCATATAATTGCAGAATCGTTCTTCTACATGGACCTCCAGGGACAGGCAAGACATCTTTGTGCAAAGCACTAGCTCAAAAATTGTCCATACGTTTCAACACCAGGTTCTTATTGAAGTTTTTTATTGGCTAGTGCTCTTTATTAGTGCACTCTTTTGTGTGCATGCCTTTTCCCTGCACTAATTATAACATCTGCATTGAATTTCTTAAAAAGTCAGATATCCACAGTGCCAATTGGTTGAAGTAAATGCGCATTCTTTGTTCAGTAAATGGTTTTCTGAAAGTGGAAAGTTGGTAAGTACAATAATACTGCAATTTATTTTAGTTGTTATTTTTGCACACTAGTGCACATTATAAAGCTTATGAGTAAAATTTAAATTTATCTTGTTCGATAGTTCTTCAATCTTCAGTACCTAATTGACCTACGCCTGATCAGGTTTCCATACTTGACCTTCCCTAGACTTCACATTGGCGGGTGTCTTGTGCGTTGGGCTGCCTTTTTTTTATTTTTTGGATGGGGTATTATGTTTTGGCTGGAGACTAACATCTAGAAGAGAGTAGATCGAAGCATAAGACATATCATCAGTAAACCTTCATATTGTGATAATGGTCCATCATGTGGTTGAAATGTTTGCCAAACAATAACGTGGATGTTTTATTGAATGCTCAAGTCTGAGTGTGCCAACTTCCTACAAAATCTGGATGTAAACTGACTCTTTTGATGGTGTGCAGTTTATGTAAGGATACCACCATTTTCTACTACATATCTGGACATGGACTGACTCTTTAGATTAATAAAATGAAGTGGTACACCCTCTTTCCAAGTATAAAAAATTGTGTATGATATCTTTGTCGAATAACCACAATTGGTTGTATTGTAGTTGGCTAAGAGGATCAGTGACGTCACATGCCCCCAAGAATGATTTCTCGTGAGAAATGACTTTTTTGAAGCAGTATGTACATCACAAAACTTATTTTTGACCGCCTTTGCAACTTGGAATAACCAATTTCTTTGCACCAAATGTCTAAACTGAAGCTCTAGTTCTTCTGAAAAGCTTGCAAGGGGAATTCTGAACAATTCAAGTGATCTGACATCAACTAAATAACTGAAATAAAAATAGCAAGGGTAATAGTGATAGGCTGATAGCAATATCCTTAGTCATAATGCAGAAAAAACTGTAAAGGAAAGTATACCTATGTATTTTAGGGGTCGTCTGTGTAGAACCTAATCAAGGTGAAGTCATGGCCTGAGATTCATTTGAGGAGAGGTGCCTTTTACTTTCATCTAAAATGATCAACTCAGTTGGTATGCCCCACCCACATCTTGTCACTAAACAATACCAGCCCACCAAGCAAATTCTTTGCTATTTCCAGCTGTCATTTGAATCATTATATTACCCTGTATTTTTAGGACTACATCGATTTTCAGATTATTTGAGAGGATGTCAAACTTGTGGGAAGGATGTCCTGCATGAATGAAAATACCAAGAAGTTAGTCAATAGCCCATATGCTGATCTGAATTTTGTTTCAGCAGTTGGGGTTGAAGCTTGTACCAACAGCGACCACGTGAACTGTATATCGACCTTATAATTTTCCTTCCCTGACTTGGTGGTGTTCGCTTTGGGTTGAATTATAGGATTAGTATGTTAGCTTTTGCAGTTTGTCACTTCTGTTACTACACTGGGCACACTGGGCTTGTGGTTTCATTTGTTTTCTTAATTTTAGGTTGCAAAGCTTTTTCAAAAAATTCAAGAAATGGTGGAGGAAGAAAATAATCTGGTATTTGTTTTGATTGGTGAGAATTATCATTACCAAGGTTGTCAATTTGATGCTCATGTGCTTTTCTTTCACCATGTAATTATTTATTTCCGGTGTTCTGCAGATGAAGTTGAGAGCCTTGCTGCTGCTAGAAAGGCTGCTTTGTCTGGCTCTGAACCTTCGGATTCTATACGGGTATCTTGCCTTTGTAATTCTAGACTGAATGTAAACATCAGTGTACAACACATTACACCTAGATCAAGGATAGGCGTTTTTTAAATAGTAACAAAATATTTTTACATTCTTTCTGTGCGTGCTAGATCTTGCACAATATAAAAACGAGAACAGATCTCTCCCTTGGTGAACTCGAGTGAGTCAGTTGAGTGGTCAACCACGCTGTTTGGAACAACCTGTTAGATCCGGTGGTAACCTGGAACGGTAATGGGAGATCCTCGCGGATCAAAGGAACGATCCAGTAAGGCTAAAGAAAGGTTCCCGGAATAAAGAAGAACAAGTTAGAAGGGCGCCGGAGTGTTTTTCGGTGTATCCCCTCCGACGATCAAGTCAGTTTTTGAGAGAGAGGAAGAAGAAAACACTGAGTATAATTTGTAGCGAAAGTTTCACCTCCTTTTCCTTGCCTTTAGTGAGGAGTATTTATACCTCAAATACTCATGATTGCTGTCAGTGTGGTCAGTAGGTGATCATTAGATACAGGTAACGTGCACACTGATTCCTATGAGGAATGTCTTCTCTCTTAACTGCTCGGGATCCAGAGCAATTAAGACTGTGTCATCGGTCTGCCGACGGTTCAATGAGCTCCTCTCGGGGAGGATGCAATAAATGCCCAGCCTTAGAGACATTTATTGTCTTTCACTTCCGAGCCTTACCGCATTGAATGCAGTCTCATAAAGGGAATATTGTAATTAAATGCTTGTTTTCCCAAGTCGCGTGTCAGCAAGGTCATGCGGTCTTTCTGTCTCTGATGTGACACAATATGCCACGCGTCCATTCCTCATTGCCTGTGACCCCTGCCTTCCTGTGCCTTCTGACACCAATTGAGTAAGACGAGGTCATGATAGCTAATCTAGCCTAGCCTAGGCTAGTGACCAGTGCATCAATAGCCTCTGCTGGAGTAGGGAACTTCATCCTGGATGAGGGGGGTACATCTCGGTACCGAGGAAGAGGTACATCTCGGAGCCGAGAAATAGGTGCATATCGGAGCCGAGGAATAGGTACATCTTGAATCCCGAGAGGGGGAGACCTAGCGACCAATGTACCATATCAGACCGAGGGTACGTGTTGGTACATATAAATGTACTGGATGCCACTTGATCCCCATGATCAGTACCTCGGGGGAGAGGGGACTTGTGACCTGATGGGTACGTGATCTCGGTAACAAGGATTAATGACACCGAGGACACATGTCTTCATCTCGGAGTATTTCGGAAATGTCCCATCAATTGCCCCCCAGCCTTCGATCTTCTGACGCCGAGGACACGCGTTGTAAGGAGACGAAGGGTTTTACAACAACCCCAACTGCTTCATCATTGCTTCTAGCCACTTTCCCCTACTTAGGACGTCATGCGCATTAAATGCGCCTTTTCGTGCTTCGCGCCCAATGATGGGATAGGTGCTATATATAAATGGGCTTCCTCTCTTTTTCTCATTTCATCGTTCTGAACTTTTCTTCACAGAGCCCTTGCCGGAGACTTCGCCGGAGACTTCGCCGGAGATCCCTTTCCTTCCGTTGTCAACTGTCCAACCATTTCACCGGAGTTTTACGGCCAGTAGACCCATCCTTGCTTTTGAAACATTCTGGAAGGAGTCGCTTTAAATTTTCCAGAAAAAATTTCTTTTTACATTCTGGTGAGTCCCAGTATCTTTCCTCTCTTCGTCCTTCTGTTCTTTTTGGTTTTCCGATAACTGGAGGTGTCTCTGGTTGCCACTTAGCGACCAATCCTCGGGAAGCTTCCTTGGGGACCTTCAAGGAAAAAACCTCCTCCACTTTCTCACTTTCTTCGAGATGCCTCGTCGTTGCCCTGCCCCCGAGAATCCTCAGGCCAGTTCTTCGGGGTCAGGGAAATATAAAGTAAAGGGTAGTGAACAAATTAATAGGTTTAAGGTCAAGTACAACATCCCACAGTATGTAGACATAGAAGATTATAACCCGGCTGTGCACCCTCGTGCCCTCGGCACCGATAGTGCAATGCCCGTTTATACCAAAGCCATCATAGAAGGCGGAATTAGATTCCCTTTGCCCCCTCTGCTTCTCCAGTTCCTCTCCCATTTTCACCTTTTCCTCGGGCAGTGTAGCCTTAATGTCTTCAGGATAATTATGGAAGTTCTAGAGCTTAATAGGCGTCTCGGGGTGAATGTTGGACTGAATGATATCCTTTTTTGCTATTCCCTCTTGAGAGTCATGTTTCAACAACACTTCTACCTCAAAGCCAGAGACTCATCTATGTACCTCGTAACTCACCTTCCCGACTCGGACAAGAGGTACAAGGATGACATACTTATTTTCAAGGGATCTTGGCAGAGAGGTGTCGGTCCCGAGTAGAACGACTTGTTATGCCCTTTGGAATGGAGAACGACAAGTACGTCGGTTCCTTCGGGTTTATTATTTTGTTCTTTGAGATTTTCTATGTTCATGACTCCTTTTTTGTTTGTGCAGACGTCCCTGCTCGGGAAACAAGGAAGATAAGTACGTCGGTTCCTTCGGGTCTCAGGGCGTGCCGACGCCCTGAGAAGAACACGCCCTGGCTTGTCTAGCCTCGGCAGTGGAGTCCTCTCAGTCGCGCAGGATCACCATAGAATATCTTCCCGTATCCTGCATAGACCATGCTCCCGAGGCAATGACCGCCCAAGAAGCACACAAGCCGCCCAGCTGGATTGATCCCTTTATCAAGTTCCTAACAACAGGAGACCTCCCGGAGTGTCCAAGGGAAACAAGGAAGATAAAACTCAAAGCCCCGAGATTTTGGGTCTCTCCGGATCAGAAGCTGTATCGGAGGTCTTTTTCAGGACCGTACTTATTATGCGTTCAAGAGGACCAGGTGGAAGACCTTCTCTATGAGGTGTACGAAGGAATATGCAGGGGGCACTCTGGGGGGCGATCGATAGCACACCGCATCATGTCTCAGGGATATTGGTGGCCGCGAATGCAAAGGGATGCGCGTGCATACGTCCAGAAATGCGACCAATGTCAGAAGTTCTCCCCTACAATCAGGCAACCCGCGGGGGAGTTGCACCCCCTGACCAGCCGTTCGCCCAGTGGGGACTCAATTTAGTTGGACCCCTGCCTAAGGCTCCTGGAAACAAGAAGTTCCTCATTGTGGCCACAGATTATTTCACCAAGTGGGTTGAGGCGGAGCCGTTGACTCACATCCGTGACATAGATGCTAAAAAGTTCGTCTGAGAGAATATAGTCATCAAATTCGAGATTTCCCGGGCACTGGTGTCAGATAACGGGACTCAATTCACCGGCGGGAGTTTCAAGTTTTTCTGCGAGCAACTCGGAATCCGTAATTTTTACTCCACCCGTGCCTACCCCCAAGCCAATGGGCAGGCAGAGGCCTCCAACAAAACAATTATCAATGGAATCAAGAAGAGGTTGGAGAAAGCCAAGGGAAAATGGGCAGATGAGCTATTAAACATTTTGTGAGTGTACAGGACCACCCCTCGGTCCTCGACAGGAGAAACCCCATACTCCCTGACTTACGGAATGGAAGCAATCATACCTCTCGAGGTAGGGCTCCCGACCATAAGGACCCAAGCTTTCGACGCAGGGGGAAATGACCGTCAACTTGGACTGGATTTGGATCTAGTGGAAGAAAGAAGGGAGACAGCCGCCTTGAGAATAACAAAGTATCAGGAAAAGATTTCCCAACTGTACAACAAAAGGGTCAAGGCGCGAGAATTCCGAATTGGCGATCTGGTCCTCAGAAGGGTAACGGCCAATACCCGTGACCCAACAGGAGGGAAAATGGGACCTAACTGGGAAGGGCCTTACAAAGTGATATCTATCGGAGGCGTCGGGTCATATAGATTAAAAGATATGGATGGAAAACTTGTAATACGACTGTGGAATGTGATGAATCTAAAGAAATATTATTTTTGAGTATTATCTCCCTCAGTGCCTGCCTTCGAAACAAACACAGGAGCAAGCCTCCTGGAAGGGCAAGGCCCTGGGGGCAGAGTTCAAGGACTCCTGCCCCCGAAGCAAACACAGGAGCAAGCCTCCTGGAAGGGCAAGGCCCTGGGGACAGAGTTCAAGGACTCCTGCCCCTGAAGCAAACACAGGAGCAGGCCTCCTGGAAGGGCAAGACCCTGGGGATAGAATTCGAGGACTCTTGCCCCCGAAACAACCACGAGAGCAAGCCTCTTGAAAGGGCAAGGCCCTGAAGACAGTTCAAGGAATCCTACGCAAAAAAGTGTACGCAAGAAAGTATTAAGTACTCAAAAGCTTTATTTCAAAAAGAGGGGCTTTGCGTCCCCAAGAGCTACAAAAAAAAAAGAGAGAAAAGTACAATCGAAAAGAAAAAAGTTTTTCATCTTGCCCCGGGCATCTCCAAAACATCCGCCGAGGCCGAATCGACATAGAAAGGTTGAGCAGCTTCGGGAGCAGGCAGAGCGAGAGGTACTTCGGCAACAGAGAGACCCTGAGGAATATTATGATCGGGGGCCTAGTCCGGCAGGGCCTCATCAGACAAATCCACTATCACCGCCTCAGGCAGATCCGCCGAAACTTGCACCGGCGTTGGAATCTCGCCCTCGGAAGCAATCTCGGCTTCGGCCTGTTCCATCTCAGCCGAGGGCAAGTATTTGTGCATCTGGAAGAGCGGGGAGTCTGACGGGATCCCAGCAGACTGGAGCGCCTCGTCCCACCCCTTCTTGAAGGACTCCTTGCTATTTTCTTCAAGAGCGAGGAGCACGTCATCGGCGAACTCTTCTCGGAGTTGTTCCTCGGACTTTATGTCCTGTGCCTCGGCCCTGATCCTGTCCAGCTCCTGGGTCAGAGCCAGACAGCTTTTCTCTGAACCAACAGCCCTCTCCTCCGCCGCAGAGAGCCGCTGCGTCTGCTCTGTGATCCTCCCCTCAGCGTCGGCAAGTGCAGCACTTAGCTTTTCAGCGCTGACCTTAGCCAACTCGGCATCCTTGAGGAGTTGTTCGATTTGAGCAGCCTGCCCGGCGAGGGTGGAATCCCTGGCAGCTAGGTCCTCCTTAGCACTGGCGAGGGCCCCCTCCGCTTTTTCCTTCTGCTCTCGGACCCGGTGAAGGTCCATCCTAGCCCCATGATATCGCGTCGCTATTATGGAGATTTGTTGGGTGGCCTGGAAAGGAAAAAAGCACGTCACTAAAAAGAAAAGCGGCTAAAAAAAAGAAGAAGAAGAGACTGAAGCAAAGATAGAACTTACCACTAGGGAATTCTGGATGATAGAGCGAAACAACACGTTCGTTGATCGCCCCTTGTGAGCCACCATGTCGGCCTCGAAATGCAGCGTCTCACTCACTGCATTGGCGACATGGGGGTCTTGCAAAATGGAGTCGTCGACCCTGATCACTCGGTTCATGTGATCAGTGGCTCGAGGATTCCACTCCGCGACTTCCACTGTCGGCGGAAGGGGAGGAGGAGTCTGTTGTTGTCGCTGCTGCTGTTGTTGTAGTTGCTGAGGAGCAGGAGGTAATCCACGGCCTCTCCCACTTTGCTGCTGAGCGGAGGGCGCTCTGGATCCCCTGCCAAGGCCATCGTGCCTATGTTTGACCCTTCTCTCCTCCACCTGAGGATCCCGGTCACGCACTTGCCCTCGACTGACGACTCTTGAGGATGGGGTGGTGCTGGTCCTCGCAGATGGGGCCCCACCGGCCGATCCTCGCCCCCTCCCGGCAATAAGGGCTTGCCTCTGCCTCAGGAACCCTAGATCAATGCGAGGCGTGCTGGACATGGCTATCTCGAGGGCGTCTTCGGCGTCTAGAGATTGTAAAATTTGGAAGTCTGGCCACGAATCTCTCCCCAATGTCCCCACCTCGGCGGGCGAAGGAACCAAGTCCTCTCTGACCCCGAGCGTTTCAACTTCACCCTCTACTTCTGCCTCCGAAGCCCGGTCAGGGTCTTCCTCCAAATTCTCCTCGCCCTCTTGTCCCACCGCCTGATCAAAGAGTTCAGACCATCGAGAAGGCTCGAAAGGTTGGGGAAGCTGTGAAAACTTCTTATATCCGGGAGTGTAATTCAGGAGGATGTGGGCAGCCTGGCCGAACCCGTCGTCACCAGTAAATCTCCAAATTGTTACTAGGTCAACAAAGTTCACCAACGACTGAGGGGGAGGAGCTGTTTCCCGAGCAGGGACGTCTGCACAAACAAAAAAGGAGTCATGAACATAGAAAATCTCAAAGAACAAAATAATAGACCTGAAAGAACCGACGTACTTGTCGTTCTCCATTCCAAAGGGCATAACAAGCCGTTATACTCGTGACTGACACCTCTCTGTCAAGATCCCTTGAAAATAAGTATGTCATCCTTGTACCCCTTGTCCGAGTCGGGAAGGTGAGTTACGAGGTACATAGATGGGTCTCTGGCTTTGAGGTAGAAGTGTTGTTGAAACATGACTCTCAAAAGGGAATAGCAAAAAAGGATATCATTCAGTCCAACATTCACCCCGAGACGCCTATTAAGCTCTAGGACCCCCATAATTATCTTGAAGACATTAAGGCTACACTGCCTGGGGAAAAGGTGGAAATGGGAGAGGAACTGGAAAAGCAGATGGGGCAAAGGGAATCTAATTCCGCCTTCTATGATGGCTTTGGTATAAAAGGGCATTGCACTATCGGTGCCGAGGGCACGAGGGTGCACAACCGGGTTATAATCCTCTATGTCTACATACTGTGGGATGTTGTACTTGACCTTAAACCTATTAATTTGCTCACTACCCTTTACTTTATATTTCCCTGACCCCGAAGAACTGGCCTGAGGATTCTCGAGGGCAGGACAACGACGAGGCATCTCGAAGAAAGTGGAGGATGTTTTTTCCTGGAAGGTCCCCAAGGAAGCTTCCCGGGGATTGGTCGTTAAGTGGCAACCAGAGACGCCTCCAATTATCGAAAAACCAAAAGGGACAGAAGGACGAAGAGAGGAAAGATACTGGGATTCACCAGAATGTAAAAAGAAGTTTTTTCTGGGAAATTTGAAGCGACTCCTTCCAAAATGTTTCAGAAGCAAGGATGGGTCTGTTGGCCGTAAAACTCTGGTGAAATGGTTGGACAGTTGACAACGGAAGGAAAGGGATCTCCGGCGAAGTCTCCGGCAAGGGCTCTGTGAAGAAAAGTTCAGAACGATGAAATGAGAAAAAGAGAGGAAGCCCATTTATATATAGCACCTATCCCATCATTGGGCGCGAAGCACGAAAAGGCGCATTTAATGCGCACGACGTCCTAAGCAGGGGAAAGCGGCTAGAAGCAGTTGGGGTTGTTGTAAAATCCTTCGTCTCTTTACGACGCGTGTCCTCGGCGTCAGAAGATCGAAGGCTGGGGGCAGTTGATGGGACATTTTCGAAATACTCCGAGATGAAGACATGTGTCCTCGGTGTCATTAATCCTTGTTACCGAGATCACGTACCCATCAGGTCACAAGTCCTCTCTCCCCCGAGGTACTGATCATGGGGATCGAGTGGCATCCAGTACGTTTATATGTACCGACGTGTACCCTCGGTCTGATATGGTACATTGGTCTCTAGGTCTCCCCCTCTCGAGATTCAAGATGTACCTATTTCTCGGCTCCGAGATGTACCTCTTTCTCGGTACCGAGATGTACCCCCCTCATCCAGGATGAAGTTCTCTGCTCCAGCAGAGGCTATTGATGCACTGGTCACTAGCCTAGGCTAGGCTAGATTAGCTATCATGACCTCGTCTTACTCAATTGGAGTCAGAAGGCACAGGAAGGCAGGGGTCACAGCCAATGAGCAATGGACGCGTGGCATATTGTGTCACATCAGAGACAGAAAGACCGCATGACCTTGCTGACATGCGACTTCGGAAAACAAGTATTTAATTACACCATTCCCTTGATGAGACTGCATTCAATGCGGTAAGGTTCGGAAGTGAAAGGCAATAAATGTCTCTAAGGCTGGGCATTTATTGCATCCTCCCCGAGAGGAGCTCATTGAACCGTCGGTAGGCCGATGACATAGTCTTGATTGCTCGGGGTCCTGAGCAGTTAAGAGAGAAGACATTCCTCATAGGAATCAGTGCGCACCTTGCCTGTATCTAATGATCACCTATTGACCACACTGACAGCAATCATGAGTATTTGAGATATAAATATTCCTCACTAAAGGCAAGGAAAAGGAGGTGAAACTTTCGCTACAAATTATACTCAGTGTTTTCTTTTTCCTCTCTCTCAAAAAATGACTTGATCGTTGGAGGGGATACGCCGGAAAACACTCCGGCGCCCTTCTAACTTGTTCTTCTTTGTTCCAGGAACCTTTCTTTAGCCTTACTGGATCGTTCCTCCCATTACCGTTCCAGGTTACCACCGGATCTAACAGGCTGTTCCAAACAGCGTGGTTGACCACCCAACTGACTCACTCGAGTTCACCAAGGGAGAGATCTGTTCTCGTTTTTATATTGTGCAAGATCTAACACGCACACTTTCTAATGACTATGAAACTTGAATTTGGTCTCCCAGGTTGTGAATGCTCTACTGACTCAGCTGGATAAATTGAAATCCTCACCAAATGTGATAATTTTGACGACATCCAATATAACTGCTGCTATAGGTAGGCATATGAATTTTAAACTCGATTGTCTATTTTATTGCAGACTAAATTGAGCTGCTTAATTATTTGGTGAACAAAATTGAAATTTGTTTAGTGAGTTTTAGGATGTATATGTCTTGCCAGTACTACTTTCTGTCTCTGTAGCTCTTGACCTGGAATGAAGACCCTTTTTTAGCATATTTATCAGTGTGTAGATCACCAAAGTTAAAGTATGTAAACTAGTTGTTAATGCTGTCCCACATCTGGCAAAACATCTGTAAGAATTGAAAATATTGAGGCATCTTTTTTAGTATTTGGGTGTAAGGAATTTATCAAGGAAAGTATTGGGATGAATATTGCCATGGGAAAAAATCTCCAAGCATCAGCGTGTTCATTCTTACATATCAAAAATTCTTATACATTATGAAGAGTCTTAAGAGTTAATGGAACTTAAGAGTTATTTGGTTTGATCTAATGAGGTACAATGTTGAATTCAAGTGATGTGATGAGCAAAGAAAAAAAAATTGCAAGTGGCATGATTGGATAAAGTGAATTTTTCTGTTACCAATGGAAATTCTTGAATCATTGAATTTTTTGGGGCTCTGGATTGCCATTTATTTAGTGGTCAACTTCGGGGCTGACAATCCATCTGGGAGATGGGCGTTGGCTCTGTAGAATTTCTATGCGTAGATGTTAAATGCCACTTTTGAATTCCCATCTTACCCTTCTTTTCTTGCCTTATCCTCCCCACCAACACCCCCCTCCCTTTCTTCCCTCTTGTTTTTCAAAATTTTCTCCCTTTTGTGCCGGAAACATTTAAAAGAATGTTGTGTTCTCCTTTCTTTCCCATAAATTGTGTTTGTTTGCAAGTAGAACAACATATAACTGTTTTTTTGGGTTACAGATATAGCATTTGTTGATCGAGCTGATATTAAAGCATACGTAGGGCCTCCAACTCTTCAAGCACGTTATGAAATACTAAGGTCTTGCATACAAGAGCTTTTGCGAACTAGAATCTTGTCCACTTTCGAGGTGCAGGTATATCTTGCTTACTATTACACAATATTATGGGTCTAATAAATTTTCTGTCATGATTGCTGATGTGGCGGCATTGGCTGCTCAAGTGAAGCATTACTAATTAAGCTGGAAAATTGTAGGGTGGTGATCACCTGATTCTTCCAAATTATGGTAGTCTGAAAGAGAAAGTGAATACGGAAATAACACAAGATTATCAAACCACATTACATCTCGGTAAACAACTCCTTGAAGCTGCTCAATCATGTGAGGTCAGGAACTAAGATCCTTTCCATGCTTTGTGAAATCATCAATATGGGAAACCAAAGGATGTAACAAATTAAAACACTCCTCAAAAGGTGCTCTTGTTTGTTTTGTTTTATTCTGTAGGGGTTAAGTGGGAGATCATTAAGAAAACTTCCGTTCTTAGCACATGCAGCCCTTGCAAACCCTTACAGCTGTGACCCTGGCAAGTTTTTGTGTACAATGATAGAGACAGCTAGAAGGGAGAGTTCTGAGATACTCGACTAAGTTGCTATCAGCTAGAATCGAAGATCCTCTTTTTGATACTAAGACTGAAGTTCAACTTCACTGAAGTTATGATGCAGGAATTGCATTGTAGACCATTGAAAATCTTTTGTTGGACATGCAGCTCTTGCAAAGCCATATGGTTCTTGCCTTAACAATTTCTTGCGTTCAGCGGTAGACAGTAAAAGGATGTCTCATGAGCTACCCTCCATGTTGAAGCTTCTGATATGATGCAATGGTGTCTGGCCATGAATGTGAAGTTGTTTGTCATCTTATGATTTCTCCATTCAACGACTGACAGTACCAAGTAAAAGACATGTCTCATGTCTTCTTTGATCTTATGACTTTTGTTTCTTATTTCGCTTATGCACCTTTGTTTCCTGTAAGTTTGCCACATTGGTAGACTTTTCTTTTAATTATGGATTCAACTGACTATATTATTTTATCTTCTTTTTTTTTTTTTTTCATGTTTCAAGTTGTGTGTATGCGTTTCCACTTGCAACCATCCCAAAATAAAACCTACAAAAAAAATTTCACGTGGACAAAGGTCACTCACTTGATTAGATTTGAAAGACAACCTCAGTGGCAGACATTATGTTATGACTATAATATCAAAAAATGACATTTTGGTACTGTAATGAGAATTGGAAATCCAAACCCTATTTTCTTTAATCATGGAAAGGCTTAGCTTGATTCATGGATTGTGTTGTGCCTACTGAACCATGCAGATTCAACCTATTGGATATCATTTTCTACAGACATAATAAACTTACTTTCTTGTAATCATAGGTCTCTTTATTCTGTTTTAAAGTTGGATGATAAATATTAGATTACAAATTTGCGTCCAACTTGTATTCCACTTACCATTGATATGGTTTAGCTTTGCCTCTTCATGATTTGGGGCCATGGCCTTGGATGAAACTTATAGGCTAATTCTTGGATACGTAGGTTCTCTCTCATTGAGGGATATGGCCCATTTGTAGGGCTCAAATGAACTGAGTTACTCAAGAAGAAGGTTGGAGCGTTTTGTATTATAACTCATCCAAGTTTGTTTATTTAATAAACAAAGCGAGTTTGAACCCATTTTTTTAACCTCATTTCATAAGCTAACCGAATCTGAATACTAGCTTCTTTATCTCATTAAGCCCATGAACATACATAGCATGTGACGGTTAAGGGGTCACAAACTACAAAGTGTCTAGTATATGTTATAAAGGGTGTTAGGTATGTGTGAATCCCCCTCAAATATAAAGTGTATTTATATATTATTGATAAGCTCTATCTATAGATTACAATTTTAAGTGAGTATGAAGTTTCAAATATATTTGTTGGCATTATATCATTAATCTCTTTATTTCACTAGTAGTGCTCTTAGAATTGAAGTCACAATAATAGTCTAGACTACTAGGGAAGTCTCTACCCAAAGATGAGACAGTGTCCCAAAGAAATGCCATGCACCACTAGGTTTGGGCTTGATAAAATAGTAGAACAGTTTTTTAGTAGGGAGAGGAAACGAGACGCGAGCTCTTTAATAGAGAGAAAGAATGGGATGACTCATAAAAGGTGGGTAAAAATATCTTGGTTCTTTAACCCACTTTGAATAGAAAAATAATTAACAGTGTCTCAATGTATTGTGGATGAGTTCACAATCTCTAGCATAAACTTTTTATATAATATTGTGTACGATGCTATTTATTTGCATCCCATATCCGTTTTCTCATAGTTGCATGAAAGAATCAAAATTTTGTGTTGAAATGGACGAAACGTTTGAATTATTTCTGTTTTGAAAGAGATCGAAACGAATCAGTGATGGAATAAAAAATTTTAATATGTCGAGGTGTTTCGTGTTCTTTTGAAGTATTTTATAATGTTTCAATGTATTTGTACAATTATTTCGAAATGTTTTAAAATATTTTGTATATTTCGATCAAAGTATAGAGGGCGGCCTTGACGCAACGGTAAGATTACTCTATTATGATTTAGAGATCACCAGTTCGAGTTATGGAAACAACCCCTCTGCTTGTTGGAATAAAATTGCATACATCTAATTTTATCCAAACCCTACAATTACAAGAGTCTCGTGTACTAGGTACGCTCTTGAAAAAATAAATTTTAAATTATTTATTTTATTTTTGACAATAGGTCAAAATATTTTCGTTTCTTAAATAACTAAAATAATAGGTTAAAACGAAATTTTAATCGACGGTCTTTTGTTGTTTCGTTGCGTCTAACAATTTTTGACAGGGGTTTCAATCTTTCCATTCCACCAATACTTTTGTCATATTCTTTTAGCAGAGAGGCTGTCCCACCACAACCTTTGTAACTCTTGTTCTTTGCTCTTTTTCTAGGTGTTATGCACCGTTCTTAGTCCAGATTCATTGGTCCTAACTTAGTCACCACCCTTGTCATTAAAGAAACATTTGTCCAACGTGTTGCCCCATGCCTATGGTCTTTGTTTGGTTTGTCCATTTTAAGACTCCTATTACTTCTTTTTTCTACGGTCTTTGAGGTATTTCAGATTCTTTCCTTAATATATGCAATCACTTGCCATGTGTTTTTATTTTTTAATGTAAGTTGACAACTTTGCTTAGTTTTGAAGTTTTTTTTTTTTTTTTTGTGTGTGTGTGTGTGTATTGTTTTAGACTAATTATAGCCACTTATTGTGAAAATGTTAGCAGCCATGCCGATAGATTGTTATAATCGTATGGGCACCCCTTATACTATTAAAAATGTCATTAACACCCAAGTCAATGGTTGTCTGTTTAATAGAGTAATCATATCTGGTGTTCTACAAAATTATCCATGAGGGTATTTCATACACATTCTCTTCTATTTTCTTTCTGGCATATTCAACTAATTCCTTATTTTAAGTAAGGGATCATAGTCAAGTTTCGGTCCTTATGAAATAACACATTTTGTTGCACCTGAATCTACCTTTCTTCCTTCTGAAATCTATGATATTTATTATTTTAATACGCCATCTTACTAAAGAAATATGACTGACGAGCGGCTCTAAAGCAGGAGCTATCTCCGTTGTTATTATGCTTTCATGGGTAGAGTACACAGGAATTGTTCCAACCTGTTTCAATCAGTTGATATCAAATGATCGAAAGAGGTTTGACTAATTAATTGGTAGAGAACAGGGTTCACTGTGCAATCAGAATCATGTTTTCTCAAGAAATTAGTGTCGTTTATAGTCAAATCATGTTTTTTTCAAGAGCAATGCTATTGGAATTTAATTTACTGATATAATATGTTGACTTAATTCACTATAACATTTGACCTAAAAAAAAATATTCACTATGACATTTGGATTGATTGTGAGTTCTATCAAACATTGAAATTTTATGTTGATCAAATAGTTTCAATGAAACCATATCATTATATGTCAGCAAATTAAATCAACTTTTTATATTCAAATAATATTAATCTTTCTTCAAAGATAAAGTGCCGCTGACACAAGAATCTCTTAGAGTTGTTTTTGAAGCAAGAACCTTATTTTCTTTTTTAGTTTTTCTTCATGAACTAATGTAGTTGCTGCTAGTACCTTACCCTACCTTGATCACACTCAACACCTATCATTCTCTCCCAATGTGTCCCCATTACACCACTACCATTACCCCCCCCCCCCCAACAAACACTCTTGATGTTCTTCCTTCTCTCCCTACCCCTAATCAAGCCTAACCCCAATTTTTCTACGCCCCCACCCTGATCTGACTTATCCTTCTTCCCTACCATTTCCAATTGCACGCACACATTATGTAAATCGCCCTTTCTCTCTATCTTTTATCGTACTACTTCTATCAATTTATCGATTTATACGAGATACATAATATTGTATCTCTTTCCCTCGGTATCTCCCCAAAATTATGCACGCACCCCATGATACCTCTCCCATACTCCAATTTCTCTCTAGAATTTCATTCACCAACACTCACCCTCAAAAGAGGTGCCAATGTTATTGGAGATAATGTAAGGAGCCCTTCATATATTTATGACAACTTAACAGTTACAAGTGAGTTTTAAGGGCACGTTTGGACTAGAAAGTGCTTGTCATTATAATTGAAAGGGCGGATTATTCTTGTCCTCAAATGTCACAAACTTTACATACCATATTGTCAATAGTTAATGATCATAATGTACGATCCACGTGGAAACCTAATATTGACATGGGAGCTAACCTACTATTGATATGGGAGATACACTAAGCAATCCCCCCATGCTGCTTTTAGGTTCATTTGGTGCAGATAGGAACTACTGGGCTAAGCAATCTCTCTACTGCTTTTTGGTTAATTTAGTGGAGACTCACACCGACAATTTTGAACACTACTCACGAACTCGACACGAAATAAACAAAAAATTAGGAAGTTTGGAGGGTAAACAAATAGATCTATTAGGCCTATTAAATATATGGTTGACGCGAATCCGACTAATAAAAATTGGCCTACTTCATATTAAAAAAATTCTAACACGACACAAGCCATTGAAATCTCTAACACACGTGAATATATATATATATATGTGTGTGTGTGTGTGTGTGTGTTTTTTAAAAAAGAAAAAAGACAATAAAAAATATGCATGCCTCATATTCAGATTTTTCAAACAACTTAAAATATGAATTTAATCGAAACATATGATTTGTGGGTTATTTCTTATGTATAGGATTATGAAGAAAAAAAAATTAATGATCCTCTATCCCGAGGAAAAATTAAAACTTGATCTAGAGGTAAAGTAACGGAGAAAAAGAAAAATAGTTAAAAGTATGTGTATATTAATTCAGACACCATGATAACTTTAAAAAAAAAAAAAAACAAACAAGAAAAAGTTCTCTGGACAGTTGTGAGCCACAGAACTCAACTCAACTCAATGGTGAGAGAAAGGTAAAGGACAAAAGGATGCCTGGGTTAAGCCACGCGTAAGCAATCTATTAGCTAGCTTTTGCGTGTCAGAAAAGCTTCTTCAATGGCAGACCAAATATATATGCTTTTCAGCAGAACAGAACAATATAGTCCAACCCAGCACCTCATCATAAACGCCTCACTCTTCTTCTTCTCCTTCTCCTTCTTCTGAAGTTCTTCTCTTTCCTTTCCTTTTCTTCTCATAATCAAAAGCCGACTCTCCATCTAGATTTCACATTCCCTCATTCAATTGGTTGTCAGATTCGTTAATCAACCCTTCATTTTCTTTTTAGGTGGAAAAAGAAACAGTTTTTTATTTGCAAAAACTGAGGAAGAAATGGCCGTAGACTTCTGGGGTGCAAAAGTTCACTCGACCAAGCACTTTTCTACTGTCCAAGCTGGCCGTCTTAACAGCTCTGGTACTTGAATTTCATTGTATATTTATGGGTTTCTGGGTGTGTTCTCTTTGCTTTTGTTAATGTGAAATGATTGTACTGTGGGACTGATATTTTATCTGGGAAAATTCATGAATTGGGTCTGCAGATTTTGTAGCATTTTTGAGGAAATTATTATCTTTGATATTATGTTTGGCTTGTCTTGTTGATTAATTGATGGTATATAGTATATATATAAATATATAGCTCTCTCTATATGCACACACACACACACACAGAGTGGTCTTCACCTATTTTTCATTTTTCTTACTGATTTCGATATTTCACTAACTCGTGTGTGTGTGTGTGCGTGCGTGTGTGTGTGTGTGTATGTGTGTACCTCTATGCTTGGTGCTCAAATTCAAGTAGGGTCAATTAACTGATCAATCCTTGCACAACAACTGGACTTTTATTTATAATTTTTCCAACTATCTCGTGTTATACCAGTTCCTTAAAAAAGGTTCTGTTTTTTTTTTTCTTTAAAATTTTCACATCTTGTGAGATATATGATTGTAGGTTTTCTTATTCTAAGGCAATTATGCACTTGTGTCAGCCTGTATTAGTTATTCACAGTGATTGGATTCTTGATTCTGCTTCTTTTTTTTTTTAATCAAACAGATGCTCATTTAATCATGGATGATACTGAGGGCGATGACGATGTGAGAGCTTGGTTTCCTTGCCCTTTCTGTTATGTGGAAGTCGAAATTCCTGTGTTTTGCAGCCATCTTCAAGAAGAGCACTGCTATAACTTAAAGAACGCGGTATTCTTGATGATTCAGATATAGTTTTACTTATATCCTGCTATTCATGTTGTTTGGGATCGAACATCATTACTCTTCTTGCTTTGCTGCTGATTAATGAACTGTCCGATGATGGGGCATCTAAGTTTACATCCATATCCTAGCTTTTGTGTATATTGTGGTATATTTATCATTGTTATATACTCAGTTTAGGGCATTTTGTCACTTGTCCTTGTCATTTAGAATACACTTGAAAACATCTTGTTCAAGATGTAATAGAATTTTAAGGTATAGGCATTCAGTTTTGTCTGGTGATATAGATGAAATGATCAACACTTCGATGTTTCTTTCAGGTTTGTCCTATGTGTGCAGCAAATTTGGGTAAAGATGCCATTGGACACTTTCTGTTGCAGCATGCGCCTTCGGTAAAGGTATTGTTTATACACATGTAAAGTGCATAGACTATATATATGCTGCCTATAAGCATTATTCTGTTCTTTGCAGCGGAGGAGAAAGTGTCAAAAATCTGGATACTGGAATAGCAGTGTAGCAATGATTGGCAAAGACCTGAGTGCGTTTCTTGGTTCAAATTCTGTGAGTGGTAGGAGTAATGTGCATGAACCTTCACCCGACCCACTCCTCTCTCCGTTTCTCTGCAATGTATCACTTTCAGACCCTAAGGATAACCAACAAGATGAAGCATTCTGTAGTGTTGCCTCAACAACTTCTGATGTAACTAGGTAACTTCTGCCAACCAATTGAATTTTCATTTGTCCTGTGGATGCAATACATTTAGAATTTGAGAGCAAATAAGCCTTACAAAACTAAACTAATTTGAAATATGTAGAATTTCTTGCAAATGTTTAGAAGATGAGAAGAAACTCTTGTATTCACCCACTCATTTTGAAGTACATCGAGCAATTTTTAACTTATATTTATGTTGTTAATTGAGCATGTAATCGCTGATGTTCTCCAAAAGTTGGCACATGGTGTTCAACCTTTTGAAAAACAGATCATGTGTGGGACTGGTGTATGGCATATGTTGATAGTGTGTGGAGTTAATGATGGTGATAAACTCAGAATCAAGAACACCATAATAAGAAAAGACCATACGCATATTAGGAGTTTACAGCACATACTGTTTCAAGGTAGAAATATATGTGGGACTCAAGATGGAAAATGCCTTCCTATTAAGTAGACAATTCGATTAAATATGGCCTGTCAAACTGAAAAAACCATGTAGTCCCCAGCTTGTGGGTAGTATTCTTGTTATGGAACCTCTGCCAATGGCCGTCAAGACATCATTCAGCACATTTGAAGTTCTGATTAGCTATGATTTAACGCAGAAAGAAGAAAAAAGTGAAAAGTGGAACCTCAAATAGTCTGTTGTGGAGTGAGGTATAATATCAGCTGTTGTGCGGGAATGGTAGGGGCAGACCGAAGAATTATGATCAAGTGAGGCTAATCATAAAAGTGCAAGTTTGGTAGAATCAGCAGATAGCCGATTCTGGCAAACCTTCAATATTTGACTTTGGAAATTTGTTGTAACATTATAAAATGACCCAAACAGTTGGATTTCCACAATGTCTTAGTTACTTGCAACGTTTTAAGAAATTCGTTTTCATCTCTTTTCGCCTCTAAGTTATACCAGGGTGATTTAGGACCAGAGAGGTAAGAGAATGAATTAGAGGGAGAGGAAGAAGCAAAAGAATAAAGGGACAAGGAGGAACAGATCAGAGTATATCGGGTCAGAGTATACTGTGTTATCAACCTTTATGTCCTCTAGTGGATTGAAGAACACTGATATATCCTTTGCATGATCTGAAGCATTTGTATACTTGTTCTGTATTACTGGAAGTTGCACCACACATACCGTTGATTTGTTTGTTTGGACATAAAAGAGAATGCTACCCGTATCCAATTATCTATTCATTTGAAAAAGAGCACATGTAGGAAGGAATTAACAGTTGAAACATATAGTTATCAGTGATATGAAATTCTATAATTGCACTTTTGATTATGGTTCCATTGATGAGAACAGAAAGTAGAAGAGAGATTTTTTTTTTTCCTTTCAGTGATGATTCTGAGCAAACTATGAGTAGGCCATGAGTGAGTAGATGCTTCATGGCTTGGCATTCGATTTCGGGATATGATTAACTCTTCCTCTCTTTTTTTTTCCCCTCGCAGCAGTAAGTCATCCATGTCTGACGAAGTTCAAGAAGAAGATTACGAAGAGAGGAGGCAGCGCGCAGCATTCGTTCAGGAGTTAATGATATCAACCATATTCTAAGATTTCCTGCACCACATTTGGGATTCAATAGATCCAACCCAAAGAAGAGGTTACTTCACTTATTCAGTCAACAGACACCAATTTTTATAAGTGGTGCATGATCTTTAGGTTGTCTTCAATATTCTGTTGGACAGTCCCTGATCAAAAGCAGTATATATGTATTGTGTATCACTTTGTATGCAATTTAATATATGGTTACGTATTGCTAGCGTCGAGAGAACTTGAAGAAATGTTGTTTGCTACATTTCCCATGATCTTTCCTAAGTTCAGACTTCTGCATTTGTGTGATGATATAGAACTGCCATCATCTGAAGTCCGCAAGATTTGACCTATAAAAAGAAAAAGGGGAAGGATTTAGGTTATCAAGAGTATCCATATCATTCTTGATTGTATAATTGTTTTAGTCCTTACACTTCTTCAACTTTGGTGTTTCAGCCACCTTGATTTTGGGCACAGCATGCCTGTACGGGAATGGCGTTTTGATTGTTAATTTCCTAGTTCTGGGTGTGATTAGAATATTTTTGTTTCTTCTGTCTTGCAGTGCTTTTACAGTTCAGTTTTGTGTCATGAAGCTGACTGTTTAGTTTGAATTTCGCCACATGCTTACTCTTCTACCAGTAGAGCAAACCTACCTATGTATTCGATGGCGATTCTGGGTTTTTATGATTCAATGGTCACATACCAATTAGGATTGCAGCAGTGTAGCAATAGTAAAATAGGGGGGGGGGGGGGGGGGGCGCTTTGTGAAAGACATGCTCCTGATACTGTCATTTTAGGGTTCAGTCTTCTGCAGAACTTGTACGGTTCAGCAACCTGAGATTTTAAGCACAGTAAGATGCATGACGCTGCTAGCGGTATACTGTCCCTGGTCCCCTAATCAGCAGAATGCAAAAGGTATATTGGTTCATGTTTGTGCTTCAGAAAATTGAAGCCTAAAGCCATTGCCCTTTTCACTGTCTAAATTAGCGGTACTAGACTATATCATGGCCACTACGAAGCAATCGTAGTCACTTTTCAAACATCGAGGACATAACCAAATCTATTTTCTTTTACAATTGGGATGAGCAGAGAGCAGCCTATCATCTATACCTCTACTGCCAAAGCCTTCCTAGGTATTGTAGATTAAGCTAACAAAACCTGTGCGTGAAAGTAAGGGCAACATACAGTTTAGCCGGTGGCTACGAGTGGCCTCCAAGAGGCTCACTCACTCCTCCCTATAGGACTGTTAAAAAGATGAATTGTGAATTGATCACACTATCAAACCAGTTTCTATAATGAGTGTGCAATGCAATAACTGATATTTGTGAGCTACATCTGCTAAATAGAAGGTTAAGGGAGATGCTTGTGCGTTGTGGATCTTGGACCCAACAAGGTGAAAACTAAAACTGTATAACAATCAATTTAAAGTATAGTTCAAATAGTACAACCAATTTTCTCAACAAACAACTAAAAGGTCATAAAAAATCTGCTGCAGTGAAAATATGAACAGAACAGATTACAGAAAATGTGGTTGTGTTTACACCGAATAAGCCAATCTAAAAGTTGCGACAGTTGACTTTGCATCTTAGAAGCACAACTGCGTACATAAGACACCAGGCTATAAAGAAGAATCAAATTTTCAGAGGATAAAGTTTAAAAGCCCATAAATAACAGTGGCTGACAGTCTTCCTTCCTATGATAAAGAACCTCTCCTGTGCTATACACACTAGCATTGTAAGTTCAACAATTATTTTGACACGACTAGAATTCACGGTGTCCATCATTGTAATGGGTAAAAACACACTAAATGTCGCCAATGACGTATGTCAGATACAGATGTTTTACTAAAGAAGAAGGCTATAAAGGCATTGGGATGCAAATGTCATCCCACATGCTCAAATCAGTCAAATGTAAGTTTAGAGAAGGATTAAGAGAAAGTACGCTAAACAATTTAGAAAGCACTAATGCTACCAAAGTATTAGTCCAAGATACTCCCAAAGCCTTGTTCTAACATTTTTGGGGTTGGCCAAGGTATTAGTACAAGATAAGTCCTTCAGATTCTAGAAGTAGCAAGATCATCAGTTCATCACCATTTTATCCATATCCAGACATATATAATGATCCCGGCTCTTTATATCCACCCTAAGGTACCAGATACTCAAGTTTCTAATAACCAGGTTGGAAGACAAATCTCACTGCCATATAAGCGAAGGATGGGACTTAAAGCATCTAGATCGCTTAATGAAAACAAATTCTTTCAATCATCTTACACATCCCTTGTCTGCATCCAATCCACAACCAGGATATGGAGAGACCAACATAAATGACACCAGCAACATTATTTTACATCAATGGAAACGAATAAATGACTTGGAGACTTCCAAAACCACAATTGCTTGCGGTGAGATACCAAGGCTGTGAGGAAACCAGGATTTTCTAGTCTACTCATGGCCATGGCCATTGTTTTCTTATTTAAGCCACTCAATTCACTTCCCTGACATCAACAACACCACCTATAACTTATGTACATACTAGTTTAGAATTCGAATTATAATAATAGCAATGAGCTGCAAACTGATTTTGCACGAGGATAATCATGTACTGATGTCAATGTTCACGTACACAATTCAACAAGTTCAGCAACTAGACAATATATCGACATAGTCACTATGGAACTTAAATATCCACATAAATCCTAAACTTTAAAAAAAAATAAAAAAATCAACAAATCACCATGTCAGGGCAAAAAACATCCACATTGGGACAAACTGCAATTGAGACACTCATATGTCTTTACAGCATCAATTTTCATACTAAAACTCATTGTGTATGAAAAGCTATTTAACCACATTTCAAACTTTGCGAGCAAGTTTGGCACACACCCAAAAATCCACCATTTCAAAAAAATGAGGGAGAATTAGAACAAAATGAAGTCACTAAGGGCATATGCACTCAAATGCTCAATAACGTCAATGACCAAATGGTAATGAACAACGAATTTTTAGGGTGAAAAAACAAATTTTAGGCCAGTACCACTTTGCTTTAAATAATTGTTTCAATCAAAGGTAAGCATAAACACGATGACAGTTAAGATAACATCAATCCGTTTAAGCAAAATATTAGCATTTCCTCAAGCAAGCAAAAGCTAAAAAAATAACGCCATAAGTAGCTCAACAACTGAAGCAAAAGATAAAAGGTATGTTGCATTGGCTCATCACACTTATGTTCTGCAACTAAACTAAAACAATAGGAGACAGGAAAAGCAACCCAAAAAACACGAGCATATTGGACATTGGATTCAGGCTGTTGCAGTAAAAGGCATAATTAATTTTGTAAAACCAACGATATAGACCCTAACCCATCCATATGAAGAAACAGTAGCTTGGTCGTCACTCAATGATGGACTGAATAACACCGGCTCCAACTGTCTTCCCACCTTCTCTAATGGCAAACCTCATCCCCTGCTCACAAGCCACTGGCATTATAAGCTCAACCACCATCTTCACTCGATCACCTGGCATAACCATCTTAGACTCCTCATCCTTATCATTCATGATAGAAGTCACCTTCCCAGTCACATCAGTAGTCCTCATGTAAAACTGAGGCCTATACCCTGCAAAAAATGGCGAGTGTCTCCCACCCTCTTCCTTCTTCAACACATACACAATTGCTGAAAACTTTGTATGTGGGGTGATCGTCCCAGGCTTTGCCAACACCATCCCTCTCTGAATATCCACCTTCTGAACACCTCTCAACAACAATCCAACATTATCCCCAGCCATCGCATCATCAAGAATTTTCTGAAACATTTCGACCCCAGTCACAGTCGTATTCCTAGTGTCCTTCAACCCAACAATATCAACCATCTCCCCAACCTTAATTGTCCCCCTCTCAACCCTCCCCGTGGCTACTGTCCCACGACCTGTAATTGAAAACACATCTTCTATAGCTAGCAAAAATGGCAAATCTGTCTGTCTTTGCGGTATGGGAATATAGCTATCAACATTATCCATAAGCTCATAAATTTTATCTACCCATTGGTTATCGCCACGCTTAATACCAGGATTCTCCATTAAAGCCTCTAAAGCTAAAAGTGCTGAGCCAGAAATAATGGGAATATCATCACCAGGAAATTCATATGAAGAAAGAAGTTCCCTCACCTCCAAGTCGACCAATTGTAGCAACTCCTCATCATCAACTTGATCTTGTTTGTTCAAAAAAACGACCATATTGGGAACACCCACTTGTTTGGCTAGCAGAATGTGCTCTTTGGTCTGTGGCATCGGACCATCAGCCCCAGAAACAACAAGAATAGCCCCATCCATTTGAGCAGCTCCAGTAATCATGTTCTTGACATAGTCGGCATGTCCCGGGCAGTCCACGTGGGCGTAGTGGCGGTTCTCGGTCTCGTACTCGACGGTGGCAGTGTTGATGGTAATGCCACGGGCCCTTTCTTCTGGGGCGGCGTCGATTTCGTCGTATTTCTTGGGGGCTGAGCCGCCCAAGGAAGCTAAGGCCATAGTAAGAGCTGCAGTGAGAGTGGTCTTGCCGTGGTCAACATGTCCGATTGTGCCGATGTTGACATGAGGTTTCTTGCGCTCGAATTTGCCGCGGGCGGCGCGGACTGTGAAGGCACGACGATGGTGGGTAGTAGTGGTGGTTGTGGAGGGGTTGTGTAAGAAAATGTTACAAGGGTTGTTGATAAAGGAGGAAGAGAGTATTAGTTTGGTGGGTTTTACACGGAGAGTGGGGTCTGAGATTGGGAGTGAGGGATTGGTGGATGGCGAAGAACATGGATATATGAGCTTTGAGGAAGCTGTGGCTGTTGCTGCTGAAATTGCCATGGAGGGTTTGGTTCAAGGAAAAATTAAACAGAAGGGTCAATTCTAGAGAGCGAGAGAGAGAGAGGGGGGGGGAAGGAAGATGAGAGGGTTGGGAAGTTGGGAGTGAGAGGGGAAAAAAGATTGGTGGTGGAGGGTATAGCAGAGTGTTTGTTATCTCTGGCAAGGCGAAAGAGGGCCTCATATGAGAAATGGGATTCTATCCATTTCTTGTAACTCAATAGATGACTAATGATGACGTGTGACAGTGGCCCACTTTAAGCCCCATTAACCATATGGGAACGCTTGGTCAATAATAGTAAGTGCAACACAACAATTTCGAAGTAAAATTACTCTGATTTTTTTGGCTAATTATCCTTTTTATCCTTGATCATCATACTCCAGATTTGATCCTAAGTGGAACCACCTTAGGTGAAGGCTCAATACTCAACTTACACACGAAATGGAAATGCCATTGATGCCCCTTCAATGCATAACGCCGCCACCAGCCCAAAAATCAACCATCTCGGCCCAGTAATGGCATTTCGATATTTGCAGGGCTTTGTGAAGAGGGCTTAGAGTACATGGCCACAGAAAGCTTCACGTAATAAGCCGTGAAGAAAGTGATCTGATCATGCAAGGAACAAATAGATCCTTCTTCCTCCAGCAACCCTACCTACTAGGCAAATTGTGCAAAACGAAGGCCATTGCAGTCAAAAGATGTCCTGAATTCTCTCACATAGCTGCAAACTTGGCCAAAAATTTCCAGCATCAACTTTTCTAGCCAAGAAAAGCCCAGACAAAACAAAACAAAACAAAATAAAATGAGAAAGAGAGAGAGAAAGAAACACAAAAAGAAGTAGCAACAACAAAAATGCAATTACTCTTCGCAATACAAGAGTGCAACAAAATAAAACAGATTTCATCCTCTCCACAAACCAATTACAATGAGGATCAGGTTCATGCCACAAAGAACCCAAGAAATAGAACAAAGTAAAAATACAAGGAGAGAGAGAGAGACAAAAAAAATAAAGGATCAATAAATCTTTGCAGTACAAGAATGCAACAAACAAAAAACAGATTTCACCTTCATTATAGACCAATTACGATGAGAATCAAAACCATAACAAGCATGTTACAACAGAATATATGGTCCCAAGAATCCTTGTCCTCCCCCAGGCACATAAATAATCTAAAGAATCCAGACACACTTGAAAAGTTCATCTCAGCAAACAATTCCTCAAACAATCAGCCCTTGTGCTGTTATACACATTTACCATATGTAATATTATACTTTTCATAAAAAACAGATGACCTATGTTGAACTCTATAAATACATCAGAAAGGTAATTACACAATATGGTCCCTATAAACCGAGGGTTCCGGAAGTAGAAACGATTACATGCGTCATTATTTGCACCAAGTGACTGCCCTCAGCTTCAGACTCCCGAC
The DNA here is from genome assembly GCA_963454935.2 of Ilex paraguariensis. Classification (NCBI taxonomy): domain Eukaryota; kingdom Viridiplantae; phylum Streptophyta; class Magnoliopsida; order Aquifoliales; family Aquifoliaceae; genus Ilex; species Ilex paraguariensis. The sequence goes on along the minus strand of CAUOFW020000825.1, from coordinate 311,259 downwards.
TTTGCAGTTGTATGTATGCAAGGTAAATTATGTTTCAGGTAGTAGCAAAATTTATGTTGCATGGATTCATGACAGTGTCTCACCTCAGCAGCACCATGCAACTTCTACTTTATGACAAAGAAAAGTTGTTCCGAGTCTCCAAGGGTTGTTCTTGAATGTAAATTCAACTAGCATTAAGAAATTCTTAAATAGGCAGGTCCAAAGATATGCTTGTCAGCTATTGACTCCCGCTTCCTACCTTCCCCAGCAACGTGGAATCTTCCAGTCTTCTGTAATATCTTCAAACCTTTTAGCATAATCACAAAAATTGGTACAATCAAAGAACTATCCACACTATATGCACAGGCAAGTTGCAAATGTTTAGACAGCGACACTTGCATCTGCAAGGAGGAGCCTGGATCCATAGAATTCCAAGTTCAAGAGCTTGTCTAACAGTGCAAATTACTGACCGAAATCTTCAGATTACAAACGCTAAAAACTCTGCGACGAGTCTCTGGAGGAAGTCCCTTTAGAAGATCTGATATGGCCAACTCATGCTTCTTTCTGAGATCATGTATCTCCCTTCGCTGCTCTACCAACAGATGCTCAAGTTTCTCTGCAATGCTTCTGATATCATCTGCATCAATGTCCCTTGAATTTTCTTTATTCCCTTCCAATGGATTAACTCCATCGCCAGAATGCAGATCAGCCAAACAATCAACTTCACCAAATTTTGAAACAGTGGGCATGGTAGCTTGTTCCTCTTCCTCAATGCCCTCATTCACATTCTGATAATTCAACTGTCTAAGAGAAGCAGCAGCATCTGAATTGCTCCAATCTTCAGGGCTACTCGGTGATTGTTCATTTTCTTCAGTCCAGCTATCTCGAGGGGTTCCTGAATCTGCCTGCAACAAGTTTGAAGGCCCTGGTCGAAGGGGAGAGCTTCCACCAACTGATTTGGGCGAGTCACACCAATATATACGACCTGAAGGTAATCGTTCTGGAACAAGACCAGCTGAATGAGCGGACTCATTTGCCAAGGGAGAAACATCATCCTGAGCTTCACAGGTGCAGCTATCAGAATCTGCAACTTCATTACCAAAATGACCTCCAGAAGGTTCTACGGGTGCCCAATCAGGAATATAGCTCCGAATTTCTGCATCAATCATCGCAGCAATGACTGACACATCTTGATCTGTCAGATCCAGCTCTTCAACCATTTCACTAGCAACAGCAGTTGCAGTATCAACCTCAATATTAAATGGGAAGTGGATATTCCGAACATGACCTGGGCACATAAGGGAACATTTCTATGTTTATAAGATCTATGAAGAGCTGATCATTTTCTTGGAATTTGAATTGGATATACTAAGAGGAAAAAGAGAACCAGACAACCTGTGAGATCTGCTATCCGTAGTTTTAGAAATATTGTGTTGAGATCTTTCCTTTGACTCTGCACCGTGAAGTCTCGACTTCCCTCAGGCACGGAGTCACAGGGAGTTGCAACATTGCCAAACTGGTCATCTTTACCATCTGCAAATTTGATGTGTTAGCAAACCAGGGAAAGAACACCAAATGCCATGGAATCTGTGCTTGGCAAGTTTTACCTGAATCATGGGGATTGGGTTGCAAAGACCGACCAATACTTCCATTATCCTCGTCTGACTGAAGAAAACGATCAGTTAGTAGTTCCTTGGCAGACAACCGATCTGAGACTTTTGCAATACATTTTTCAATAAATGCTCTGACTCCAGGATCCTTCACTTTTGCCAATGACGCTGGCTTGATTCCCTTCAAAGAAATACCAAATAAGGTAAATATCTTAGCCATATAGTGCTGAAAAATTAAGTCCTGGATATATAATCAATAACACTAAACTCTACAAAAACCTACATTCCAACAATTTGAGTTCTGGAACATGAATCTTACCATGTAATAAGAACTAGCAAAGGAAATAACTGAAGCACCACCAGTACAGTGAAGGACAGACCTGGTTTTAAGTCATTCTAAATTCTATCACCAAGCAATTTGTGCCCACTAAGCGATCAAATTTAAATAATGTTTCAAATAAAGCAGCAAAAACTAATGATGGAGAAGATGCCTTAAAGTCATATTGCCAACTTGACCGAGACAGTTAGATTTAATATATTGCTGATCAACTTTTCAACAAGTACAATCCATGATAGAACACCAAATAAGCAGGGGACTCACACCATGTGCACATATGGTACAGAAGGCCAACCTCCTATATTAACAACTTATTGCCCATGAAATAACAAAGTAATCAATAGATAAAGGAAAGATTCTACAAGCCAAAAGCGTGAAGCATACCACAAGAGTACATTCAATTGATGGGAGGAAGCTACCCCTTTTCCTAAGAGAATGAGAGAATCTAGATTTGTCTCTCCATATAATCACGGAAGACCAAGCCTAATTCCATGCCTCATCAATGCATGACTGCGTAGCTCACCCCGGCCCCAACATTTCAGATATATTTCATCGGCTATACCATATAAACAAGAAAAAACTGGAAATTCATGCATACACAAATATACTTTTAGGCGATGAAGTCATATACACACTTTGTTTGGATAAAAGATAACAGACAGAGACCTATAACTCCAACCAGTCATCAATCAAATCCCAACTGGGATTGGCCAAACTCCATTTCACTAGCAGATCAAATTAATTCAGCTTAAACCAAAACCCAATAAGCTAAGTTGCTACAATGCGAAACTCATAAACCAGGGGCAATTAAACAATGGGTTTTAGATAAATAACATTCTCCCAAGGAAAGGAACCACTGAAAATTAACCTAGCAAGAGGCAGCTTAAGGATGACTGCAACCATGAAAAGGGGAACCCCAAGTCAATCGCATTCATGTTGTCCAACCTATGCATAGATATCTATGGTCTCAAATCTTAATTGCTTCTACACACCGATATTGGGGGAAGTATTAAGGGATATTGCCAAGAATGTGTCAATAATTTCTAATGGTCTTTATCAGCAATGTGAAAAGTTAAATGTTTTCTTCGGTTACTAAAACTATCAAATACGAAATGGTTTTCTCACTACAACCCCAGGCAGGATGTCAGTAACACACTGACTACCAAGTTTATGAAATCTTACGAAAGGAGAGATCTAGAAGGTGACACATTTGTATTTAGGTCACATGTGATGGTTTTGATATGAACAATCATACAATGGAACAAGTCATTCTTGTGCTTCCGAAAAAGAACTAGTATCCAACAACAAATCTTAACTCAAGGGACTTTGGTGTGGCACGCTATCAATTACAGCCAGGGAGGGTGGGGGCGGTTAACACTTATCAGCAGGTTGATTGTTCATATATGGTGGAGCAGGCAGACAATATCAAATGTATATGGAAAATTGTTACTCAGAAAGTCATGAATGCCTTACTGATGTCACTTTCTTATATATTTGAGCAGCATTGGTGCATTCAACATATGGGTATTCAAAGGTCACCAACTCCAGCAAGCACATACCAAAGGCATAAATATCTACAAGCTCATTGTATTCCTCCTCATAAAGCTCTGGTGCCATGAACTCCGGAGTGCCTGATCTCAGATAAAATCAAATAACAACAACATTGTCAACGCCACCATAAATTGAAAAAAAAAGACAGCAAATCAAGTTCTCACCTATAACACTGTGGGCTGAACGAGCCCGGAGAAGAATGGCAGCGAGCCCCAAGTCACCAATTTTCACCTCACCTTGGTTGCCATTAACAAAAATATTATCACATTTTAGATCTCGATGAATTACTGGAGGGTCATGACAATGTAGATAGGCAAGTCCCTCTAAGATCTGCCTAGACCATTTCTTCAGAGCTCTCAAGTCAACACGCTTATGTTTCTTACGATACCTATGGAACACACAAAAAACAAATTCAGTCAAACACCAAAATACAGTGAAAAAAATAGTACATGTTAATACATACTGTCGCAGAGTCCCAGAAGTGAATATCTCAGTAATGAAGTTGATATTCTCTTTGTTTGGGTCAACCCATGAGCTGTAAAATTTGATAATGTTCTTGTGTTTAAGAGTTTTCAGCAAATGCACTTCAGAATATAGCCTCTCCAAGTCTTCAGAGTTCCTTAGCAGATCCACAACCTTAACTTGATTCCAAGCTACTTCAATGCCTTCCAATTCGTCGAATGCCCTATATCTATATCCCCCCAACTGGGTCAAGGATGCAAAGTTAATTCTACACACAATTGCATGTGAATTACAATGCTTCACCAAGAAAAGAAAAAGAAAAAATACCAACGAAGTTTAAAATCTCGAAAGGATACACTTTTTTAAAAGCCCCCTTTCCTAGAACTTCTTTGTACTGCATGTTGCATCACAATAAACCCAATATTCAGAACAAAACCAATAGAAATCAATGCAAATAGTAATCTATCTAAACAGTAACGATGATACAACACTAAATGGTTTCAGACATAAAACAAAGTAAGTAAATATCTTCAAGCATCAATAAAGGAGGAAATAGAGTTTTTAATACAATGTTTCTAAATAAGCATTTCTATACACTGACCCGCCCATATCGACCAGAGGGATCGACCTCAACGAAATCAGCATCAAAATCGTCCGGGTCTTGTTCGGACGAAGAAGACTCTTGAGGCATTCTCCGATTCAAAAAGAATTCATAAGAACCCTAGTTCTGGACGTAAGCGAATTATCAGATCAAATTCCGATTCAAATTATCTTTAATTTATGTCTGATGACCGAATTCTGACCTAAAACAGCACAGAACCGCAACGTCACAGTAGATTAACAGAGGAAAATCAAAATAATACAAGATGAATGATGTATATTTGTGCAAATATAAATCAACGGATTAAACTTCATATGTCAACGGATTCAATTTCAAGAGAAAGAGAGAAGAAACGTGTGAGCGAAGGATGGTGTGCCCGGAAGACGTAAATGTCAAAGCGAATTAGCTACATGACAGTGACTGACTGACTCCATCTCTCTCGCTCTCTCTCTCACAAAAATCCTGGTTTTGTTGCATCGAAAGGTCTAATTTGGGTGCATATTAAAGGTCAACTATGGGGAAATTGGGGTATTTATAATGTTTGAAATTATAACGACATTTGACTCAATTTTTTATTTAAATCTAAGTTAATATTTAATTAAAAAACCTAATTTGATACATATATTTTTCAATCTCATCATACCCAAATCTTTTAACTTGTCAACCGCGTCCCATTACAATGCTCCCGAGCTATTCAACCCTCTGAGTCCCTCAAAAGTCTGCCATCCATAGGGACGGAACCGTTGGAAAGAATATTCATAATAAATATCATGTTAATATTATTATATAGTATAATTAATTAATAACTATGTAATTAAATAACTATCTATTCTTCTTCCATATAAATCAATAATAACTGATATTCACTTTATTTATTTAAAATTTTATTTTTAGTTGATAATATCAAGTTATTAATGCTTACATAGTATCATTGTATTGAATATTCTCCCCTCTTAGCCCCTTGGCCTCGCTGATTTTTGAATTTTTTTTACGGATTTGCTGACTTTCGAATTGGATTTTTATATATGGTGCGAAAATGACACAATTTAATCTGACATAATTCTGTATTTAAAAAAAAATTCTAACATAATACATTGCCCTCATTTAATTTTTTTAGAATTCATAAATGACCCTATTTTTTTTCTCTTTTAGGGTCCGTTTGTTGAACAAGATAATGCTAGAAAATACAAGAAAGAGAAATTTTTAATATTTTATATGTTTTTGTTTAACATGAAATAGAAAATAATATAAAAAATAGTTCAATTTTTTGCCAAAGACTCAAATTTGTATACTGAAAATAGATAGTAATACTGATAGTTTTCATTGGCATTCAATGGCAAGCAGGAATTGTCCAAATAGAAGTTTCTATTCTTGAAGTGACACATCTTCCCCCTCTGCCTTTATTTTTTTTGAACTGTCCCCTCATGTACATGCTGAAGTCTGTCTATTTCAAGAGAATTTACAGTTAAGACTCCCAAATAAATATCATGTAGTGTTGTTTGAATTCATAGGCCATGTCATACAATAAAAGAACTCTAACAAACCTAAATCTAATAATCACGAGAGTGAGACACTTGAATCAATAAGAGAAGTAAGGTTCCTCAATTTCCTGTCAATCAACCAAAAATCTTCCAAATTCATAGGTTTGTCGACAAATTTCAGCGACCCCTTAACATTCAATCGAGTGGTTGTACAAAAGTTTCAACCATTTTATTAGATGAAAGCTCAATTCAAAAAAGTCTGGTCCCAACTCTTCACAATTTCAATTTCGTCATGGTGTTTTATCAAGGGCAAAATATATTTTTGTTCAACCCCAGGCTATCATACATTTTCTAGTATCTCATTTAAAGTTAATTTCAACCTTCCTCTATCTCTCGAATTATTATCATCGGTTATCATAATTTCTGATGTAGTAAGAGCATCTCTAACCTATCTATTTTAGAGAGCATTTTTACTAAAAATGATAAGAGAGTAAATTTTTACACACCACTTCAATAGGACTCTCTATTCTTATCATTTTTTGTTGTCTTTTTTGGCAATAAATTTGGCTTCTCTCATTTTTTCTCCATTATTTTAAATGAGATACGTTTATCCTAAATATTTTGGATGAATAGACAAATATATCTTTTTTGTGTTCCAAAAAAATAGGTTAGAGAGTGAATTTGACTCTCCACATGTAGAGAGTCAAAATAAAGAGTCCATCAGAGAAGAAATTTTAAAGGTCGACTCTCTATACTAGAGAAGTGAGTGAGAATAGAGAATTTATTGGAGATGTTCTAATAGGGCTTCTATAAAAATCGCTTGGCACTATTGCACACTCTTTCATACACCACCTATATCCCATGCTCACCAAAACTTACGCATTAAGTGAGATTATTAAGACTTGTACTTTTGCCTGCCATTGTTTAATTTCTACAGCCTTGAACTTTATTTGGATATATTGCAGCTGTCTTGTTAGAAGTGTCATTTAACAAATACCGGGCAAAGGGTACGTAGCTAGTGCAACAAAACTCTCTTCTATCTATTCGATAATCCAAGCCATACATACCTCTTCTATCCTCTACTGTTCAAGATTATGTAGTAATCACTTTTTGAACAAATTATAAACCTGGGGCCTTCCTTTAGGTAGGAATATTGATTTTAAGCGGGATCCGTTTTTGGCCAATAGCTACATAAACACATTGTATTTTGACCCACATATTAGGAAATCATTAGAATTGCTTTACTCTTAGGGTTTTGCGATTGTTACTTTTTCTTTCTAATAAAAAGGAGGGCAAAATCAAACAGAAAAAAACACAGCTAACACCCTAACATCACTTCATATTGAAGGAACATTCCACATAAAGGTACAATCATGCTCTTCCAACCGAACCCCACCCCACACCCCCCGCAAAAAAAAAAAAAAATTTGTTTAAAAGCAATTTCCTTTCCTTTATATCTACGGATTAGGTCTCCATAAACTCCGAACCTAAACGCAAAACAATGAGAAAAGAAATTCTAAAACCAAAAAAGGGACAAATATCTCAAGTGCTTATTGATAAATCAAATCAGTGTTCCATATACATTGTCTTCTACATGAATCAAACACAAAAAAAAAAACAGAGAGAGATTTCTAGCATCAATCACATGCATTTTTAAGACAATGAGAGATAAAGAAATCTACGAGGAGAGAAAGAGATCTGCGTACCTATATATCAAATACTGATGAACTAGCCTGACAATCTTCTCCTATTCGGGATGTGTCTATCTGTGCAGAGAGAGAGAGAGGGGGGGGGGTTGTGGCGGAGAGAGTCGAGCAGATCGTCGGGTATGTAAAAGAGAGGCGTAGTTGAATCCGACAAGGCCTTGGTTTATTACTGTTGGTTTTAATGACTAAACAGACCACTTGGTGTTGAAAGAACCACAAAATTGCCATTAAAACACTCGTGTACGGGTGGTGGAATTAAGTCTCGTGGCTCAATCTAGTCCACAGGTTCACCTTACTTTGTAGTAAGAGTAAACGTGGCTCAAATCGTGCTAATTTCCCCATAATTTAATTTTTGAGTAAAAGTGATAATAGGGTATAAATATTGAATGTAACATGTTGAATCCTAGTTGGAGTTTATTTACTTATTTATTTTAATATTATTGATAAATAGATATTACATCACATTATCACGTAACATCACCGAATAATCAAAATCATATATAGTTGACTTTTGGTCGATATGTAAAAAATAAAAAAATATAATGGTTATTATTGGATAACAAAATATCTAATTTCACTGTCTAAATTTTAGTGTCAAACTCTCATTCTCTAAATTTGAAAAGACTTAAAAAACACCAACAAAACAATCACGGCTCCTTCTCACTATCGTCTTGGGTTGCCTTATTCGAACTCTTAGTTTTAGTTTTAAGTGCAACAAATAACGACATTGTTCAAAGGCGAGGCTCCCACGACAATGAGGTTGACGGATATGTACGAACATCATGAGTTTATTTTATAATCACGAGTCTAAAAATTACGTAATTATGACAATTATAGCTAGAAAAAGTTATCCATTCCCTCTGTGAGCAGCCATTTTTTTTTTTTATGGTATTTAGACCTATAACAAGTGGGGGTTTCCATTCCCCATATTGGTTGTTAGTTTTTTAGCCAATAAGGACCGGATAAAAAGTTATAGAAAATTGTATCTCTTATTTCATTCATTTTTAAAATTAGGAATGGTAGAATGTGCACCTTACTACAAGATCATCCCTTACTCCATTTCTTCTTAAGATCAGGAATGACGGGATAGTTGATAACAGGCTTGCTAAATACTAATTTTTTAAAGGAAGAGACTCTTATGTGTTCGTGCTCTAATAAAGTGAAGCACTTCACTCATCGGAAAAGCACAAAAGACGTTTTTTCTTGAGTTAAGTCCAAGAGAGTTCTTTCTCCTAATACGAACAGACGGCTTCAGGCCGTTTGACAATGCAAGTAAAAATACCGATTTAATGTAATAAATTGAGATTGCAACATATAAGTTGAAACATCAAGTTTAACATTTTTCATATATAAAGCCATCCATTTGTGTTTCTCGGGGGACATATTTTTATCCTGTTTGGTATACGATGGCTAATATCCAAATTCGAAGAAATAGTCGATATAAACTTAGACATTCTATAGCCACAAAAAAAAAAAACTAAGATTGCAACGCAAGAACGGTAAGCTCTTTGAGAAAGTAGTAGTATTGCTTGCCGCTACCCCAATAGTTGAGATACTTAATAGAAGAATGCACTAGTGGTTAAAGTTGTGGCAAACAACAATGCACTAGAAGACAGGCTGATTTGGATTTGCTCTAATTTGTTGAATGAAAATGAGTGTTTGCAAAGGACAACTGATGCACTAATGGCAATATTGATCACAGTAAGTTAGAACCTGGGAGCCCAGAGATTTGACAAATTTGTTTGTGTCCAACTTGATGCCTATTTTGCTGATAATAAATTATTGAGAATAGTGGGCAACTCATTTTCATTAGACCCAAAAGTAAATGGGCCAATGGCGGAGAGAAGTAGAGTGTAACAAACTAAGCAAATCTTAATTAAATTAGCACTAAGGTTATTAATGAGTGCCTATAAATATGTTGTAATTCTCAGAATTCTGATACGTCGTGGTGGCTTTGTTGCTCCATTTTTCAGACTCAATTTTCCTCCTTTCCACATATGCTTGATTTGCTTGATTTGTTGGAATTGGGGCGTATAATCTTCTATTATGTCTTAGATTAAATTGTTTTGATTTGGTGATTTGAATAGTTTTATTGTGATAGGTTAAATAATTCTTATACCTAGGTTTAGTTTAATAGAATAGTGATAGTTTAAATTAGTTTCTATTGTTTGTTAAAATTCACTAATGAATACTAAGTTTGTGACTGAACAAATTAATTTTTAAAAAATTAATTGGGCATTCGAATGAGAGATCAATGGGTGAACAATTGATTGGTTACATATGTCGAGAAAGTAATTTTAAATACCACTGATAATGAAATTATCATACGACACTTGCAAAGTTTGAAAACTCGTTAGGAATGACTATTAATATTTATAGGATATTCGACAATTTAGATTCTCTTATTATAGACTCAATATATGATTGAGCAAAATTTTTTGGTTCAAATTTTTTTTGTCAAGTTTTATTGATAAATTTATAGTGAGTTTTTTTTTTGTTGGCTCTTTTCTACATCGCTCATGTATATGAGTTGTACTTTTAATTGACGTTCTATTAATAAAAAAATATTTTTGTGAATATTTAAAATTTTGACTATTTTTGCCTCCACAAGAGAAGATTTCTGGCTCCGCCCAGATCTCCTTCCTTTCTTAAGGAAAACAAAGACAACGCAAAATGGTGCAGTTAAAAAAAATTGCAAGCATTCAAACAGTAATGGTAGTGATGAGACTTTTCTGAAATACTCCATGATGAAGACACGTGTCCTCGGTATTACCAAAATACTGTTGCTAAGATCAAGCACCATCGGCTCACAAAGGTCCCTCGCTCCCGAGGTACTCGTCATATGGGATCATGGCATTCAGTACGTTTTACAACCGACACGTAGCCTCGGTCTGATATGGTACCTCGGTCGGTATACCTCCCTCGGTTCCGAGATGAGCCTTTCCTCGGTGCCGAGAGGTACCCTGTCCTGGACGCCTCCTCTGCTCCAGGATAAGCTATTGACGTACAGGTCATTAGCCTAGGCTATTCATCATGACCTCGTCTTACACAATTAGTGTCAGAACGTACAGGAATGCAGGGGCCACAGCCAATGGGGGATGGACGCGTGGCATATGATGTCACATCATAGACAGAAAAACCGCATGTCATTGCTGACACGCGATTTGGGAAAACAAACGATTAATTACACCATTCCCTTGACGAGACTGCATTCAATGCGGTAAGGCTCGGAAATGAAAGACAATAAATGTTCCTAATACAAAGCATTTATTGCATCCTCCCCGAGAGGAGTTCATTGTACCGTCGGCATCCCGATGACGCAGCATTGATTGCTCGGGACCCCGAGCAGTTAAGAAGAGAAGACATTCCTCATCAGAATCAGTGCGCACACTGCCTGTACTTAATGATCACCTACTGACTACACTGACAGCAATCATGAGCTTTTGAGGTATAAATACTCCTTGCAAAAGGGAAGACGGTATGCAACAAAAAACTCTTGACTACAATACACACTCAGTGTTTTCTTCTTCCTCTCTCTCTCTCAAAGACTGACTAGATCGTCGGAGGGGATACGCCGAAAAACACTCCGGCGCCCTTCTAACTTGTTCTTCTTTGTTCCAGGAATCTCTCTTCGGCCTTACTGGATCATTCTTCCGCTCCCCCAGGGTCTCCCGTTGCCGTTCCAGGTTACCACCGGACCTCGCAGGCTGTTCCAAGCGGCGTGGTTGGTCACTCAACTGACTCACTCGAGTTCACCAAGGGAGAGATCTGTTCTCGTTTTTATATTGTGCAGGATCGTGCACGCACAATCTGGCGCCGTCTGTGGGAAACGACTAGTTTTCCTAGTTTTTTCTCTATAAAGAACAGTGACCATGGTGAACACTCGACGGAAAGGGAAAGACCCCCACCAAAGGAGTCTCGAATTACAAGCTCCCTGTCATCACGGAGGGAGGGATCACACCGATATGAATAAAAGTACCTCTACTAGGTCAAGAGGGGTTACCCTCAAACCAGTATGGGAATCAGGTCAGGGGGATCAGCCCCCTTGGCTCGTCAGCTGGCGGAGGTGATTGAAGAAAAGTTTGACGATAGATTACGACAGCTGGAAAAGGACAATGTAAACGTCCTAAGCCGGCTCAACGAGTTTGCCGCCTCCGGCGAAGGGTCGAGAGATTCATTCCTTTCTTGTGGGCTTCCCGCCCGGGAGGCGGAAATGAAGGACCTAAGAAACCACCTAAACAACAAAGCAGAAAGCTGTAGGGCCCCAAAGCGACCCAGAGCCAGCGAGCATCATCATGACGACCATTTAAGGAAGGCAAGGTCATTGGCCCTGGACGACCTCTGGCGAAGTTTGTCTAGACGGAGGAAGGGAGATGTATCCGAGGAGGATTCAACCCAATCCACACGACGCCCAGGAAATGAGGGGCTTACCGATGAACTCAAGGACTTCAGAAGGCATCCCGTCAGGGAGAAAATTGATCTCAGAGCCCGGTTGGAATCCAGGAGAAAGGGTAAGGCTGTCCAGGATGAGGCCGCAGACGAAGTCATACAAACACCCTTTACGAAGGAGATCGGTGAGATGGAGGTTTCAAGAAAGTTTGTCGTGTCACGGTTCAAAACTTATGACGGGCGGTCCGATCCCGAAGCCCATGTCAGGCAATACAAGCAGATGATGTCCCTCTATCATTCAGACCAACGGTTTCTCTGCCGAGTGTTTCCTATGAGCTTGGGGGACTCTGCGATGAAGTGGTTTGAGGCGCTTCCCCCCAACAGTATTGGGTCGTGGAAGGAATTGACGAAGCAGTTCCTGGCTCGATTCATTACGGGGAGTAAGCGCCCCAAAGACGTTGGATCATTGCTGACCCTTAGACGTAGGGAATCCGAGACTCTTCGCCAGTACGCCATCCGATACTGGGAAGAGGTTAATGAGGTAGAAGGCTGCTCGGAAGTCATGGCAGCAGCATCTTTCCGGCTCGGCTTGGCAAGGGACACGGACCTGTACCGATCACTGACCAAGAAGACTCCCTCGGATATGGGGGAACTGATGGCCCGGATAAACAAATACTCGAGGGTTGAGGACGAGATGGGAAACAGCAAAGGCCGAGCCCTCCAATCTAAGAGAAAAGAGAGGGAGCGGGAAAATATTCCCCGAAAGGGATTGCTACCCCCTCCAGGGGGTTCGTCCAAGGGAGTTCACACTGTTTTCAAGGAACCCATCTTCAAGTTGCTCCATAAGATCAAGCACGAGCCGTTCTTCAAATGGCCGCCCAAGATGCAGAGCGATCCCTCCACCCGTGATCAAAAGGTTAGGTGTTCCTATCACCGGGATTTCGGGCATCGCACCGAAAGCTGCAGGGTGTTCAAATCGTTCTTGGAAAGATTGGTCCGAGACGGATATTTGAAAGAGTACATAGAGCCCAGGCCAGAAGAGAGACAAGCTCTTGCCCCGACCGAGGAGTCGGACAACATCATAGATGTCATCCATATATGTCCCCTGGATCGCCCCACGTCCAAGGAACTCGAGTCCGACCTCAAGAGGGTAGCTTTTACAAGGAAGGTAGCTGAGGTTGATGTAAGGCCACCTAGTAAAAGGGCCAGGACGGGTGAGCTTGACATTACATTCTCCGACGCGGACTTGACAGGCGTAGTGACACCTCATAACGACGCCCTTGTCTTGACCCTGAGGATAGGAAAATTTGACGTCAAAAGTGTTTTGATAGACTTTGGAAGTTCCTCGGAAGTGATGTACTCCAAAACTTTAAAACGGATGGGTCTTGGCCTCAAAGACCTCACCAAAGTCAGGACACCCCTCATCGGATTCAACGACTCGTTCACCCTGCCCGTGGGGAAAATCACATTGCCAGTTGTCACAGGTCCCTTCGTCATCAACACCGAGTTTGTCGTGATCGATACAGACTCTCCTTACAACGTGATTATGGGGCGAACATGGCTGCATGCGTTGGGAGCGGTGCACTCCACTTTCCACCAGAAATTAAAATTTGCCACGCCAGAAGGTATCATGGAGATCCGGGGGGACCAAGCGTCCGCGAAAAATTGTTTTTATTCAGCCGTTCGAGCCGGGGCGTTCAGCCAGGAGAAGGGGCGAGCACCGAAAGAGATTATGGAAAAATAGCAATCACAGTCCGGGCGTCCAGGAATGGATGACCCCCGGATAGACCCAACTGAGCGGTCGGTGGAAGACCTCCGGAAGGTGCCCTTGGTGGAGGGAGAAGAAGAGAGGTATTTCTTAGTTGGGACCTCGATGCCCACAGCCGAACAGGAGGAGATGATCGAGTTCCTAAGGGGAAATACAGACGTGTTTGCGTGGAACGAGATGGAAATGACGGGTGTAGACCCCGAGATAATCACACACAGGCTGCATGTTGACCCGTCGCACAAGCCAGTCAAACAGAGGCCACGACGCATGGCCCCGCATCACGCCAGCGCGGTCAACGAGGAAATCGACAAACTCCTGAAGGCCGACGCCATTCGAGAGATACAGTTCCCAGAATGGTTGTCTAATACGGTATGCGCGAAGAAGAAAGGGGGAAAATGGCGTGTCTGCGTAGACTTTACAGATCTAAACAAGGCATGTCCCAAGGACGACTACCCTTTGCCAAAGGTGGACCAGCTAGTAGATGCCACTGCCGGATATGAACGAATGGACTTCCTGGATGCCCGAGCAGGATATCATCAGATCCCTCTCCATCCCCCGGATCAGGAAAAAACGGCGTTTATCACTCCGAAGGGAGTTTACTGTTACAAAGTGATGCCGTTTGGACTAAAAAACGCCGGGGCAACATACCAAAGACTGATGAATCGGATGTTCAAAAAGCAGATCGGCAACACCATGGAGGTCTACATGACGATATGCTGGTGAAGAGCAAACAGAGTTGTGATCATCTGACAGATTTGGCGGATACCTTCTCCACCCTCAGGCAGTATGGGCTGAAGCTGAATGCGGCAAAGTGCGTTTTCGGAGTGGAATCAGAGTAAATTCCTCGGGTACCTGGTCAGTTAACGAGGAATCGAAGCTAACCCAGATCAGATTCTAGCGATCCTGGACATCCGGAGCCCCCGCACTGTCCGAGAAGTCCAGAAACTCACAGGGATGTTGGCAACACTTAACCGTTTCGTCTCACGCTCCTCGGACAAATGCAAACCCTTTTTCGGAGCAATCAAGAGTGCTGGGAAGGATATGTGGAGCCGGGGGTGCGAGGACGCCCTGGCTGGAATCAAGGAATACCTAAGGACTCTTTCGACCTTATCCGTCCCCATCCAGGGGGAGATGTTGTTCTTGTACTTGGCAGTATCTGAGTTTGCGGTAAGCGGGGTACTTATTCGTGAGCATGAGCACCGCCAGAAGCCGATTTATTATATAAGCAAGGCGCTCCTGGACGCAGAGACAAGATATCTACTCCTAGAGAAACTGATTCTATCCCTGGTCACCACTGCAAGAAAACTGAGGCATTATTTCCAGGTGCACCCAATCACTGTCCTTACCGATCAGCCCTTAAAAGCGATCTTGAGGAAAGCGGAACTCTCCGGAAGGATTTCCAAGTGGGCAGTAGAGTTGGGGGAGCACGACATTCATTTCAAACCCCGAACTGCGATAAAAGGTCAAATATTGGCAGACTTCATAGCTGAGTTTTTGGGGGAGCATCCCGTTTTAGAAGGACCGCCTCCTCCCGACCTAGCGTCTCCAACGAATTGTGAAGGATCGCCATGGCTTTTGTGTGTGGACGGTTCGTCAAATAGTAAGGGGTCCGGGATCGGTATCTTGTTGACCTCTCCAGATGGGATTATTGCGGAGCAGGCCGTTCGGCTGCGATTCAAAGCTTCGAATAATGAAGCTGAATACGAGGCCCTCATCTCAGGACTTCGGTTAGCTGAGGCGACTGGGGTTACCGATTTAATCGTGCATTGTGATTCTATGCTGGTAGTCAATCAAGTTAACGGAGAGTTTGAGACAAGGGACCCTAGGATGAAGGCCTACCATCACCAGGCGACGACTGTAATCCGAAGGTTTGGCCGGATTGAAATCAAACAAGTGTCCCGAGACAAGAACGCACATGCCGACGCCCTGGCTTGTCTAGCCTCGGCGGTGGATTCCTTCCAGTCGCACAGGATCACCATTGAATATCTTCCCGCATCCTGCATAGACCATGCTCCCGAGGCAATGGTCATCCAGGACGCACACAAGCCGCCCAGCTGGATTGATCCCTTTCTCAGGTTCCTAACAACAGGAGATCTCCCGGAGTGTTCAAAGGAAGCAAGAAAGATAAAACTCAAAGCCCCAAGATTTTGGGTCTCTCTGGATCAAAAACTGTATCGGAGGTCTTTCTCGGGACCTTACTTGTTATGCGTCCAAGAAGACCAAGTACAAGACCTTCTCTATGAGGTACACGAAGGAATATGCGGGGGGCACTCTGGGGGGCGATCAATGGCACACCGCATCATGTCTCAGGGATATTGGTGGCCGCAAATGCAAAGGGATGCGCGCGCATACGTCCAAAAATGCGACCAATGTCAGAAGTTCTCCCCTGCAATCAGGCAACCCGCGGGGGACTTACACCCCCTGACCAGCCCTTGGCCATTCGCCCAGTGGGGGCTCAATTTAGTTGGACCCTTGCCTAAGGCTCCGGGAAATAGGAAGTTCCTCATTGTGGCCACGGATTATTTCACCAAGTGGGTAGAGGCGGAGCCGTTGACTCATATCTGCGACATAGATGCCAAAAAGTTCGTCTGAGAGAACATAATCATCAGGTTTGGGATTCCCCGGGCACTGGTGTCGGATAACGGGACTCAATTCACCGGTGGGCGTTTCAAGTCTTTCTGTGAGCAACTCCGGATCCGTAATTTCTACTTCACCCCTGCCTATCCTCAGGCCAACGGGCAGGCAGAGGCCTCCAACAAAATAATTATCAATGGGATCAAGAAGAGGTTGGAGAAAGCCAAGGGAAAATGGGCGGATGAACTATTAAACATTTTGTGGGTGTACAGGACCACCCCTCGGTCCTCGACAGGGGAAACCCCATACTCCCTGGCATACGGAATGGAAGTAATCATACCCCTCGAAGTAGGGCTCCCGACCATAAGGACCCAAGCTTTCGACGAAGGGGGGAATGACCGTCAACTTGGATTGGATTTGGATCTAGTGTTAGAAAGAAGGGAGGGAGCCGCCTTGAGGATAACTAAGTACCAGGAGAAGATTTCCCAACTATACAACAGAAGGGTCAAGGCGCGAGAATTTCGAATAGGCGATCTGGTCCTCAGAAGGGTAACCGCCAATACCCGTGATCCAACAGAGGGAAAAATGGGACCTAACTGGGAAGGGCCTTACAAAGTGATATCAATCGGGGGCGCCGGGTCGTACAGATTAGAAGGCATGGATGGAAAACTTGTAATGCGACCATAGAATGTTATGAATCTAAAGAAATATTACTTTTGAAGTATTCTCTCCCTCAAGTGCTTGCCAACGACAAAGATAAAGGGCAAGGCCCTGGGGACAGAGTTCAAGGGCTCCTGTCCCCGAAGCAAATACAGGAGCAAGCCTCTTGGAAGGGCAAGACCCTGGGGACAGAGTTCAAGGGCTCCTGTCCTCGAAGCAAATACAGGAGCAAGCCTCCTGGAAGGGCAAGACCCTGGGGACAGAGTTCAAGGGCTCCTGTCCTCGAAGCAAATACAGGAGCAAGCCTCCTGGAAGGGCAAGGCCCTGGGGACAGAGTTCAAGGGCTCCTATCCCCGAAGCATATACAGGAGCAAGCCTCCTGGAAGGGCAAGGCCCTGGGGACAGAGTTCAAGGACTCCTGTCCCCGAAGCATATACAGGAGCAAGCCTCCTGGAAGGGCAAGGCCCTGGGGACAGAGTTCAAGGGCTCCTGTCCCCGAAGTATATACAGGGGCAAGCCTCTTGGAAGGGCAAGACCCTGGGGACAGAGTTCAAGGACTCCTGTCCCCGAAGCAAACACAAGAGCATGCCTCTTGAATGGGCAAGCCCCCGAAGACAGTTCAAAAAAAAAAAAAAACAAAACACTATTGTACGCAAAAAAGGAAAAAGTACTTGTGATTTATTTCAAGAAGAGGGGTTTTGCGTCCCCAAAGGCTACAAAAGAAAAAAGAGTACAATCAAAAAGAAAAAGGGGCTTTCATCTGGCCCCGGGCATCTCCACAATATCAGCCGAGGGCGAGTCAGCATAAAAAGGTTGAGAAGCTTCTGGAGCAGGCAGAAGGAGAGGTACTTCGGCAACAGAGAGACCTTGAGCAATATGAGGATCAGGGGCATGGTCCGGCGGGGCCTCTTCGGACAAGTCCACTATTACTGCCTCGGGCAGATCCGTCGAAACTTGCACCGGCGTTGGGGTCTCATCCTCGGCAGCAATCTCTGCTTCGACCCGTTCCATCTCCGCCGAGGGCACGTACTTGTGCATCTGGAAGAGCGGGGAGTCTAACGGGATTCCAGCAGACTGGAGCGCCTCGTCCCACCCTTTCTTGAAGAACTCCTTGCTGTTTTCCTCAAGAGTAGGGAGCACGTCATCGGCGAACTCTTCTCGGAGTTGCTCCTCCGACTTCCTGTTCAGTGCCTCGACCCTGATCCTGTCCAGCTCCTGGGTGAGAGCCAGACAGCTTTCCTCTGAGCCAACCGCCCTCTCCTCCGCCGTAGAGAGCCGCTGCGTCTGCTCGGTGATCCTCCCCTCAGCATCGGCAAGGGCAGCACTTAGCTTTTCAGCGCCAACCTTAGCCGACTCGGCATCCTTGAGGAGTTGTTCGATTTGGGCAGCCTGCCCCGCCAGGGTAGAATCCCTGGCAGCTAAGTCCTCCATAGCTCTGGCGAGGGCCCCCTCCGCTTTTTCCTTTTGCTCTCGGGCCCGCTGGAGGTCCATCCTAGACCCATGGTACCGCGCAGCTATTATGGAGATCTGTTGGGTGGCCTGCAAAGGAGGGAAAATGCGTGTCGCAAAAATGGAAAGCGAGAGAGAAGAAACCAAAGCAAAAATGAACTTACCACCAGGGAATTCTAGATGATAGAGCGAAACAACACGTTCGTTGATCGCCCCCTGTGAGCCGCCATGTCGGCCTCGAAATGCAGCGTCTCACTCACTGCATTGGCGACATGAGGGTCCAGCAAAATGGAGTCATCGACCCTGATCACACGATCGGTGGCTTGGGGATTCCACTCCGCGGCTTCTACTGTCGGCGGAGGGGAAGGGGGAGTCTCCTGCTGCCGTTGCTGCTGTTGTTGTTGCTGTTGTCGTTGCTGTTGTTGTTGCTATTGTTGCGGAGGAGCAGGGGGTAACCCACGGCCTCTCCCGCTTTGCTGCTGAGCGGAAGATGCCCTGGATCCCCTGCCGAGGCCATCGTGCCTATGTTTGACCCTTCTCTCCTCCTCTACCTGAGGATCCCGGTCACACACTTGACCCCGACTGAGAACTCTTGAGGATAGGGTAGAACTGGTCCCTGCAGATGGGGCGTCGTCGGTCGATCCTCGTCCCCTCCCGGCAGCAAGAGCTTGCCTCTGCCTCAGGAACCCCAGGTCAATACGAGGCGTGCTGGACATCGCAACCTCGAGGGCGTCCTCGGAGTTTAGAGATTGAAGGATTTGGAAGTCCGGCCACAAATCTCCTCCCGAAGTCCCCACCTCGGCGTCCGAAGGAACAAAGTCCTTTCTGACCCCGAGCTCTTCAACTTCTCCCTCTACTTCTGCCTCCGAAGCCCGATCAGGGTCTTCTTCCAAGTTTTCCTCGACCTCTTGCCTCGCCGCCTGATCGAAAAGTTCAGACCACCGTGAAGGCTCAAAAGGCTGAGGAAGCTGTGAAAATTTCTTATACCTGGGGGTGTAATTCAGCAGGATGTGGGCAGCCCGGCCGAACCCGTTGTCACCAGTAAATCTCCAAACCGTGACTAGGTCGGCAAAGTTCACCAGCGACCAAGGGGGATGAGCTGTTTCCCGAGCAGGGATATCTGCACAAACAAAAAAGTAGTCATGAACATGGGAAATCTGGAGAACAAAATAATAAACCCGAAGGAATCGACGTACTTGTCATTCTCCATTCCAGAGGGCATAACAAGCCGTTATACTCGGGACCAACACCTCTCTGCCAAGATCCCTTGAAGATAAGAATATCGTCCTTGTACCCCTTGTCTGAGTCGGGAAGATGAGTTACAAGGTACATGGAGGGGTCCCTGGCTTTGAGTTAGAAGTGTTGGTGAGGCATGACTCTCAAGAGGGAATAACAAAAAAGGAGATCGTTCAGCCCAATATTTACCCCGAGACGCCTATTGAGCTCTAAGACTCCCATAATTATTCTGAAGACATTAAGGCAACACTGCCCGAGGAAGAGGCGGAAGTGAGAGAGGAACTGGAGAAGTAAAGGGGGTAAAGGAAACCTAATTCCGCCCCCTATTATGGTTTTGGTATAAAAGGGCATAACATCCTCGGCCCCGAGGGTAGGAGAGTGCACCACCAGGTCATAATCCTCTATGTCTACGCACGGGGGAATGCTGTACTTGACCTTAAACCTATTAATCTGCTCACCACCCTTTACTTTATACTTCCCCGACCCCGAAGAACCAGCCTGAGGATTCTCGGGAGCAAGGCGACGACGAGGCATCTCTAAGAAAGTGGAGGGTGTTTTTCCTTAAAAATCCCTGAGGAAGCTTCCCGAGGGTTAGTCGCTAAGTATCAACCGGAGACACCTCCAGTCTTTGGAAAACAAAAAGGGATATGAGGAACAGAAGAGGAAAGATACTAGGACTCACCCGAATGTCAAACGGAGTTTTTTCTGGAAAACTTTAGACGACTCCTTCCAGAAAGTTCAGAAGCAACGATGAGTCTGCTGGCCTTAAGACTTTAAGGAAAGATGGACAGTTGGCGATGGGGGAGGAAAGAGATCTCCGGCGAAGATTCAGGAAAAGGCTCTCTTGAGGAAGTTCGGAATGGCGAAACAAGAAAATGGAAGAGGAACCCCGTTTATATAGTGGCAGTTTCATCATTGGGCGCGAAAAACGTAAAGGCGCATTTAATGCACACGACATCCTAAGCAAGGAAAAGCGGCTCGAGGCAATGATGAAGTATTTGTGGTTGTTGGGAAACCCTTCGTCTCCTTACGACGCGTGTCCTCGGTGTCAGAAGATCGAAGGCTGGGGGCAGTTGATGAGACTTTTCTGAAATACTCCATGATGAAGACACGTGTCCTCGGTATTACCAAAATACTGTTGCTAAGATCAAGCACCATCGGCTCACAAAGGTCCCTCGCTCCCGAGGTACTCGTCATATGGGATCATGGCATTCAGTACGTTTTACAACCGACACGTAGCCTCGGTCTGATATGGTACCTCGGTCGGTATACCTCCCTCGATTCCGAGATGAGCCTTTCCTCGGTGCCGAGAGGTACCCCGTCCTGGACGCCTCCTCTGCTCCAGGATAAGCTATTGACGTACAGGTCATTAGCCTAGGCTAGTCATCATGACCTCGTCTTACACAATTAGTGTCAGAACGTATAGGAATGCAGGGGCCACAGCCAATGGGGGATGGACGCGTGACATATGATGTCACATCATAGACAGAAAAACCGCATGCCATTGCTGACACACGACTTGGAAAAACAAACGATTAATTACACCATTCCCTTGACGAGACTGCATTCAATGCGGTAAGGCTCGGAAATGAAAGGCAATAAATGTTCCTAATACAGAGCATTTATTGCATCCTCCCCGAGAGGAGTTCATTGTACCGTCGGCATCCCGATGACGCAACATTGATTGCTCGGGACCCCGAGCAGTTAAGAAGAGAAGACATTCCTCATCAGAATCAGTGCGCACACTGCCTGTACTTAATGATCACCTACTGACTACACTGACAGCAATCATGAGCTTTTGAGGTATAAATACTCCTTGCAAAAGGGAAGACGGTATGCAACAAAAAACTCTTGACTACAATACACACTCAGTGTTTTCTTCTTCCTCTCTCTCTCTTAAAGACTGACTAGATCGTCGGAGGGGATACGCCGGAAAATACTCCGGCGCCCTTCTAACTTGTTCTTCTTTGTTCCAGGAACCTCTCTTCGGCCTTACTGGATCATTCTTCCGCTCCCCCAGGGTCTCCCGTTGCCATTCCAGGTTACCACCGGACATCGCAGGCTGTTCCAAGCGGCGTGGTTGGTCACTCAACTGACTCACTCGAGTTCACCAAGGGAGAGATCTGTTCTCGTTTTTATATTGTGCAGGATCGTGCACACACAGGTAGCAAGGAATGTAAGAGACACAAAACCCTTTTTGTAGTCGGTTATAAATTATAATATGGTAAGCATAACATTTCTGTTGTTCAAACCATGGTAACAGAGCATCTCATATTAGGATATAAATCGTGCCAATGCACTTCCGTACGATGTCATCTAAGATTATCTATTTTAAATTTAGACGAAACCTACTATGTTTATTGATGTGTCTCGCTTTTTTTTAATAGGTCTTACTTGAAGTCATAGGTAATCTACTTTCGAGTAAAATTGAAGAGAAGTTGTTAGAAATAGTGGGTGACTTATATTCACTAAGCTCAAAAGATAACGGATCAATGGACAGCCGTGGTATGGTACGGTACAAGTATCCTAGAGATTTTTAATTTATACATGATCTGAGTTATATTGGGATTATGCGTATCAAATCAATCGGAACTATGTTTTCTAGTTAGACTAGGATTAATTTTATTTACCAATGCTTGTAAATAGATTGCCCCGGAGTAATAGAATTTCTTTTAAAGTAAGTGTCTTGGAGGGGTTTAGATCCCCATTTTATTAAATACTCGAATTTAGAACTCAGCATTTGTCACAAGTACTCTCCAAATTAACATTTGGCTAAAAGATACACACTCATTTCAAAAATTATTAAAGAGTTCCAAATGCTACTAAACAACACCATTACACTGAGTCCAAGCTTGGTAGGGGGGGCGGTCCCTAACCCCTGTGACCTGTCTTGGTCATTGCTGTCCCTCACCAATAGAAAAAAGTGTAGCCGGCCAAGGCGGCAGTTTTATCTGTTTATTTCATCTCACTTTCCCTCCCGGAAATCCTTCAAACTGATACTGTTCCCTCTCTTCATTAATCTCTCTCCCTCTTTCTTTCAGCCCCACTTCACATTTCAATCTCAATACAATGGTCTTTCTCTCCAAGTTCATCTGTGTTTACACACTAATTCTCCTCATCAAACCCATTTTTCCTCAGCAATTTTATGACAATTCTAACTGCACATCAGAACTACAATTCCCAGGTTCCAACTACCTTTGCAACACCAAAACAGGTTCATGTAGAATCTTTGTTGTGTACAGAGCACAAGAGGGCTATCAGACACTCTCCTCCATATCCTCTCTCTTCAACACAAACATATCTAAGCTCCTCTCACTCAATGAAATGACAAAAGGTGATTCCTCCACCCTCCTGCCTGGTCGAGAGATCGTCATCCCCATTACTTGCAGATGCTCCAACCAATTCTCTCAGGACATACAATTGTACAATGCCACTCACTCAGATTCCATGTATACAATTGCTTGTGGAGTTTTTGAAGGTTTGGCCAAGGCCCAAAGTCTAATAGAGCATAACACATATTTACCATCAAACAGTCTCAGTAACCATGTTCTTAAAGTGCCCGTTAGATGTGCTTGTCCTAATACTTCAGATACTAACAACGGTATAAATTATCTTGTGACATATCCAGTGATAGAGGATGATCAGACAGATCTGATTGCTCGTAAATTTGGAGTTCCTGAAAGAATGATCTGGGATGCTAATAGATTAGATCAATTCACAACTATATTTCCTCAGACTACTCTACTCATTCCGACAATGGGTGTTCCTATCCTGAATACGAATGTGTCTGGAGATCCTGCTCCGGGTCCTCAACCTGTCATTCCTTTGAATCAAATTATACCAGGTAAAAAAACAAGCAATAAGAAGATCTATGTATTTCTTGTAGGGGGTATTGTCGCGATTATTGCTTTAATGGTTATAGCTTGGGGAGTTCCAATACAAGCCAGGAAAAGGAGTCATCCTGGCGGTTTTAAAACTTTGTTAATCAGAAATTCACCGGTGTCAAAATTCTCACCTGATTTTCTTGATGGGATGTCCAAGTTAAAACACTCACTGGTAAGCTTCAGCTTGGAGGAGCTGAGGATTGCCACTGAAGATTTCAGTGAAGCTTCTGTGATTGGTACAGCAGTGTATCGGGGTAGGATTGGCGGTTCTCACGTGGCAATTGAACGTATGAAGTCTGAGGAAGAAGCTCGCCATATGATGGATATACTGACGAAGATCAACCATCTGAATGTGGTGAAGCTTGAGGGTTGCAGTTATGGAAGCACGACATACCTCGTGTTTGAGTATGCTGAGAATGGTAGCTTAAGGGACTGCCTGTCAAACTCAAAATTGGCTAAGCAGTTCACCTGGAAAAAAAGGTTGCGAATTGGTTTTGATCTTGCAGTGGGACTTCATTACATACATTACTCCACAAAGCCCTCTTATGTTCATCGAAACATAAACAGCAAAAATGTGCTTGTAACCGTGAATTGGAGGGCCAAGATTTCGGGATTTAGATTGGTGAAACCTGTGATTTACAGTGAAGAAAAGGAAGAGAGTAATTGGAATGAATCTGAGATTGTGGGTAGAAAAGGGTACTTGGCACCTGGTTACCTTGATTGCGGGAAGGCTGCAACAAAGGTGGATGTATATGCGTTTGGGGTGGTTTTGCTCGAGTTATTATCTGCTAAAGAGGCCATTGCAGAAGGGGTTCTGTTGAAGAATTGCGTCGGGTTCTTGGCAGATGGGGGGCTTGAAGATTCTTCAGGCTGCTTGGACAAATTGAAGGGATTCATGGATCCTGTTTTGGAGGGAGATTATCCATTGGGTGATGCCATGTTTTTAGCACTGTTAGCCAAAGCTTGTGTGGAGGAGTACCCCCTTCACAGACCCACCATGAACGACCTTCTCAAGGCTCTTTCAAGATTTCTATGATATTCATATATACAAATATATCCATGGATTTCTTTTCCTTAGCCACACCTCGATGTCAAAATTATTCGTAATTTTGCCAATTTGTATATACTAACGTTATGGGATTTTACTTGGATATCTTATGGGACAATTTCATGTACCTAGTTCCGTCATTGCCCGTTCCATTGGATTCACACGGGTTCCTCCTAGAAATATGTCCGGGGCTCATCAGTCTATGATGACTTTGCTTCCTTGGTCTTATGCCTCTATTTGAATAATGGAAATAAGAAGCTTGTCAAAATTGAAAAATTCACTTGTCACTTGATTTTCTTGTGGCTATTCAGATAAACGCCACCACTGGAATAGAAATAAGGGGAAAACAACTAAGGCAAAAAACAGAATTCCAAATGTCATTGAAGCTTGTTCCTTGCACAGACATCAGAAAAGTCAGCTCACTCTTTGGACAATCCAAGCTGGTATATCGACGGCGGGACCGCTAAAGAAGGGAATAAGCATTAAAAATTACAAATGATATTTTTATCAGAATCAAATATTTACAACAGCCAATCCCACCTCCCCACTTCCAGGGGAAAAAAAATTATCTGGACCGTGCCAGGGCAACAATAACACTCACTTCAAGGCACAACCCAGGTGATGAGTGTGAAATCAATGCCTTTTCAGGCCCAGTACAGCACTGACTTAGCTCCCCTGGCAAATATTAGGTGTTTAGTTAATCTCATGATCGTCTCAGATGATCCCCGATGAAGAAAGGATGTCTGAGGGCCTCACGTGCCATCAACCTTTCTGAGGGCTCATACCTAAGGAGCCCTTGCAAGAGATTTATGAGATCCCCTGCTGAATGGTCAACATGCTGCATGATTAGATTCTGCAATAAGAGACACCACATTAGCCATAAATATTTCCATGCCAAACATAACCAGTATTATACCGAACAGCAAAGTTCAAATTTGAGCGACGTGCAAACCTGAAGGCGGGGAAGCTTCAGAACAGCTTTTATACTTTCTCTCGAGGTCGCACCTTCAGGCCAGTCCAATTTACCCTTTCTCATATATTTCTCTGCATGCCGGCTGAAAGAAGATAACAAGAAATACAGATCAGCACAAGTACCCCGAGTTCCACACCAGTATTAATGAAAAGGGAGAAAAGCTAATTAATAAATGATACATAACAATACTTACTCTACTCTTTTCAACATGTGCGGGGGCAGTGGACCAAGGACCCTCTCCATCATGGCAAGGTGCTCCAAGTTCTCATGTGTTTGGAACAATGCTTCTCCCTGCCCAAAATTTGTAACTTGGCATTAAAAATGCTGAAATATGGATTCAAATTAAAGAAAGAGCAAATATACTTCACTTACCGTGCATAGCTCCACCAAAATACAGCCAACGCTCCATATATCACAAGGGTAACTCCAACCAAGTCCTGCAGAAAATCAGATAATACTATAAAATTATATTCTTCCTCCATCCAGCATTAGAAAACATTATCATAATATACAAATGCAGTACAAACCTAGAATAACCTCCGGTGCACGGTAATGTCGTGTTGATACAATGTAAGTCAGATCCTGACGATCATGTGTTGTGCTGCCAAAATCAATCACTTTTATAGCACTTGATTTAGGAACTCTTTTGAAGTAAGAACTATCTTTTGGAGTGCGTGATGAACCCTGAAGACAAACATTAAAATGTCAAAGGTCAGTTATCTCAATAATAAATGGATGCATCGAAAAATAGTTAAGAAGGGCAAGCAACATGCAAAAGCAAATACAGCAAAACACATCAACCATCTCAAAAAAGGCACAGCATACAAGTAAATCTCAGATGGGTTGAAAAAAAGAAACCATTATAGTCGATCATATGCATGCATTAACAATACAAAAAAACCTATGGGAAAGCAAAAATCATTTATAAGCATTCATTTTATCTTTACCTTGTATTCTGGAACCTTAACATACTCAGGAGAAACAAGGAGTATGTTCTCAGGCTTCAAATCAGTGTGTATGAGTCTCAAATCATGCATGACTGCAAATTTTTTAGGAAACAAAAACATTACCTCTCAAACATCAAAAAAAAAAAAAATTAAAATGTTAGAAGTAGACTATGCATGAGGTAATTTTCATAATTCCAGGCAAGTGACATCCTCGCCAAAAGTTTCAAATACAAAAGGAGCAGGATTTATAGAAAAGATGTCCTACAAAATTATTTAAGATTTGTTGTTATCTTACACCCAAATGAGGTTATCTTAAATGAACATATAAGCAAAATATATGATAAATTAAAAGAAATGAATACAAGTAATTACTACACACATGATACACATTCCAACAGTTGTCTGCCAATCTCACGGACAAGATCAATGGGAAAAGAGCGGTAATTGTTTTTCCGTAGAAAATCATACAAGCTAGGTCCAAGCTTCTCAAACACCTGTTAAAAACCATTTGAATTTATCCACAAGTCTCAACCACTAGAACTTATGTGAAATTGGGGAAATCAGTCCACCAAATCAGTCATGTACTTACAATACAGATATGGTTACGATAGTCAAACCAGTTCCGTATTTGCACACAACTGCAAGGAATAAAACAATTTAACCACCGACACATTCAAAGACCTCCAACCATACTGTCAATAATGGCAGCAAAAGTGCATTGGAACCTTACTCACCGATTGCCACCTTTATCATGGTTACCAAGCTGTTGCAGCACTCCAACTTCAATCATAGCTGCCTCACGATATTTCTTAATGCCACGAACAATTTTAATGGCAACCATTTCTTTCATATCCTTGTCCCAGCATTCCAGGACCTGACCAAATGTGCCTAGACAAAAAATCATTGAACACAGCAAAGGAAATATGAGATCAGCTGCCATTAAACAACTCCAATTTACCAAGACAGATTATTAATTTGTAGTCACACACCTTCACCCATTTTTCCGTGTATTTTATCTGCCACAAAAGAAACAAAACAATTAGAAACTCATAACATTTTAAGAATATGACAGTATATACAAGACACGCCTCTTCTTAAATTTGGAGAAACACAAGAGGATCACCTAGAAAGTCAACAACACTATATGTTACTGCAACCTGGAAAAAGAATCCTAGCTGAGCCAACTCATGGCTTCTAACTAAGAAAAAGTATATTAAGAAAAACATTACAGTCGACAACACCACATTCATAAAAAAGGTATGATGAATACATTGTGGTGTGTCTCTATAACTATCCATTAAAATTGTTGTAATAATGTTTACATGGTGCTATAGTCATCAAAACAAGCGTAAATGTAAAGTTCTTATTTGATGATGGTAAAGGGTAGTTACAGCGAGAAGTTAAATTTTCTCCAAGCGCAAACATATAATGTCCATCTTTGTCATCTTCTCGCCATGGGGGAGAACCATTTCGTGCCACTCCCTTAACAAACAGAGAACTAGTATGGTCGGAAGGTGCACTTGAAGATGCAAAGCTTGTCACATTCCCAACCTCTTGTCCACAAAACAAACCAAGCTGAGCCTACACACAGGCATTCATTCATATTTCTCTCAAAACCAAATTATTTTCTACATTTTATGCCCTTCGAAACATACCAGCGAGCATAAGCAACATATTAAGGACTGAAAACAATATAACACCAAAGATAAAGTTTGCCACATGAAACACGATATATATTTCACCTCAAACAGCGACCAAATCACAGATTTTATTTACAATAAAATGATAATTAAACAAAGATAAATGAAGGCAATCACAAAAATCAAAGATTAATCCACTTCCGTTCTAACATAACATGGATCCAGAACCCCAACTTAATTTATTCTAACTCAAAATGCTTTCTATCTAATGACTAATACAGATATCACGTTCTATAATTCTACTGGCTGAGGCACTTATAACTAAGATATGCATTGAAAAAGTATAACTAAATCTTTGAAACAATTAAATTCACCAAAACTATATTGCTAGTTTAAAGGAAAATAATCCCTCCACTTCAAGGAAATACACAGAAAATGGTTGCTATCAAATCAAAATATGCTATACCATATCCAAAAGGCACAACTTTTCTTCATGGCTGACCCGCAATCATTGATTTTTTCAACTAAATATTCAGCAAATATTACATTAGGCAGAAACACACAAAAAAAAAAACTATGTTCTGAAAGAACCACCGAATCCTATCTTTCATATAAAAGAAACATATCCGTAGGCAAATATTATTTTCAATATAACTTTCGGAAGATCTTCCATATAAAGAAACAGATCTATCGGAAAATAATTTTCCCGAGAATTAAACCAAAATATTATTCAAACTAAAATACAAAATCCCTCCATTCACCCAGATTTACCCCCAAAAACCATATGTAACAATAATTTAACATAAAAATTAAAGTCCGCAAAAAAAAACATAAGAAACCATCAAATCTTATCAAAATAAAAAACAAACCGTTCGAATCGACCCTCACAGATCAATCAAACAAGCTATTTTTCCATACCTGATCAATAGGTATCTAAATTTTCGCCAGATCTAGCAAAACAAAAACAAAAACCACAAGAAAACAAACTAATCAGACAATTCAATAACAGATCGGATACCTTAGGGCCTTGAGGAACGACGTCCCAGCCTAACCGCGGCCTCTTTCTCGGTCGCCGGTCCATATGCGTGTGTGGAAACTCAGTCACGCGCTCCATCTCCATGGCGGATCGGTTTAGAGAGGGAAGGTTGCAAGGGGAGATCGAAATCGAGGACGGAGAAGATAAAAGATGAAGGAAGATCGAAGATGAATGAGATGCGTGTGAACCTGTAACCCTAATCCGAACCTAATATTGACCTAACAATGGCGTAGAGTCGGTTGAGGTTAAATCTGACCGTCCACGTGTCTTGTTTCCATCCCTTTCTTTTTGCCTGATCCTTACTTTTAATATGTTATCGCTCCTTGACTTTAACCATGGTTATTTTTGTGGTTCAATTATAACTGTGGTTAAGTTAGCTCTCATAAACTCTAAAAAATAAAAAAATATTCATATATGACGTGACAAGTTGATGTGATGTCCCAGACTAATAATATTAAAATAAATAAATAGATCTCAAAAAAAATTAATAACTAATCTGTCATGTAAGTAGATAATTCTTTACTCTTTTTTATTATTGATTAGTGATATTGTGTCACCGTATCATCATTGTATTCAATATTTACTCAAAAAAATTTATTTGTACGCGAACTTTCACAAGCACAGAAAGTGTATTTCTCTAAGCCTCAGCAACGAACCAGGTTCATTGTGGGCCCACTGCCAATCTAGAAGAGTAATTTAAAAATTGGTATAATTTTTTAGACTTATTTGGATAAAAGTACAAGTTAAAAACTTATTTGAGATAAAATGCATATTTTTTTAAAATGTCACTATTGTCATCAGCAAACAGCATATGAACGGAAATCTTTTTGTATTCTTTCTCTTTTTTTGTGATTACAATCAAGTAATGGGAGGTAAAATAGGAGTATATTTTTTCTAACAATTTCTCTTTCTCCCCCTATTTTCTCTTACTCTATTTATATTAATATTACAACAATACAATTACACTAATCAGTTATATCAATCAGTTACAATTGTCATATAATACACAAAACAGTTATTCATGCATTTTAATAAACCAAACAATTACACAAAATTATAACATCAACTCAATTTGTCATTTAATTGTTTACATAAACTAAATAGTTACACAATTTAGTATTGTCGCACCGTTACACCATCATGTCTTAACAATTACATGAGATTGTAATTGTCACACCCATTAAGACAATTGCATGAGATTGTGATTGTTACACCCATTAAAAAAATAGTTACATCCATTAAAAAATAGTTACACCCATTAAAAATAGTTATACTCATTAAAAAACAGTTACATCCATTAAAAAAATAGTTACACATATTAAAAGACAGTTACGCTCATTAAAAAAAACAAAAAGAAGTTCTTTTTTTTCTACATCTCAACAACGAACAATACATAATATTTAACAAAACATCTTAACCGATTCTCTTTTTTTTTTTTGAGAAAAATTCAGGGTTTGATCAATCATCATAGTAAAAGATTTTATTCATTTTGGTCAGATGACTTGGAAGCAAGGTTGATGGCCTGGGACGACATATATCTATATCTATATTACTTATAAATGTCAGCATGTGTGAAAAATTTTTAATTTTCTATTTCACCCTTAATTATTATCATAAAACCAATTATACCCACATATTTTCCTTTCTTTCATACATACTTGACTTCCAAAATATTAGCTAGATAAACTTTATCTCTATAGCTTGGTAGATAAACTTTATCAAAATATTACCTAGATAAATTTTATCAAAATATTTGGTAGATAAATTTTATCTCTATGACAATATATTCTTTCTATGTCATTCAATTATACAAACTCTACTAAAATTCTAATATCACGTATTGATAATTTTTAGGTGATACATATACATATATTTTTTTGTCTTTTCTACTTATTAGATTTCTAAAATATTTTGAATTCCTTCATATATATATATATAAATTTTATCTCTATGACAATACACTCTTTCTTTTCCATTCAATTGTACAAACTTTACTAGAATTCTAACATTACATATTGGTAATTTTTAGGCGATATAAATACAAATATTTTTTCTTTCATTCACGTTAAAGTTAAAAGTTAGCTTGCCATAGTCATTTATTTAAAGTTCTATGGTCTTATGCTCTTCCGTGACAAACTCAATGAAGTCGAAGTTAGAGTTTTCGGCATAATTGAGGTTAGTTTATCAATTCCTCAATTTTAGTTTATTAATTTATAATTTATGTGGCACTTAATTTTTTTTAATTTAATGTCAAACAGCTTTCTAAGAGATTAGTGTTGCAAGTCAAGTATTCGACATAATAATTGAGGTTAGTTTATTAATTCTTATGTTTTAGTTCATTAAATTAGCGTGACATGTCGAGTATTCGGTATAATTGAGGTTAATTTATTAATTCATATGTTTTACTTTATTAATTTCTATGTTTACGTTAAAATTTTCTATGTAAGTGTTGCTTTGTTTTATTACAACCTCTCGTGAATCCAATTTTTCATTGTTCATATGACTAATATTTTGAAAGTTTGTTCAAATCTTAATACTCTGTAATCAAATTTATTAAACTTAATTTTTCATTACTCATATTCTATTATAGCATTATAAATAAAAATTATATGTTCCAAAAATTCATTATTCTAACTATAAGAAAAAATATTTTAAAAAATAGTTAAAGTTAGGTACCACACCCAAAAAAAAAATCGTTAATATACTATGTACCATTTTTTTTGAGAATTTTTATATGTATCATGGTTTTCAGTATTTTTATCATTTATTGGCTGAAATTTATCAAATTTTGATGTTAAAAGATTAAGTGCATTTTTTCTTGGTATTTTAATTATTCATTTACCTTTACAAAAAATAATTCAATTTTATTACTCATCATATGTGTGTGTGTATATAAAGTATAAAGTGAAACAAACTATATATAAATATATGTGTGTGTGTGTGTATAAACAAACTGATACAAATTGATATATATATATATTTCACTTATACTTTACACCCATACTCCTTCATCTTCATCTTCTAGCACGAAATACCTTTGCATTTGCTTTCTCTCGCTCTCTGTAAACTCTTATTTTACCTCTCATTATTATTGTTAATCTTTACATATTTGTTTTCTCAAATAATTGTCAATGATGACTGCATCAATTAAAAAAGGATGTTTAGGTAAAAAAAAATTTAATTCATTTTGAATTTTGTACTTAAACACAAAAAATTTTGTAAAAATTATACTTAATTGAGTAAATAACTTATCCATATACTTTTGATAAAAAAAACCTAAAAAATTATACTCACACTCAAAAAACCTAATCTAGAACAAAGCCTGTTGGGCTTGATGATTAACAAGGTATACAATTCTATTTCCAAAAATTTATTTACCCTTATTTAATACTAGCAATTAACCATGCTTGAAGGCACGATGTAACAAACAAAAAAATTGAAAGTAAATACATGTTAAGAGATTGTATGCAATAAAAAATTGCCAATTAAAAAAACTAAGAAAAAACATTGATAAATATAATATGGGCCCATTATTTTTTTAAAAAAATTGATAGAATACAAATCAAAACAATGTCAAACATTGTTCAATAACTGTTTAATTATTGATTGATATCCAAATGGTAGTAAATTCAAAAATCATTGTGGTATGAAAACAATCAAAAGAATGATATGTTAATATTATCGAAAAAGATATTTCAACTTTTTTATTTTTGTTTTTTACCACAGAGAAGGGGGGAGAATATTTAATTTCAACTTTTGTTTTTGTTTTTTATTTTTTTTACCAAATGGAGAGAGAGAGAGAGAGAGAGTGGGTGGGAGTAAATATGATTTGATTTTTGAGTATTTTTTTAATTTTTTTACTTTCTAAATTTTTAATGTTATGAATTGGATTATAGACACAAATTATTGCAATAAAAATTTTGATTGGATTTAATTTTGGGGAAAATTGTGAAAAAGTACGCCATTTAGGACTTATTTGTGGAAAAGTACCTCAATATAAAACATATGTGTATAAATACCTTTGTGTGTAAATGTTTTGTGAGTAGGTACACTTTTGCTGATTTTTAATTTTTTTTTTTACAAAATTACTCTTTTCCTTTATTAATGGGTCACAAATATGACAGTTATATGAGAGGTTCAGTTTCTTTTTTTTAAGCTATATCATTTTTTGAATTTTGAATTACCTCCTTCATTTGACAGACGGTTTCCTTCTCCATTTCCGTAACCCATGTTTGTAAACAGTCGGTAAACATTTTAGGGAAACATCCATTCATTAGGCGGCTTGATTTAAGTCCTTATTTCATAACAAGTTAGCTTTTTTTCATACCGCTACCGGGTTTTCACACATCAGCCAATTTCTTGCAGTAGAAGATGTGTTTCAGGTTTGTTTTCCACACTGTTGTAATATTTTTTTTAAAAAAATAATATGTAATGACGAATATATATTCCAAATTATTGTTTTCATTGAATTTTGATGGAGGATATGATCATTTTGTTATGCCATTATGAGAATGAGTCGTTAATTATCTGTGTTTTAAAGTATTCACCGTTTGAGGATGTGTTAAATCAAGTGTTTGATACATGGGAGTTGTTGTGGGATTTGCCAATACAGTTATAATATTCACTCCCCGAAATATCAAATTATTTTTTGAAGAATGATGAAGACTTCAAAAATATGTTTGAAATGTCACGTTCTATTAACGTCAATCATGTTCCTGTGAGGATAATCGTAAATGATGATAACTCAAATGGGTGTGTTGTTAATTCAAGTAAAGATTTGCATAATTCGAATGATGATTTTGATTCGAATGATGATTTGCTGCCTCGTTATAGCCAACATAACAAGAAAGTGTTGTTAACATCTGGGTGGATTAATGAAATAAGACATGTAGGACAAAAATTTGAAGGTGGTGTGCTATAGTTTCATAAATCTCTTTGCAAATACTCGATTAAGTGCAGTTTCAAATTCAACTACATTAAGAATTGTAAATATCAGATTGTGGCTGAGTGTTCGGGAAAATATTTCACGGGTTGTAAGTGGAAGGTGAATGCAAGTATTCAAAAAGTAAATGGGTTTTTCTACATACGAAAACTTCACAATGAACACACATGTGATGAAGCACTACATACAACAGATAACAGGAGGATGAGTTCTAGTTTAATTGCAGATTTAATTGTTGATCATATACAGGAAAAAAATGCTACTCGTCCCACTGAGGTTGTCAATGAATTTCTGTCGGATTGCGGTCTTACAATTTTGTATGATCGAGCATGGATGACAGTTGAGAAAGCGAGAGGGAAGATCTTTGGGAATCACTCATTGTCGTACCAGCAAATACGATGGTATGTTGATTCTGCAATTACAAACAATCTTGGCAGCCATATTATTTTAGATTGTGATGACGATACTAACCGGTTCCAGAAATCATTCGTGTCATTCAAGGCATGTATTGATGGGTTTAATTATTGTCGTTCTTTGTTGTTCATTGATGGAACATTTTTGAAAGGCAGATATAAAAGTAACATTCTTTTGGCAACTGGCAAAGATGGCAATCAATGTATTATTTTATATAAAAGATCATATTATGCCAGATATATAAATATCACATTTTAATATTTTTTGTGTTATTGATTGTTGTCTATTGAGTTGGATAATGTTTTGTTTTTAGGTTTATACCCATTAGTATTTGTTGTCGTTGATTCTGAAAATAAAGCAAATTGGAATTAGTTTTTACAACAGTTGACGCATATTGTGGACCATGGTCGTGAGATTACTTTTGTGTCCGATCGGAATGTGGGTCTTTTAGAGAGGCAATGCCAAAGGTTTTTCCAAATGCTCATCATGCTTTTTGCTTGCAACATCTAAAAGCCAATTTAAGGGACAAATGTAGTGGAGGCTGGTTTTCCAATAAAACCAGGGAGCATATGGTGTTATTGTTACGTGAGTGTGCGTATGCACCGACAGTTTCTCTATTTAATGAAAAGATTGAATCTCTTCGTCGAGAAGGTGGGCCAAACATTGACAGGTTTTTGACAAATCTCTCAGCTGAACAGTGGGCAAATGTTCATTTTCGGGGAAAACGGTATGGTGAGATGTCTTCTAATGTTACGGAGTCTTATAATGCTTAGATTTCAAATGCATGAAATTTACCAATTACTAGTATGATTGATACAATAACGAGTCAGATTATGGACCAGAGGGTTGTAGGTTGAAAGAATCTGAAAGTTGGAAAGGTAACATATATCCTAATATGGACTCCAGATTAAGTGCAACATTTCATGAAGGTAGATCTTGGTCTATACGGGTATCTAGTACTGATGTGTACGAGGTGAATTCATACCCGTCAATTTTTGTTGACATTTTGAATGACACTTACACATGTTATCAATGGCAGATTAATGGATTCCCTTGTTCGCATGCGGTTTCGGCGATACACAAGAGTGGGCGGAATATATATGAATTCATTGATTATTATTTTAATATAAGCACATATAGAAAGGCATATGCGGACCCAATACACCCAATTCTAACACTTGGTCGTCCAGATATCTCGCTCGAACCGATTAATATATTACCACCATCATCTAAGCCTAAGTCTGGTCGCCCGAAAAAACAAAAAATTAAGTCGAGAGGTGAACTCATTTGACAGATTCATTGTGGTTGTTTGGTCAGCCACAACAAGAAAATATGCAATGCACTATTGTGATTAAATATTATTATTGACAATATAGTTAGTGTCATTTTATGCTTATTTGAATACAGAATAGATTAATATTGTGGTTATCAAACTTGGTGTGTGTTTAGAGATGGAGTGTGTTATAATGGAAGATGATTTTTGCCAACGTGGAATACCCTTCATATCTTACATATGCATATACTGTTTTTTGGCCAGTTGTACATATGTATTTGTCACATATGTTACCAACCATAATGATGAAACCATGCAATGCCGCAATGTTACCAACCAATGTCATACTGATTCAACCCACAATCAACAAGAAAACAGGCATTGACACACTTGTACCAGAAAAATGCCAAAATGTTACCAACCAATGTCATACTGATGCAACCCACATTCAACATGAAATTTGACATTAACACACTTGTTTCGGCCAATGTCACAATGTTACCAACCAATGTGACATTGATGCGACTTACATTCAACATGAAATGAGACATTGACACACTTGTGCCATCCAATGCCACAATGTTACCAACCAATGTCTCACTGATGCAACTCACATTCAACATGAAAGAAGACATTGACACACTTGTACTAGTCAATGCCACAATGTTACCAACCAATGTCACCCTGAAGCATCCCCACATTCGACATGAATGCAAACATTGACACACTTGTACCAACCAATGTCACAATGTTATCAACCAATATCACACTGATGCAACTCACATTCAACATGAAGCAGACATTGACACACTTGTACCAGTCAGTGTCACAATGTTATCAACCAATGTCACACTGATGTAACTCGCATTCAACATGATAAACACACACTGATAAATTGCTTCCAGCCAAACGTCACCCTCACACAAACCAATGTCATCAAAAGATACTTATACAAGCAATGACACACTGGTATCATCAAAATTTTTACACTGCTGCAAAATAAACATAATACTGCTATCAGTCAATTACATAATGTCACACTGATATAAAATAAATATCAATGTAACAAGTCAATGTCACACTGTTACATATCAGACTAACAAAGTGACAAAGTAATGTCATACTGTTCTAATCCAAAGTTGCACTGTTACAATCCAAACGCACATTGCTACAACACAAAGTCACATAAGTACTAACAAAGTCAAATATTATAATCAAATTAATAGTAGTACATCAAAGTCCCAAGTACATTGTTCACTAATCACATTTACACTTTAAATGTGTAATAACAATTTGAAGAACTAATCATGTGCCCCCAAATTTTTCTTTCAATTTTTGTTTCATTTTGAAATCGTCTTTTGTCCAAGAATTTTGATGATTCATAAACATTGACAGCATTTCACTTCGAAAGTCTTTAATTTGTCTTTGTATTAGATTATCTTCTACGTCTTCTCCTGTTGTCAATTGTTTCATAATGTAGCAAACGTACATACCACAGTCGACCCTAACATATAGTTGAAATTAGTTTTGTTTTTACAATATTTGAGCAGTTGCCTAATAAATAAATAAATGATACTTACGTGTTTGATTTCTGTTGTGGACTTTTCTCACATGATATCATTGGTCTGACCATGTCTTGTGTGTCGAGGAAATTGTCACTGTCGGACATCAATTCTTTAACCTTGTTTTCCACATAATTTTTCTGTTATTACATGCAATTAATAAGTTATGCACATGTTGAATATTATATTAAAAGTTCTGTTGAGTTTAGATATTGGTTTACCAAAATGATAGCATCTTGAAAGTATGGGTCTCTGCCACCTTTTGTCCTTAGACGTAACGAGTTGTAGTGTATCCAAATTCCTTCATCAGTGTCTAGCACAAGTAAGGTCCAATGGTCTGGAACTTCATTTTTACTATTACCATTTGGGTTCATTGGGAAGATAATATAACGTGTCTCCACACTAGGCAGCAGATGCTTATCAATTTCTTTTTTTCTAGCTTCTTCCATATTGGGGGCACGTACAAGTGTCTACATATTATTACAGGAATGATTAAGATATGAATATTTTATCAAAAACTCACATATTTATAGCAGTTGAATTTTTTACCCAACATAGGCTGTTAATGAATACACTCCGTCTACTGAAAGTGGATCATTCATTGCATTTGTTGAAATCTAACAGCATATCTCCCCATGTGTCTATTACTTGTGTTAAAATATTTTTTTATTAATAAACATACACAAAAGTACACGATCATTTACTGCATTTTCAAAACATAAATATATACAGTGTTGAATAGTTCAAGTCCTCCCATAAGCTTCAATGCATCTTCGACATCAATGTAACTTTCATACCCAATTTCGAACTATATTTTTTCCCTGCAATATAATGCAAGTACAATCGTACAACATTAGCCCCTTGGCCTCGCTGATTTTTGAATTTTTTTTACGGATTTGCTGACTTTCGAATTGGATTTTTATATATGGTGCGAAAATGACACAATTTAATCTGACATAATACTGTATTTAAAAAAAAATTCTAACATAATACATTGCCCTCATTTAATTTTTTTAGAATTCATAAATGACCCTATTTTTTTTCTCTTTTAGGGTCCGTTTGTTGAACAAGATAATGCTAGAAAATACAAGAAAGAGAAATTTTTAATATTTTATATGTTTTTGTTTAACATGAAATAGAAAATAATAGAAAAAATAGTACATTTTTAAAATAGTACATGTTAATACATACTGTCGCAGAGTCCCAGAAGTGAATATCTCAGTAATGAAGTTGATATTCTCTTTGTTTGGGTCAACCCATGAGCTGTAAAATTTGATAATGTTCTTGTGTTTAAGAGTTTTCAGCAAATGCACTTCAGAATATAGCCTCTCCAAGTCTTCAGAGTTCCTTAGCAGATCCACAACCTTAACTTGATTCCAAGCTACTTCAATGCCTTCCAATTCGTCGAATGCCCTATATCTATATCCCCCCAACTGGGTCAAGGATGCAAAGTTAATTCTACACACAATTGCATGTGAATTACAATGCTTCACCAAGAAAAGAAAAAGAAAAAAATACCAACGAAGTTTAAAATCTCGAAAGGATACACTTTTTTAAAAGCCCCCTTTCCTAGAACTTCTTTGTACTGCATGTTGCATCACAATAAACCCAATATTCAGAACAAAACCAATAGAAATCAATGCAAATAGTAATCTGTCTAAACAGTAACGATGATACAACACTAAATGGTTTCAGACATAAAACAAAGTAAGTAAATATCTTCAAGCATCAATAAAGGAGGAAATAGAGTTTTTAATACAATGTTTCTAAATAAGCATTTCTATACACTGACCCGCCCATATCGACCAGAGGGATCGACCTCAACGAAATCAGCATCAGAATCGTCCGGGTCTTGTTCGGACGAAGAAGACTCTTGAGGCATTCTCCGATTCAAAAAGAATTCATAAGAACCCTAGTTCTGGACGTAAGCGAATTATCAGATCGAATTCCGGTTCAAATTATCTTTAATTTATGTCTGATGACCGAATTCTGACCTAAAACAGCGCAGAACCGCAACGTCACAGTAGATTAACAGAGGAAAATCAAAATAATACAAGATGAAAGATGTATATTTGTGCAAATATAAATCAACGGATTAAACTTCATATGTCAACGGATTCAATTTCAAGAGAAAGAGAGAAGAAACGTGTGAGCGAAGGATGGTGTGCCCGGAAGGCGTAAATGTCAAAGCGAATTAGCTACATGACAGTGACTGACTGACTGACTGACTCCATCTCTCTCGCTCTCTCTCTCACAAAAATCCTGGTTTTGTTGCATCGAAAGGTCTAATTTGGGTGCATATTAAAGGTCAACTGTGGGGAAATTGGGATATTTATAATGTTTGAAATTATAACGACATTTGACTCAGTTTTTTATTTAAATCTAAGTTAATATTTAATTAAAAAACCTAATTTTATACATATATTTTTCAATCTCATCATACCCAAATCTTTTAACTTGTCAACCGCGTCCCATTACAATGCTCCCGAGCTATTCAACCCCTCCGAGTCCCTCAAAAGTCTGCCATCCATAGGGACGGAACCGTTGGAAAGAATATTCATAGAAAATATCACGTTAATATTATTATATAGTATAATTAATTAATAATATATAAATAAATAAATTTCATACAAATTAATAACTATGTAATTAAATAACTATCTACTCTTCTTCCATATAAATCAATAATAACTGATATTCACTTTATTTATTTAAAATTTTATTTTTAGTTGATAATATCAAGTTATTTATGCTTACATAGTATCATTGTATTGAATATTCTCCCCTCTTAGCCCCTTGGCCTCGCTGATTTTTAAATTTTTTTTACGGATTTGCCGACTTTCGAATTGGATTTTTATATATGGTGCGAAAATAACACAATTTAATCTGACATAATATTGTATTTAAAAAAAAATTCTAACATAATACATTGCCCTCATTTAATTTTTTTAGAATTCATAAATGACCCTATTTTTTTCTCTTTTAGGGTCCGTTTGTTGAACAAGATAATGCTAGAAAATACAAGAAAGAGAAATTTTTAATATTTTATATGTTTTTGTTTAACATGAAATAAAAAATAATAGAAAAAATAATTTTCTTCCATAGACATTTTCTCACATCTAACTAACTTTTTTTTTAGCAAAAAAATACAAAGAAAAACAAGAAAATTGTGTCCAATAATCAAACTTCCCATTTTACCCTTATTTTTCTTAAAATATTCAATTAATTATTAATTTTAAATTTTTTTATACAAATTAGGCTAACCATATAACTTTCTCTAGATAAGGTTCAATTCGATTCTTGTCCTTGAATTAAGTTAGGAGCCAATTTTTTAAAAAAATTTGAATAATAAAAAATATTTTTTCCTTTTTAGATCATGTTAAAATAATTAAAATTAATTTAGACAATTAATAAAAAATTCTTATAACTTTCATTTCTTTCAAACAATGAAATAAAATTATTTTAAATTTTTCTTAAAAAATTTTCAAACTAACTAAATGTATATATAAAAATATATTTTCTTTTACTTCACTTTCTATCTCTTTCACTTTCTATCATCTTTTTTTTGCCAACCAAACGGATAGGACATGATAAATTATTTATTTATGTTTTGGACCCCCTCAATTAGAAACATTGCTCCGCCCTTGGCCAACCCACAACTCTCACCAATTGAGTCAGACTGGGTACTTCTGACTTTCCTGATGTACTGGCCAGAGCCTCTTACACTAGGACACCCATGGGTTCAGATGGTGCTTGACTATGCTTAAATACAATTATGCTCATTACTCAAATACAATCTGCAATAGTCACGACTCTTTTCTTTTAAAAACTGGCTTAAAAGTCTCAAGTGCTTTGAAGAAGTTTGTAAAAAGCATGTTCATACTATAACAACGCAGTCACCTCGCCAAGCATTCCACTTTGAGTCTTGCCTCTTCCACCCTTGACACAGTAAAGCAATTCAAAAAGGATAATTAGGTCAGATCTGATTCGACGAATAATAAAAAAAAGGACTAAGCTCTGGCAAGATTCAACCCCACCATCTTTCTCAAGGAACACATCTCTTTCAATTCCACCAGCTACATGGGTGGTCAATGTTTCTTCAGTGCATTCATTTTATCCCTGAGATAGTAAAGCTTGGCCCTCCTCACTTTTTTCTTGTCCAGCACCTTTATCTCCTTTATATTAGGTGAGTACCTGTCATCAGCCACTCATTTAGCCACTATCCATGTCACTCTTTCACGAAAATAGATAATGAGAACACTTGATAAGTACAATGCTAGAAAGTAAATATTTGTAAGGATGAAAAAGGCATATTACAAGGAAAAGGTTACTCGCTATCCTTCAAATTTGGGGAGAGTCAACCAGGAAGAAACAATAACTTAGAAGAACAGTATGTAACAAACCTTTAACAGCCAATTGTATTGTCCAAGCGAAATAACAGCAAAATAGGTAAGAAGCAACATAATTCTATCCCAACCATCTGATGTCAAATTATGGATCAACTTATAATCCATGCAAAGGCTAGGCCAGTTGATGGCGGGGTACACCATGGGCAATGGACGGATACTATGACAGGTAGGAAGCAAAACCATGCTATTGAAGCAGTTTCCTTTGACTAGGACAGAAGATCCAATCACAATTTCCCTTGATCACAAGTAACTCTACAGGATAAAATTTCAGACAGACAACCAGGAATAGGAAATCACACAACACACACATCTGAGCCAGCTCACTAGTCCAACCCAGAAGAAGAAGGAGAAAGGTATTCTAGTAGACACTTGGGGATAAATACATAATTGCGAGGGGTTCAAAAAGAATTGTTAAAAGTAATTAATATTTTTCCTCCAAGTGGATAATTGAATATTTAACAAATAACTCCCTTAAAGAGTATTCAGTTTTACATAACTCAAAGATTTTCTAATCATTTTCGTGCTCAGTTTTACACCATAGATAGTTCAAAGATTCTCTAATCATTTTTTGTGCTTTTATCATTCAAGTGAAGGTTCTTCACTTATTATATCTCATCAAACTTGAGGTAATTGGATCAAGAATGAGAAACTGCACTATGCATTGCATCCATCACAACCAGTTTAGAATTTACTTTTGCCCTTTTCATTGGAGGGAAGGGGCGCCTGATATTAGTTATTCAATACACCATATATCAAAAGGCCAAATTAGTCTAAACAAAAATCAACCTATTCTTGTTCACTTACAGAGGAAAGAGAGATTCAACCCCAACTCCAGCTACTAGTCTTCTTAGTCTAAATGTGGTATTCAGACCAGCATTGCGCCTTGCTATAACAATGCCTTTTAAGATTGAAACACGTCTCTTGTTCTCAGGAACTTCCTGTCATTATGATAACAGAACAAACTAATGACCACCTCTTACCAGAGCCCCAACATCCTATTAGCAAATCTAATCACAAGTTTATGATGATGAAGACAATAATGACAACAAAAATAAGAAAGAACAAAAACAAGGAGAAGAAAGAAATTCTCTACCACTTTCAGCTGGATGATGTAACCGGGCCTTATATCAGGTATCTCTCTTTTTTCCCTCACTTCCTCCACTGCTTCCTTATCAAGAATCTGCAACGTGTATAAAATCTTAGCGCCAAAATAGTCCTCAATGAAGATCAGGTCTTGTTTATCTACTCCATAAGAGCAATAAATTAAAAAAGGCAAATGAATAATTGCATGCCTCCATTATGTGCCTTGCTGTTTTATCGAGCCGTTTAAATTTGATGCGTGGTGCTACATCAGATATGGAAGTGGAAGCATCTTGAGACATGGATTTGCCTCCTTCGCCCATTGTTGAGATGCACCTACTAGGAGAATTTGGAACCATTGTTGCCAATTGAAACAAAGCAGGCCGAGGAACTCCATTACACAGCAGTACTGAAGCTACACCATTATTCTTAGACAATGTCGACAACTCTGTTTGGATGCCCATTTTTTTGAGCTGAATAAGACCACCAGTTCGTGATTTAATTTTACGAACAAACAGAAACTTGATTCAACATCTATATGTAGCGTCACCATAGTGCAATGATGACACACACAATTCGAGAAATGGTATAGTTCTCCAAATGAAGGAAAGAACGTAAATGTCAAAAACATTATGGCCAAAGTCTATCTTCACAATGACAATCAGCTTCCCTCACTTGTGCGAACCG
Source organism: Ilex paraguariensis (assembly GCA_963454935.2). NCBI lineage: Eukaryota > Viridiplantae > Streptophyta > Magnoliopsida > Aquifoliales > Aquifoliaceae > Ilex > Ilex paraguariensis. The sequence goes on along the minus strand of CAUOFW020000825.1, from coordinate 267,561 downwards.
TATGATGCATTCAGTTCTACTGAACATGGTGCTTTTAGATTGTGATAATTGCACACTTACACTGAAACATAAATAACTGAAGAATTTTTTCAGTGCCTCTTAAGAAATATCTACATCTCCATTTATAAGGACAAATAAAACAATCCCCTTTTGAGGACACCCACCAACCAGAACTTTATAGAAGTTACAAGAAATGGTTGAAGTTTACATTATCAGAGAATGGATCTTGAACAACAAAGGACCCAACGGATTCTAACGATTTTGAACAACACTTTAAGGTAATATTACTTCTGTTCATTCCCTGTGATTTTTTGCTCTCAATCTGGATTTTCTTTCTTTGAATTGTTACTAGTCTACAATTTTTTTTGGATAAGTAATCAATATCGGTACTAATCACAGCAAAAACTAGTTTGGCATGTACTTTCCCAGAGAACTACGTTGGCATGTTCTCCTTGCACATGGATAGCTGTAAAGCTTTCACACATCAGTTTCCCTTCATAGTTTTTTAGCTCCAATTTTATTGTTTTCCTAATCACTTCATAAAGTGAAAACCTCATCTTCAATACCTCTCCTGCCAGCTCACCTCAATATCTTCATATCCTTTCTTAGCAAATGTCCATTGGTGTGTAAAGATGATGACAATAGACAAGTTGGTTTTAGCCAAGGTGACCATACACATCGGTTATAGCTTGTACGCCTAAGAATGAGCCATGTATGTTCTTGGCTCATTCGACAAGAAACTTCAAATGCTTTTTTACCAAATCACTTCTAAAACGGAATAAATGCTCACCCTATAACTTATCTAGCCAGTCCCCTGTATAAGTTCTGTTTTCTTGCAGAAGACAAGTGTTGCACCTTCAACCAATAGTGGATTGACAACAGAAATAAGCACAACTACCTAGCATGAGTGGGTAATATAGTATGGCAAAGAGACCATCCTCTTGTGGCAATAAGAAAAAAAGGAACAACAAAAAGTGCATGATGTTGCAGGCACTGGCGAAGAGTGTTTATATCAATGTTATACATAAAAGGCCAAACAGCATATATAGATTATTCTAATGAGAAAAGATATTCATGAGAATCCTAATGAAATTACCAAAAGAGATATGAAGGAATTCTGAAGTCACCAAGAGAAAATGGAAGAAATTAAGTATCTTTTCCCTATGAAAGGAAGGAAAGGTAAGGTTGCCCGTGCAGTGACAAATAGTCCTCAAATTGTTCGCCTAGTGTCGATTCAGGTTACGGACATAGTGGTTTGTGGGATTATCAAGAGGAAATCAGTGGCACACTCTCAAAGGAAGGCAAACTCAATACGGCATGCAGACGTTATCAACTGTAACATTTAGATGAGCACATGGCAAAAGAAAGAAAATGGTTGAAAGTCTAATAACAGAGTGGAATCAGAACATTAGAGCTAGAACTTGTGAAACCATTAAAAGACAAAAGTAAACTTAGGTGTTAAGAACCCATTCATATCAATTTTAACCTCCTGAAAGCCAGCCATGAGTACATGTAATTGGAGTCAACCTCATGTCCCTACCACCTACGCATTATTAAGTTCCCCACCACCCTAATATCATCATCTTCTTCTACTAAGCCTCAATAATTTGTTTCCAACCACAAACCATGTCCTCCTTTTCTAATCCCTAAGAAATAAAAATGGAATAACACAATTCATCATACTATAAATTTACCCTTCTTTAAACGTGATTAAAAACTATCATTCTACCACAAATTTCTTAAGAAAGAACCATATGTCCAGCAACTTCATTCTGCATCCACATTCCATTTTTTGTACACTGTCTAGTGCTTACCACTGCCCGGATGAAGCTTAATTCCTAGTATTGTTCAATATCCATGAACCGAGAAAGAACAAAGTATACTAAAAAAGCACAATTTGCAAAATATGTCAAAAATCAAAATAGAGAATACAATAAATCATACACATACCAATGCCAATCCCGAGCAAGAAGCAAACTTGGGGAGTAACGGTGACAAGTATTCCGCCAAATAACTCGTCGAATACCCATAGAAGTTGTTAGCAGCTGCCACTCCATTCGAAGCAAAAAAATTCGATTCCAAGGAGCTCAATCCACGACCACTGCTTATCAGAATTGCCCTAGTTAAATTAAAATCAACAACCTTTGAGGTGCTGAAAGTGTGCCTAGCAACCAATCGAACTCTCCCACACAACGATTGCATTTCTCAACATAAAATCTACATTTACAAAAAAAAAAAAATTACTATTTCAAGTTGTTGAAGTAGTTTAAAAAATGCACAAATCCAAGCAGAAATGAAGCCGAAATTGGTACGTCTGAAACAATTCCGTGATTTGATTCAACACTAAATAGCTCCTAACATAAATCTACGTATGTATATATATGAGCATCATCAATATGTGTGTGTGTGTAGGGTTGAGGAGAGAGAAGAGCAGCTGAATGTAAGTGGTCGGCGTCTATTACCGTCGGGAATCGACGGTCTTCTTGGACTTCGACGACTGAAACCTAAACCCTACTCCGGCTCGCGGCTTGGGAGGCAGCAGAGGTTTATGCTAATTAACGTCTATGCGCGTTAGACCAACTCCAAAGATACTAACTATTTTAGCTACTTAAAATAATATTTTTTTATTATATTATTTATTTTGAAGAGTAATTTTTACTAATTCATTCTAATAATACTCTCTATTTTAATTAATTATTAATTCATAATTACACGTTACCCATATACAGACACAAATGATCAAAAAAATCCATTAGAAAATCAATTTTTTACCACGACTTGAATCAAACTCACAAATCCGTTTGAAGAAAAACATAACAAACTAGAGAATTTTTCTATCAAATTTGCTATCCGCGTCTGGATCCATAGAATGGCTAATTTCAGACCATTTTTTCTGGGTTGTCTTCTCTCTACCCAACACGGATAGAACGAAGCAAAGAGAGAGATAGGTAGAGTTTCAGTCGATTTTGGGGTGGATTTTTTTGTGGGTTTTTCGTTGATTTTTCAGTGGGATTTTTTGGATTTTTGGTTGGAATTTTTTGGGGGTTTTTCTGTGGGAACAGAGATAGATGAGTGGGGTTTCAGTAGATTTTTGGGTGGGATTTCATAGGTTTTTCAGTGGAATTTTTGATTTTTTTGTGGGTTTTCCAATGGGAACAGAGAGAGAGAGATTGGGTATGTATATAGGATTTCCGATGAGTGAAGATGGAGAAAGATAGAGAGACAGAGAGAGATGTAGAGAGAGGAGAGAGCATACCTTTGGTGCTTGATGAAGACGATGACTGTGAAGACAACCAAACAAACTGATTAGTTATGTGGAGTGGAAAACTTGGTGTAAAAATCAACTAGCGAGCTCCTTTTGCCTCACCAGAAACAGTTAGGAAAATGAGGTTATGAGAAATAGTTAGGGAGATAACAAGGCTGTTGGAGGCGAATTTAGGAAGAAACTCTTTAAAATAGCTAACAAAGGCCTTTTGAAGTGCCTATTGTAGTTGCTCTAAGTACCCCTGCTGATTCGCTGATATTCTATCCTTGTAATTTTTCTTTCCCCCTTTTCTTATGAAGTTTTTTTATAGTTTATAGTTATGTTTGGTGTATTTTAAATTGTGGATGTTGCAAAGTATTTAGTTTTCAAACACTTGTGACATTATTTGCTGGACTTAAACTAACGTAAGATTTTAAAATTGTGACAGTTCAAAAGATTGAAACAAAGTGTAAAATTATTTCTAAATTTTTTTCTCCACCTTGAAAATCAAGGATTTAAATAAGTTTTTAAATAGCAAGTAAATGAACTAAAAGTTTGAAATAACTTGAAAAAAATATAGTAACGTAAGCGACATAGAGGAATTTCTGAATTAACTACTATGCTTGACATAAACCATAAAAGAGATTACTGGAGTGACAATTATAATGTAAACTAAATAAATTAAACTTAAACAAGGCAGAGGCAGGTTCTGGTATACTGTGTGTATCTGTGTGATCAAGAGGCCCATACTCTGTAGTTTAGTCCTTTGTATTTATAGGTAGTAGGAGTTAACTGTTGGTTATCTTTTATGGCCACCAGACCAATAATCATGACCTTTATTTCTAACGTCATCTATCGTATATCGAATTGACTATAACAATCGGTTCATGATGTCACATTTTATTATCCAAGATCCATAGAGATCATTTTTCTCTTATCTGTCTTATCTTTCTTGATCGTAGACCCTTGTCACATGTCATCCTTAAATTTTTATTATTTGGGTGTAAACAAGCCATGATGGCTCAATCCTAAAAGAAAATATATAAGACTACACCAGCTTTTGTGTGTACTCCAAAAATGAGATATCTACTCGTTCCTTTTCAGCGTCATTTTCTTTGTAACACTGCTCACAAACTCAATTAGCTTTAAAATTCGAAAATGTTGCATCCACATACATGGCTTCTATTGTTGCCACCACACTAATTTGACTCACTGATCTAACAAGCAAGTTGGTTGATAAGGCTAGAGCAATTCCTTTTGAGTTGAGGCTTAGATCAAGAAAGAGCAATGGACCTTAATGTTTGCTAGCCGTATGCGATACCTTATTTGACGATAATAAGTCAAGAAAAAACGAAAATATATGATCACTGCATTCATCTCTCTCTCTCTCTCTCTCTCTCTCCATATTTGCGTATGCGGGTGTGTGGTTACATATCTTTTTCTCTGAGTATTTATATGGCTATACAAATGCTGATAATTTGATCAGCAAACCAGTTGTGAAGTACTGATGAAGGGGTAAAAGAGCTACCATGTTGTAAGCTAATGATGTGAAATAAAAGAGCCTCCATTTTGTGGACACAAATTAAAAGCCTTTTCAATCAGTAGCAACCATACCAATTGTGATAACGGTTGATATTTTTTTTCTTTTTATTCCACAAGGACTATCATAGTTCAATGAAACAGTAGTAACACTAAAAATAGGGACATGCACATAAACCTTACATAAACTGCAGTTGATATTATGGATGGCCTGATTCAGCTCTTATCATTATTCTTTGATACAGAAATAATATAGGATAAGATTGCCAGACAGTACTCTTTCTCTTTCAAAACATCCAGAAACTCTGAATCTATATGAACAATGGAGGGTGACATGCAAACCTTGGCTTACAACTTAAAATACATTTAGGGTATACATTCACCATAATGTACCAACCCCAGATCAAATTCATATTTTTCATTATTTTCCGAATCCAAACCACTTTGCCAAGAAAAATGTATTCTTTCCACGAGAGGCATCAGCTGGCTGGGCTGGTGCTGCTGCCGGAGCTTGCGTTGGAAGTGATTTAGGTTTAGTTGCTACAAGAAAAATGGTGTTAGAATCAGCCAAGTGGCCCTTGCTTCCAAGAAATGATGAGTTACTATAACTATCATGCGAGTGAAAAGTCGAAGATCAGTGTTTTCCGATTTGCTTGTAAAAACCTGTAAGACCTTTTGAGGACATTGGATCAAGAATAATTGCCACTTCATATTCTATTCAAGCCAAAACAGATTACTTCCAGTAAGTTCATTGATTAAGCTTCAAATTTCAGAGGACCATGTTGGGGCCTGGGTGTATAGACGCTTTCATGCCAAGTAGTGTGCATGTACATTCAATTGTCATAGAGTTTCACATCTAAGTCTGTATATAATGCAAGGACATTTTAACTATTCCTCCTCCCCACCATCCCTCCCCAGCTCCCAAACCACCCACTTCTCTTCCAAGCTTGTTGTCTCATGTAAGGGCACAAACGAACAAACAAACTCCATTAGTATATTTGTGCGGGCTTGATCCTGCACGATATATAAAATATTGGGAACAGATCTCTCCCCTGGTGAACTTTGGGTGAGCCGGTTGAGTGGCCAAACACACTACTCGGAACAGCCTACAAGGAACGGTGGCAACCTGGAACGGCAAAGGAAGATCCTGGGAAAGGAAGAACGATCCTGTACGTGCGAAAGATATTTCCTGGAACAAAGGAGAACGAGTTAGAAGGGCGCCGGAGTGTTTTCCGGCGTATCCCCTCCGACGGTCTAGTCAGTCTTTGAATGAGAGAGAGGAAGGAGAAAACACTGAGGAAAAATGTATTGTAGTAGTGAGTTTGTGATTGCATACCCGCTTTGTTTTTGGGAGGGGTATTTATACCTTAGAAGATCATGATTGCTGTCAGTGTGGTCAGTAGGTGATCATCAGGCACAGGTAGCGTGTGTAATCATTTGATGAGAAATGTCTTCTCTAATTGACTGCTCGGGGTCCCGAGCAATCAATGGTGAGTTGTCGGGACGCCGATGGTACAATATGCTCCTTTCGGGAAGGATGCAATAAATGCTCTGTAATAGGAGCATTTATTGCCTTTCATATCCGAACCTTACCGCATTAAATGCGGTCTCGTCAACAGAAGGGTGTAATTAATTGTTTGCTTTCCAAAGTCGCGTGCCAGCAGCGGCATGCGGTTTGTCTGCTTCGGATGTGACATTATTTGCCACGCGCCCATCCCTTATTGGCTGTTACGTCGGTATTCCAGCACGTTCTGACATTACTTGTGTAAGAAGAGGTCATGATGAATAATCCATACTGGCATAGGCTGATGTCCAGTTTGTCAGTAGCTTTATCCGGGAGTAGAGGAAGCGTCCAGGATGGAGTGACCCTCGGCGCCGAGGAAAGGTTCACCTCGGGGGACCATGGGGTGGTGTGTTCCCGAGGTACATGGCGACCGAGGACACATGTCATTGTATAATGTACCGAATATGTGATCCTATATGAGTGGTACCTCGGGGGAGAGGACGCTTTTGCCGATGGTGCTTGAACCCGAGCAACATTGTTCTAGAAACCCCCGAGGACACGTGTCTTCATCATAGGCTTTTTCAGAAGAGTCCCATCAATATTCATCCTAACACAGCCATCTTCCTTCATGCTTCTTGAATTTTCAGTCCAATCCTTTTTTCTGATGTGTGCATATTAGGGCATATGTTAATGGGAAAGCGTGGAGGGGGTGCATATAGCTAGGTATCAGTTGGTTTTACAAAGTGACTCTGCAGATATTAAACTCGAATGTGTTCCCAAATATATATTCTCTCTTTCAAAATCTCTAACAAACCAATGCTTCAATATGCAGCATAATCAGAAACCGAAAAAGAAGAAAAAGTGTTTTGTTGAGAATACTCAAACGGGAGAGATAAGCAGCATGTCTCAGACAGCAGACTATGAAATGGTCATTGCCAAAAAATCAATTTAAAAAATTACGAAATGCTTAAAGCTTCAATGTTTTATTTTAATTGGCTATAAAAATAATTCCCTGCTGCATAATGGTAATTGGCCATGTGAAAAAATTTCATCCCTGAGTGTTCGATAATTGCAGTGTAAGGATATAAAATATGACATGATACCTGACTTTGGTGACGCTGTGTTAACCCTTGCAGTTTTAAAATCATTAGATTTTTTCTCTGCATTTTGTACAATTGGTTCTTGGTGAGACTCTCTCTCAGAAATCCTGTGTTCTACTGGTGTTCCACTATCTCTGGTCCCTGTTATCACCAAATAGAAAAATGAGGTTGAAATTGCAGTGTCTATATGCAAATGAAAGGCTTTTACAAATCATATAAATATAGCCAGAATAAATGTGGATTCCAGTTTGTCATAGTACAATTTTTCTTTAAGATTTTCTTGTGCTTTGGAGAGAATATCAAAGTTACAAGAAACAACATGAAAACAATTATGGGCATTTTGCTCGAAATTCTTGATTAATTTTCATCAGTAACACAACTTTTATGTGAGTGCCCTATGCTCCAATGGTTTATGTAAAAAGAAATAAGATTGTCATACATTATTCTATAGACCACCAAAACCGTGTCAACTCAAAAAAGCATTTGGATTGGGCTACAATACTTTGTTCCACATTAGTAGTAGATGGAAACTCTGATTTGGAGGAACCTCAAATGAGAAAGATACTACAAGCCAACTATCATGCACACATTTAACTTGCTTCATCCCAACATTTGCAATTGTTTATCAGACAGTCATTCACTCATAGTACATGGGAAATCAACTATACAGATTCCTTTTTTTTTGAACAAAAAAAAAAGTTCTGCTGTAAAGCCTCAAAATAAACTACAGCTTACTCTCATTAGGAGGCTTCCCATAGTTCTGCCGTAAAGCCTCAAAAAAATTACCATCCCTCTGATCCTGCATCACTGAAAGGACAAGAAAACTGGATGCTTCAATTTCTAATGCATTCTGATAAATAAAAAACCCTGAATTTCATTGATCGTCAAGAGAAGCAGAAAAGCATACACTGATCATAAAGAGCATTTCTGTAATTGGGGTCAGAGCCCACTGATAGCAACTGAACTGCCTCTGTATCCCTAGTCATAGAAAACTTAGCAGATGTGTCCAAATTTTGTGTGTCTAATAGAATACCTGCCAGCTGAAAACTAATTAATGGTGATTACCATGACCTAAAACCATCCCACTACGTTAAAAAAAATTTCTCGCTGATGATACGATTGAGTGGAAAGTGATGGTAAAGAGAACATAAAGAAACAGAACATCAAAGTAGTCAAATGTCACTTACCAGAAGTTTTTTGACGACAGGAATCTGAAGTTGGTCACTTACCAGAAGTTTTTTGATGACAGGAATCTGAAGTTGGTCATAGGCAAGTTCACAGTAATTGTCTGTTAGAATGGTGCACTGAGATCCGACCTGGAGACACAGCAGAAGACTTGTAAATTCCAAATTCCAAATTACCACACTTAAATTACAAATAACAATTTGTTAGATTACACCAACCTCGCCATTGGTTTTGAGGATATCTTCCCCGACCACAAGGATGGTCAACTGATTTGACATAATTTTTGTTTCCAAATCAACCTGATCCCAAATTGCAGTAACAAGGTGAGCGAATTTTCAAGGCATATCCATATGCAACAAGAAGTTTGAATATGGACTAAAAGAGAATGGAAGGCTCTCAGATTTCTGTTTAAAGAACATTCCATGATAAATAAACCTATCTGCCATTCCTAAAATTTATATCATATGAAATCATCTATTTGTGTAAGAACTTAAGCAGTGATGGTAAACTATGGAAGTATAAGAAAACATCAATTTTAAGCTGATGATCCATCATACAACACAAATAACTATCCTAAGCTCTGCCTCAAATTTAAGGAAAAAACAGAATTCAGCCATATCAAGATCGCTCCGATGGTACCTCATCAGAAAAGAGCAACGCGGTAGCATCAACACCAACATGGAGAAAAAGCCACGCTGCCTGCCGCTGCTTCCACATTTTCCCTCTCCTCATATTCATCACAGGCACCACACTCTCATCTCCCTCACCTCCCTCATTGTTTCTCACCCTATTCTCCAGCAACCACGCATAGCATATTGCTGCCACCATTGAACTCGTACCTACATTTTCAACAAGAAGAAGAATATTTTTACTCATTAATCACCAAAATAAAATCAAATTCACAAGACTGAAATTACAACAAAACCCAACTGTTCGACGGTCCGGAGAGAACAATCTTGGCCTTCTCATTGATTTCTCCACTCAAAATCTTCCCAAACTTGATTCTTTGTTCCTTCAAAAACCCATTAAGGTCGCGACCACTTGTGTCTTCCTCCCTAAACCTTTCACCCAAAGTAGGCTTCTGCAAATTCCTATCAGTGGAACACGTCGATGATGACATGGATTTCCGGCGAGCTGACTCCACTAAGTTCCTCGGCGGTGACAGGACTTGACGCTCAGGAACCGAACATGTTGAGGACGATATCGATCTCCGGTTAGCGGATTGGATGAGATGCTTTGGAGGAGAGAGTAATTGGGTGTCTTGCGCGGGAGAGTTAGTTGTGGTGGTTTTGAAAGTTCGTTTGGAGGGAGAGTGGGGTGGGATTGTCTGTGGTTGAGTTGCATTGGTGCCATCTTGGAACCGGGATTTGCGATGGGTAGATTGCCGAGGTGGCGGTAGTGGGACTGTGTGATTTGAGTTGGTGGTGGGAAGATCTGTTGGGTGGGGTTTAGTACGATCCGAGGAGTGAGGTGGTGGGTTGTGATTGGGCAGTTTGAGGATGTTGGAGAACCATTTTTGAACCGCCGATGCAGGGGATATTTCGGCTGGGGGAGGTTGGTCAAAGGATTTGGGGTTGTTAAGGGTCTGTTTGGTTGATTTTGAAAGAATTTCTCCACTGAAGCCTTTATCAACTGCTCTGTTTCTATTTTTCAGTTAAAAAGGGAAGCGGTTAAAAAGTTTTTTTTTTTTTTTTTGGTTTCCGTTACAGAAAAAATTATCGAAAGTTATAATATTATTTTTTTATGATAAAATTACATTTTTAAAAAGAGAAATTACACTTGTTCAAAAGAAGATCATGATTGACCATGGACTTCTCTTGAATAATTGTAACTTTTTTCTTATGAATTGTAATGTAACCGTGAATAACTTTCGATACTGATCACAACCTTCCATAATCAATCATGTCTTTTACAATTTATAACTTACAACTAGCCCACACATGAAGGAAACGTGTTAAAATATGAATATTTAAATTATACAGTAACATAAAAATAAAATGAGTAATTAAAAACAATATTATTGTCAAGTAAACACGCACAATAAACAAACTTAAACTAAATTTTTGAAGTTTTTCAAAATGTTGAAATTAGAATATTTCATGATCAATGAAGTGAAAAATAGTACAAGGAAAAGAATTTGAATAAAGGAGCCTAGCACATGGTCATGCATTTCATTCACTCAATTTTATTTTTGGTCCAATGATCAGGGTATTCGAGCTAATTTACGTATATTTTGACTAATTTTCTCTTCTGTTCGATCAAAGACAAGTGATGCATGCCGGGACTAAAGTATATATTCACTCAATTTTGTTTACCAACAAAAAAGCATACAAGCTTGCATAGAGTTGATAAAAGTATCACTTCATTACCTTCTAGCAGACCTAGAGAGTGGGTCTCTCCGATCAAGATTCGAAGCAGATAATCTGGCTTGAGGTGATGCGAACCTGACAGGCCGAGAAGGCGAATCATTCCGGGAAGGAGATGAATTAGCCACCATGCGCTTGGCTTCCTCCAGCCACTCGTGATTTGATCTGCTATAGACGCTACTCCTCCTACTAGACTCAAAATCTTCTTCTTCTTCCGCGTCCATCAATCCACCAGTCAGGTTATACGCTTTCTTTTCGATGCTTACTGAGCCGAAAAACATGTCATTCATGAAATCAGTAAGGTCCGGAGCTGGCTCAGGTCGATTTGATATCTTAGTTTCTGCTATTTTCTTTTGCAGGCTCACAGAACCTGCGCTTTTGCTTGATAAGTTTTTGCTGAATCTCATCTCCATGGATTCCCAATTCCAGGGTCTTGCACAGTGAGAGAGAGAGAGAGAGAGAGAACTCAGAGAAGAGATTGGTGTTGGACAAGGTAGCTCTTAGCTGAGAACACAAGGGTGGTTGAAATATTAATTTCAGAAGGATTGATGTGGTCAAATGTAGAGAATTATCGAAGAATTTGGCCGGCTTTTGGAGTGTCTTTTTTCATTTTTGTCATTGTATGTGTATTGGCCTTGACGGCTTTGCCGAGTTACTGCAGAAATCAAACCGTATCCAATGTAAAATGTGCCCTCGATTTGTCATAGCAGCCTTGTTTTTTGTGAAGTTCGTATAAATTTTAATGTTTTGTTTAATACAATAAAAAAAATTAAATGATAAAAAAATAGAATAATAGATAAAAGAGTACACTGAAAAAGTTAATGATTTAACTTTTCTTCCATCTCACTAAATTTTATTCCTGTAAAAATAAATAATAAATTAATTATTTATGTTGAAATATATAGGTGTTATTTACCTTTAATTCACATTCGCACAATGAAAGAGTTTTTCGGTTCGAAACCAGAGACACTTTGTTAACAATTAGGGCCTGTTTGTACATGGGTTTAGGTGGGATTAATAGAGTGGTAGTGATCAAAATAGTCTAATGTATCACCTTATTTGTTATTTGGTTGGAGATTTTAAGTCTAAAATTTGAATCTTAGCTCATAACAAGTCCAAAAGTAAAACCCATGTATAAGGATTTCAACAAACCCGAGGAGTGGGTGAGTTTGGGCAATTCCATAGCAAATAGTTTGTGGTATTTGTGATTAATCTGTGAATCTCATGTGTATTTGTGTCACTTACCAAATATCAAATTAAATATGATAAATCAATTATAGGTGAATGTTATGAATACAAGTTGTGAAAATAGCATTTATATACAAGAGAATGAAATTGTATACATCTAATTCTTCCATATTAGATCGCTGCTGAGAGCCTCATGTATTCTTGGACATAATTATCCAAAGGGAATATCCCATCAATTTAAGTTCAAAATCAATGTGGATGGAGGACAAACCAATGGTGCGAAGTGACAAAGCACAGCTGGGAGGTGAGGGAACTGCAAACTTTTCTAATCCCATTCAACAAACCAGAAACCAAATGAAAAAAATTTGAAATTTTTTGGAGTGGTTTAGTGGTTGAGCCTATCTTTTAATAATTCAGAAATTTGAGGTTCAACACTCCTCATATCTTTTAAGGATCAGTCACCATTGTTCCTCAAACTCGAACTACAGTGACCTGTATCCGAACTCAAGCGAATAATTAGCATAAACATGAACACTATATAAAAAGAAAAAGAAACTCAAGAAAATTTGATGAAAGAGAATGAAGTTATTTAGAAAGTTAATGTTAAAAGTACTGACTTTTTTAATGGAGGCTAATGCCATACAGTCTCCCTCTTGCCTAAATGAAATGGGATGAATCAAATTAATAAGCTTATTGATTGATTCAGGGCGCAATAAGCTTATTGATTGATTCACTCAAATGATTGATAAAAGTTCTATCCAATTGAATTGGGTTCTAACTGAATAAAACGTAGAGTCAACGAGTTTAGTCGAACATCGTCACAAAAAAACTCTCAAATAACTTATTACCCAATTTCCATCTATGTGTATTATGGGTGTCTTATATTTCATTCTAGTTTCGTACCCGTCTCGATATGAAACTTTCTCATTGAGATATTTTCCAAGCTTTAGTACATGAAAAAGATTGATTTGTTTATGATATTTGATCTGAGAAGAAGATTGACGGTGCTTTGAAAGTTTGGTTTTATTTGGGGCCTAATCCATTGGGCCTTGGAAGCTTGTTCTTATCAAAATTTGGAACCCAATAACATTAGGAAGTAATTGGTTTGTAAAGAGTATTTATTGACACATTTTCTTTTATATTATTTCAGAAAATTCTCTATCTAATAAAAGGGAAAATTGGAAGGAGGTATACCAAATTAGATTTAATTGTAAAAAAGTACATAGAAAAAATATTGGGTAATTAAGTCCTTAATTTTGATACTTATTTGTATCTAAGTACATTATTTAAATTTTACTGATTTTTTTGTAACATTTTTGCCTTCTATTAATCCATGTGTATTTAATGCACCATATATATATATATATATATATTAACAAATACACATGAATCAAGGTGCATTAAATACGTATTTATATGTATTAACAAACATACATGAATCAAGGTGCATTAAAGATAAGAGGTTTTGAATAAAATGACCCTAAAATAGGCATTTACGTCTTTATAACTTAACTGTATATTTTTTTTTCAAAACATTTTGTTCTATGTACTTTTTGTCAATAAGTCTAATTAGGTGTACCGACTTTCAAAGAATCCATAATAAAACTTTGTCACCAAGTTTCATAATTCGTAGACATGGGCTTCATAGCAACCCATAAATTTAGATGTTATATATTTTTCTGTTTGGTTTTGCTATTTTTTTTTATTACAGTTAGGGGTGTGAAGGATAATTTATGTACACCTCAACTAAACTCTCTCATCATCGGACTGGTCAAAAACATTAAGAAATTCATAAACGATAAATCTTTAATGTTTTGACCTCAAAGGAATTGTCAAGTTTTAAATTTAGTACATTTGAATTTACAGTTCGTCTATAATTAGGTTTCAAGTATCATAGTAATATCATATTTAGTGTTTAGTTTATTGTCAGTAATCTAGTGTGGGAATTAATGTCATTGTCAAATTATTTTAAAAAATAATTTAATTTTAAAAAAAGAGATTTAATTTTAAGAGGATAACTTAAATTTTGAAATGAAGTTAATTTTAAAAAGGACTTTCATTTTGAAATTTTATTCTTTTTATAGAATACTCAATCAAAATAGGTATGAGGTTACCACAATTACAATAGGTTTAGAATACCCAATATTATCGGATAATCTTATTCTCGAGTTAAATTACTGAATAATTAACTTTACAAATATAATAATCTAAGATTTAAAAATAAGAATCTTATTTCTGATCAAAATTACTTTGATCTAAATGAGGTCTTATAATAGATCATAATTCCAAATTTTACCTGATGATGTTCTTAACACGATTAAGCAGTTATGTGAATATAAAGTGTATTAAACAGTTGGATATAGTTCAATCTAAGCTCTAAAACTCTAATGAATAGGATTTGGGAATAAGTGGGTGATTACACAAAGTATTTATAGTAATTAACCAGTTTGTGAGCTCAACTAATTCACTCTTAAGGGAGTCTCTTACTCTAAATGTATTGATTATTGTGTGAAATTTACAGAGAGTGGTTTTGTAAGGCTACAATGACTTGGTTTTTACTTTCGAGGGATTTGCCTCCTATTTATAGTTATTCTTATGCCTTGTTTGGTCTGAGGCGAGATCCTTGCCGCTCTCTTATAACAATTATCCTTATTGCGCAACGAGACTTGTGCTTATTGAGTAGTTGTTGCTACAAAAGGGGATACTCGATGAGATTCAGCTGTCCTTTGCACCGCCTTCCTCGAGATGTGAACACAGAGAGTTGAGATTTGAGGTCGAAATCTATAAATAATATAGATGAGTTAAGCTCCCAACCTGAGTAATATGACCTAGGTTGCCGAACTCAACTTTAAATATTTTTATGGTACCATCACTACCTAAGCAGTAACCTTATTGGAGCTTTAATTCAATGCAATGTTGAGCAACGTGGCCAACTGGCGAACAAAACAATATTGCGTTAATCATCGGTGTTGGTCTGGTAGTTTTTTCTCATATGGTAGATTGACCCCCCCTCCCCCCCAAAAAAAAAAAAAAAAACCACTTGTGCTCTTTCCAATGCATCAAGGGACAAAACTTGTATGGGTGTGTACATGTAGATGGGTCGGATTTAAGTCAATTCGACAGTTTGATTTGTTCAAAGGAATTAATTTAATTTTAGTACAATTTTCTCAAATAATCAGTAATTTCATCATATTTTTTTGCGAATGTAAATGTAAATTTTGGATTGGATTATAATCGGACTAAAAAACAATATATTCAAATCTAAATCCATTAAATATGATGTGAAAAATTTCAAGAAAAAGGTTTATGTGGGTGTGTATGCATATTAAATCACTAGTACAACGGATAATTAATTATTAACAAGTTTATAATATTTCAAAACTGATTTCAATGATATCTGAAGTGATAACGGTGATGCACTGTAAATTTATACATCATCTTGAGTTTAAAATTTGACAACTCTTTAGTGTCAGATCACAAGAGATTTATTCCTCATGAATATTTTAGTCTTAGCGTGGATGTTCTGTTTTTGACTGGATCGGAGAAAGAATTAATCGAAATACGCGTAAACTAATCCGAACAACTTTTTTTAAAAAAAAATTTATTAGAATTAAGTTGGGGATGCCATGTAGTTTAGAAATTCCAACCCATCTACCATATATGTAAATTTAAGCAAAATCAATCAATAAATTAAACTACAGAGGTATCCAAGTCAAAGCCCTTTTTGATATTTGATCCAACCCACCAACCTAATCCCACCCCTTCGACATACTTTACGGCCAACACTACATCTGAACAACGTTACGGTTTTCGATAACTTCAAAGGATCCCTTCATTGTTTTTGAAATTACATTGATGGAGTCGATAGAAGCAATGGTATTACCAATTTACCCATAACAATATTGGAAAAACTTCATCTACACCCCCTTATAAATTATCTTATCTTCAAACAAACCCTTGCATTATCTGAAACTTCATTGCACTCCCTTCTAATTTATATGTTTGTGCTGTTCACATCCCCTGTCGTAAATCAACGTTACTAACAAACTTAAAATTGCCGATGTCATGCAAACTTTTTTTCTTATTACCTATAGTATCTTTCTACTCCTTTGTATCTTTCGGTGTGGTTACGCGTATAAGACCATGACACACACACAGACGACACCACACTAGTGACCCACTTATAACACACCCAACATACAACTACACAAATGAGCCACTTAAGAAGATACCACCTTAATCATTATATATATATATATATATATAGTTGTCAGATTGAATTTTAATTTCATATTTAATTTTTTGGTATGCAATAATATTATGATATTATAATACAAACAATAATTTATAATTTAATAAATTGCTTTAACAAAAAATATAATATATTTAAATGTGTCAACAATCAATAATGAAAATCGTATTAAAAGTGCTCCTCATCTCCTCCGCCCTATTCAATTTGAGAAACGATAGTGTTAATATTTCTTATGTTAGAGGTTATTGTTAACTTTTTTGAACTTTTTCCAATGTAACAAAAAAAAAAAAAAAAATTGACAATGGAACTCCAGTATAAATAATAGAAGAAATGCCTAAAAAAGTTGGGAAGATACCTAAAAAATGACAAATTAAGTACTAAAAAATAAGTAGAATAGATTACTAATTACGTTTGCAATAATTAAAATAAAAATTAATTATTAAATACATAATTTATTATTCAGTTAAATTAAAAGTATAATTTAATTTTTTATTAAAAAATTATTATTTAAATATTCACGTGCAACACAAATCATGCATTGTTAGTATAAGTAAATACACATTTATGTGTGCATTATATCTGGTCAAATATAATATATAGGTAAATATTTAAGTTTCACATGGGCAAATTAGTAAAAGAGTCATTTTTGTTTGGAGATAAACTCTGACAAAGGGGTGTTCATAAAGTTTCAGATAATATAGGGGTATCTTTAGAGATATGGTATTTTAGAGGGCATAGGGATGAAGTTTTCCCTTTTTTTTTTCGAACAATAAAGTTTTCCCTTTTAAAAAACTATAAAGTTAATTCCCCGCAATTGTCAAAAATTACCAGAGTGGTCACTATAAGTTCGCTACGATAAAGATATCCACAAAGATAAATTTTTTTGTTTAAAAAAAAAAATTATCCTCAAAAATGATAAAAACATCCGTAAAAATGACAAATCATCCACAAAAAATAATTTTTTTAGCTATAAAATAACTCACAAAAATTATAAAAATAATCATTAAAATAATAAAAGTTGGAGGTATGATATAAAAATTATTTCTTCTGTACCTTGTCAAGCCAAGTTACAAACACCTCTTCTGCATCTTCAAAAGCTGCCAATTGGGTGAGTACGAGTCGTTGCATTTTACGTTAAAGGACAACCTTGGCCCTTTTGGATCATTTGAGTTCAGAGGACAGACCTCGTCTATGTTGTTGCCACTATATATAAAAAGCAAAGCCAAGAACACATTTAATTCCATCCTCATCATCGTCTGATCAGCCAGTCAGCATTAACACAAACAAACAGTATAGCTTTTAAGCTTCTTTCTTCCACTTCTCCCCTTCTGCTCTGAAAGAATTAGACAACCCATCAATGGAATTTCGTGGTCTTTTTCTTCCTTCACTACTTCTGTTTTCTTGTTTGACGGCCACTTGCTATGGTATGGTCACCTTCTCTTCCCTTCACCGAACTCTTGTGGTCACTGCTTCACCAACACCAGGACAAGGTCTGAACCTCTCTCTCTTATTAGGATTAGAGGTACTTGTGTGTGATTGACCTTACTAATTAGGCATATAACTGCAGATATAGATGCTTTATGCCACTGGTGAACTTTGATAGGCAATTTTCTCTTATTTTAGCAATAACATAGCTTTCCACTATTTGTCTTCTTCTCCAGTTTCCTTACTGTAGAAGATTTATTTGCGTGTTCAAAATGTCCTCGTTTTACGGAAGGATTTTGGTCGACCTGCACGCGTTCGACAGTAACTTTTACCTCTCTTTGATACTTGTAGGAGCGCGTTCGTCCCATATCGAAAGAAAATCGTCTTTTTCCCAGACATATAAGCCTTTCAAATGCTGGTGGGTATCTCCTCCATATAGTGTCAAGGCTTATATGTTGGGGGGGAGACGACTCTCTTTCGATGTGAGACGAACGTGCTCCTATAGGTATCGAAGAGGGGTAAAGACTACTGCTAAATGTGCGCAGGTCAGCCGAAATCCTTCTGTGGGGGAGAACATCCCGAACGCGCGAATAAATCTCCTACTCTTACTAATTGTTGTGGTATAACTAAAATTACTGGATATTAATGTGATTGATTCATTAATCTGACAGATTCTCTAGAGTGTGTGATTCTCTAGTTTTCTGAACGATAGTTTATCATTTATTACGGAAAAATTTATATATAATGAATTTAATTTGATTTTGATAGAGCTCATGTATTTTCTATTTCTCAATTTGATTGTTGTAATTTTCAAATAAATTTTGTGATTGATCCATTAATCCGATAGATTCTCTAGGGTGTATCTTTTTTTTTTTTTCTAAATGATAAATCTTTTATCGTTTATTATTGAAAAACTTATTAATATATAATGAATTTAATTTAATTTTGATAGGGCTCATGTCTTTTCCGTTTCTTATTTCGATTATTTTAATTTCTAAATAAATTTTGTGATTGATTTATTAATCCGACAGATTCTCTAGGGCGATTTTTTTTTTTGAATGATAAATCGTTTATTATTGAAAAACTTACTAATATATAACGAATTTAATTCGATTTTGATAGGACTCACGTCTTTTCCATTTCACAGTTCGATTGTTCTAATTTTCAAATAAATTTTGTGATTGATTCATTAATCCGACAAATTCTCTAGGGTGTATCTTTTTTTTTCTGAATGATAAATTGTTTATCGTTTATTACTGAAAAACTTACTAATACATAATGAATTTAATTCGATTTTGATAGGAATCGTGTCTTTTCCGTTTCTCAGTTCGATTGTTCTAATTTCCAAATAAATTTTTCAGAGATGAATATAGATTCAGATTATTAGGCCTTTGAGACGTTTAATGATGAAATTGGAACTTTCTAATGTGGGGTTTCACAAATTTGGCCTTTTGGTCTAGTTTTCGATGAAAAATGGCAAGAATGACTAGAGGCCTATCTTATTCAATCTATACTTGCAGTTCTGAAAGCTGGAGAGGACCAAATCACTGTAACATGGTCATTCAACCAGACCTTCCAAGCTGGGACAGACTCAACCTACAAGACTGTCGAGCTCAAGCTCTGTTATCCACCCATCAGCCAAGTTGATCGAGCTTGGAGAAAAACTGTGGACGACCTTAAAAAGGACAAGACCTGCCAGTTCAAGATTGTAGCCAAACCTTACAGTTCCTCTGATAACTCCTGCACTTGGACTGTAGAGAGGGATATTCCAAGCGCAACCTATTTTGTGAGGGCCTACGCTTACAACTCCGACAATGTCGAGGTCGCCTATGGCCAAACCACCGATTCCCAAAAGGCCACCAACTTGTTTGAGGTGCAGGCGATCACTGGCCGCCATGTCTCGCTTGACATTGCCTCTGTCTGCTTCTCTGCGTTCTCCATCTTGTCCCTGTTTGGGTTCTTCTTCATGGAGAAGAGAAAGACTCGAGCGTCCCAACAAAAATGAAGAGTAATTACCTAGTTATGTTATGGATATTATGCTACTTGGATACATACAATTCGATTGTATTAGAAGTCCTTATCTGTATTACTAAACTTCAGCATTTGCCTCTGCCAGAACATCCCATCAAATGAGCTGAGTTTGAAGAATGGTTCTTGATTATACCGTTGAAGCACACTAGAACATAGATAATATTTCAAATTAAACCAGCATATATCTGAGAGATGTCGACAACATTCAGCATCCACAATCAGTAAAATTGTTAAGGGCTTCGTCCCCTAAATATCGTATCAGCCTATCGATGTCTTGATCAGTTAGAGTCCGATTGATATTGATTTTGGAGATAACAACGGAGTCAACAGCCACACTTAGACATTAATCCATATGTAGTTCTTCGGCATGGAGAAACTTAAAACCAATTACCTTTGATGAGATATAAAGGAGTGACATGATCATTCACCAAATAGCTCTACATATACATGCTCTCTAATTAAATCAAGCTTCAAATATTCTAGTTCACAGTGCAACACTCGTTGAAGCTAAACCTGGAAAGTATAACAAACCCAATTTTATTTGCAAATTTGCAACCTCAAAGTGAAATTTTTACACAATCCTGGAAAAGGCATATCCTTGCCAATAACTGCAGACCATACTAAGATGTCAGATGCTATTTTCTTTCTCCTTTTGTTCAAGTGATGGGTAAAACTAAATAAGCTATTGCATAGGACAATTACAATTCTGAAGCAGATAAGTTCTAAACGGGGTTTTATTTCAACACTTCCAAGAGCACAATTGTAAATCCAGACCATAAGCATACACTCGCAGTACTCAATCATGAATTTTGAGGATAGACATAATTCAGAAGCATTATGCATGAGTATAAAGTAACATGCTGCAATTTTATTCGGTTGGTTTTGATAATAGGCAACAATTTTTATGCACGTAAACTTTTGCAATCAATTGGATCCCTGGTATTCCTTGCTGTACAAACTGTGGGCTGCTAATTGACTGCTTGCAAGAAGGTCCCAGTTCAATATTTGGTCCCCACTAACTTGTGTTCTTTCATGTAAATATTATGGTGCTGCTACTAATTTACAGGTCCACACCATTTTTCAAGAAAGTGTGGGAATCTACATGCTAATATTCTCAGGTATATTTAAAGAGTGAAAATCATGTCAGTACTCTTCATTCGATCAGTACCAAAAACTGATAACCTATCATCAAAGACATCTATGTACCCAAATGAATCCGTGCCTGGAGGGCACTCTAGGGCTGCTTCAAGGACTCGATGGTGTACCCCATGGGAGTCAATTGACTGTCCGCCTTTGTGATCGTGTCCGGCTAGGCAAACCTTCACACAATTATATCTGTGTATTACATCCATCACTTCATCGTAATTCCACAAAAGAGCTTCTTCAGATGATGCACCAGGGTCTAAAGGGAGATGGCAACAGACCACTACTTTCTGATTTTCCTTTGTTGCATCCTCAAGTACACCATGCAACCATTCCAACTGCTCCTTCCCAACTGCTCCATTAAACAGAAGGAATCGTCTTTCAAGGCCAACCAGTCCTGCTGGACTATTTTTATCTGAATTTGGATTCTTTTCCCTAAGAAACTTCAAGGCCTGCATTGTTTTTGGATGGTCCTGAGGCCAACCAATGGCACTGATATCATACCCATCAAGCACAACAAATCTGTACTCTGGAATTGGAGAAAAATCATAGTATGCATGGCCATCAACGCTAGGAATTTTCAGTAAAGGAAGTAACTTGTCACGAGGGAGATTGTAGAGGCAGTGATTGCCAATCATGTGATAGGCTGGACCATTGAAAATCTGGAATTCATTAACCACTTTCTTGACAGCATTTAGAGATTGGTCTTTTGGGCAAAATCCATCAACAATGTCCCCGAAGTTGATCACAAATTTAAGCTTCTGGTGGTTGTTCCATTTCTGAACTGCCCTTTGCAAAACAAGAATGCTGTGCCGATAATACCGAGGAACACCGATAAACGAGCGGCCATCAGGAATATCAGCATATTGGACATCTGAAATAATTCCAAACGAAAGGAGAGGCTGTTTCCCTTGGGCACTGACCAACCCATTTGCAGAGCCCATTTCCAGTAAGCACAAAAACCTGTCCAAGTGCCAAGAATGAATTGTCATAAAATCATTATAGTGCATGTACACTGCATACCAGCCATGTGCTCTATCAGAAGAAAAGGAAGAAGAAGGTGGGAGAGCAGCAACACAATTGCTCACTATCCTCAAAATCAAAAGGCAACAGAAATGGGAGTATGACCACAAAAAAATTCCAAAAAACCCTTCAGTAAAAACCACAAAAGGTGAGAAATAATTACACTTAAGCACGTGTTTTCTGCATCTACAGCATGAGAAAATAGATATAAAGGCTGTTGCCAGAGCAACATTAGTTGGTTTCATGACCAGATCATAGTGGAGGTCCCCACAGCAGCATTGTTATTTATCTACCTTCTAACAACGTTTCAATTTTTTGCCAAAGACTCAAATTTGTAAACTGAAAATAGATAGTAATACTGATAGTTTTCATTGGCATTCAATGGAAAGCAGGAATTGTCCAAATAGAAGTTTCTATTCTTGAAGTGACACATCTTCCCCCTCTGCCTTTATTTTTTTTGAACTGTCCCCTCATGTATATGCTGAAGTCTGTCTATTTCGAGAGAATTTACGGTTAAGACTCCCAAATAAATATCATGTAGTGTTGTTTGAATTCATAGGCCATGTCATACAATAAAAGAACTCTAACAAACCTAAATCTAATAATCACGAGAGTGGGACACTTGAATCAATAAGAGAAGTAAGGTTCCTCAATTTCCTGTCAATCAACCAAAAATCTTCCAAATTCATAGGTTTGTCGACAAATTTTAGCGACCCCTTAACATTCAATCGATTGGTTGTACAAAAGTTTCAACCATTTTATTAGATGAAAGCTCAATTCAAAAAAGTCTGGTCCCAACTCTTCACAATTTCAATTTCGTCATGGTGTTTTATCAAGGGCAAAATATATTTTTGTTCAACCCCAGGCTATCATACATTTTCTAGTATCTCATTTAAAGTTAATTTCAACCTTCCTCTATCTCTCGAATTATTATCATCGGTTATCATAATTTCTGATGTAGTAAGAGCATCTCTAACCTATCTATTTTAGAGAGCATTTTTACTAAAAATGATAAGAGAGTAAATTTTTACACACCACTTCAATAGGACTCTCTATTCTTATCATTTTTTGTTATCTTTTTTGGCAATAAATTTGGCTTCTCTCATTTTTTCTCCATTATTTTAAATGAGATACGTTTATCCTAAATATTTTGGATGAATAGACAAATATATCTTTTTTTTGTTCCAAAAAAATAGGTTAGAGAGTGAATTTGACTCTCCACATGTACAGAGTCAAAATAAAGAGTCCATCAGAGAATAAATTTTAAAGGTCGACTCTCTATACTAGAGAAGTGAGTGAGAATAGAGAATTTATTGGAGATGTTCTAATAGGGCTTCTATAAAAATCGCTTGGCACTATTGCACACTCTTTCATACACCACCTATATCCCATGCTCACCAAAACTTACGCATTAAGTGAGATTGTTAAGACTTGTACTTTTGCCTGCCATTGTTTTCTTCCTACAGCCTTGAACTTTATTTGGATATATTGCAGCTGTCTTGTTAGAAGTGTCATTTAACAAATACCGGGCAAAGGGTACGTAGCTAGTGCAACAAAACTCTCTTCTATCTATTCGATAATCCAAGCCATACATACCTCTTCTATCCTCTACTGTTCAAGATTATGTAGTAATCACTTTTTGAACAAATTATAAACCTGGGGCCTTCCTTTAGGTAGGAATATTGATTTTAAGCGGGATCCGTTTTTGGCCAATAGCTACATAAACACATTGTATTTTGACCCACATATTAGGAAATCATTAGAATTGCTTTACTCTTAGGTTTTTGCGATTGTTACTTTTTCCTCCTAATAAAAAGGAGGGCAAAATCAAACAGAAAAAAACACAGCTAACACCCTAACATCACTTCATATTGAAGGAACATTCCACATAAAGGAACAATCATGCTCTTCCAACCGAACCCCACCCCAACCCCCCCAAAAAAAAAAAAAATTGTTTAAAAGCAATTTCCTTTCCTTTATATCTACGGATTGGGTCTCCATAAACTCCGAACCTAAACGCAAAACAATGAGAAAAGAAATTCTAAAACCAAAAAAGGGACAAATATCTCAAGTGCTTATTGATAAATCAAATCAGTGTTCCATATACATTGTCTTCTACATGAATCAAACACAAAAAAAAAAAAGAGAGAGAGAGATTTTTAGCATCAATCACATGCATTGTTGAGACAATGAGAGATAAAGAAATCTACGAGGAGAGAAAGAGATCTGCGTACCTATATATCAAATACTGATGAACTAGCCTGACAATCTTCTCCTATTCGGGATGTGTCTATCTGTGCAGAGAGAGAGAGAGAGAGGGGGGGGGTTGTGGCGGAGAGAGTCGAGCAGATCGTCGGGTATGTAAAAGAGAGGCGTAGTTGAATCCGACAAGGCCTTGGTTTGTTACTGTTGGTTTTAATGACTAAACAGACCACTTGGTGTTGAAAGAACCACAAAATTGCCATTAAAACACTCGTGTACGGGTGGTGGAATTAAGTCTCGTGGCTCAATCTAGTCCACACGTTCACCTTACTTTGTAGTAAGAGTAAACGTGGCTCAAATCGTGCTAATTTCCCCATAATTTAATTTTTGAGTAAAAGTGATAATAGGGTATAAATATTGAATGTAACAAGTTGAATCCTAGTTGGAGTTTATTTACTTATTTATTTTAATATTATTGATAAATAGATATTACATCACATTATCACGTAACATCACCGAATAATCAAAATCCTATATAGTTGACTTTTGGTCAATATGTAAAAAATAAAAAAATATAATGGTTATTATTGGATAACAAAATATCTAATTTTACTGTCTAAATTTTAGTGTCAAACTCTCATTCTCTAAATCTAAAAAGACTTAAAAAACACCAACAAAACAATCACGGCTCCTTCTCACTATCGTCTTGGGTTGCCTTATTCGAACTCTTGGTTTTAGTTTTAAGTGCAACAAATAACGACATTGTTCAAAGGCGAGGCTCCCACGACAATGAGGTTGACGGATATGTACAAACATCGTGAGTTTATTTTATAATCACGAGTTTAAAAATTACGTAATTATGACAATTATAGCTAGAAAAAGTTATCCATTCCCTCTGTGAGCAGCCATTTTTTGTTTTTTTTATGGTATTTAGACCTATAACAAGTGGGGGTTTCCATTCCCCATATTGGTTGTTAGTTTTTTAGCCAATAAGGACCGGATAAAAAGTTATAGAAAATTGTATCTCTTATTTCATTCATTTTTAAAATTAGGAATGGTGGAATGTGCGCCTTACTATAAGATTATCCCTTACTCCATTTCTTCTTAAGATCAGGAATGACAGGATAGTTGATAACAGTCTTGCTAAATACTAATTTTTTAAAGGAAGAGACTCTTATGTGTTCGTGCTCTAATAAAGTGAAGCACTTCACTCATCGGAAAAAGCACAAAAGACGTTTTTTCTTGGGTTAAGTCCAAGAGAGTTCTTTCTCCTAATACGAACAGACGGCTTCGGGCCGTTTGACAATGCAAGTAAAAATACCGATTTAATGTAATAAATTGAGATTGCAACATATATGTTGAAACATCAAGTTTAACATTTTTCATATATAAAGCCATCCATTTGTGTTCCTCGGGGGACATATTTTTATCCTATTTGGTATACGATGGCTAATATCCAAATTCGAAGAAATAGTCGATATAAACTTAGACATTCTATAGCCACAAAAAAAAAAAAAAAAAAAAAAAAAAACTAAGATTGCAACGCAAGAACGGTAAGCTCTTTGAGAAAGTAGTAGTATTGCTTGCCGCTACCCCAATAGTTGAGATACTTAATAGAAGAATGCACTAGTG
This sequence comes from Ilex paraguariensis, assembly GCA_963454935.2. Lineage (NCBI taxonomy): Eukaryota > Viridiplantae > Streptophyta > Magnoliopsida > Aquifoliales > Aquifoliaceae > Ilex > Ilex paraguariensis. The sequence goes on along the minus strand of CAUOFW020000825.1, from coordinate 241,727 downwards.
GTTAAAGTTGTGGCAAACAACAATGCACTAGAAGACAGGCTGATTTGGATTTTCTCTAATTTGTTGAATGAAAATGAGTGTTTGCAAAGGACAACTGATGCACTAATGGCAATATTGATCACAGTAAGTTAGAACCTGGGAGCCCAGAGATTTGACAAATTTGTTTGTGTCCATCTTGATGCCTATTTTGCTGATAATAAATTATTGAGAATAGTGGGCAACTCATTTTCATTAGACCCAAAAGTAAATGGGCCAATGGCGGAGAGAAGTAGAGTGTAACAAACTAAGCAAATCTTAATTAAATTAGCACTAAGATTATTAATGAGTGCCTATAAATATGTTGTAATTCTCAGAATTCTGATACGTCGTGGTGGCTTTGTTGCTCCATTTTTCAGACTCAATTTTCCTCCTTTCCACATATGCTTGATTTGCCTTTTATCTCCTTCAGCGGCGGATTCGCAGCGGGGCAGCTGGAATTTTAAAAATTGGTGGGGTGTAAGTATAATTTCAAAAAATTTAGAATTTATTAGACATTTGCCCCCGCTAAAAATTTTTAAAAAATTTATGTATTGAATTGAAATTGGGGGTTGTAATCCTCTTTTATGATTTATTTTTTATGTATTTAATTGATATTGGGACTTGTAATCCTCTCTTGTGTTTTATTTTTATGTTGAATTGGAATTGGGGCTTGTAACCCTCTCTTTTGTTTTATTATTATATGTCAAATTGGAATTGGGGCGTATAAACTTCCATTATGTGTTAGATTAAATTGTTTTGATTTGGTGATTTGAATAGTTTTATTGTGATAGGTTAAGTAATTCCTATACATAGGTTTAGTTTAATAAAATAGTGATAGTTTAAATTAGTTTCTATTGTTTGTTAAAATTCACTGATAAATACTAAGTTTGTGACTAAACAAATTAATTTTTAAAAAATTAATTGCGCAATCGAACGAGAGATCAATGGATGAACAATTGCTTGGTTACATATGTCAAGAAAATAATTTTAAATACCATTGATAATGAAATTATCATACAACGCTTTCAAAATATGAAAACCCGTTATGAGCAACTATGAATATTTATAAGATGTTCGATAATTTGGATTCTCTCGTTATAGACTCAATATATGATTGAGCCCAATTTTTTTGTTCAAAATTTTTTGTTAGGTCTTATAAATAAATTTATAGTGAGTTTTTTTTTTTGTTGGCTCTTTTTCTACATCGCTCATGTATATGAGTTGTACCTTTAATTGACGTTCTATTAATAAAAATATATTTTTGTGAATATTTAAAATTTTGACTATTGTTGCCGCCACAAGAGAAGATTTTTGGCTCCGCCCCTGATCTCCTTCCTTTCTTAAGGAAAACCAATACAAAGCAAAATGGTGCAGTTAAAAAAAAATGCAAGCATTCAAACAGTAATGGTAGCAAGGAATGTAAGAGACTCAAAACCCTTTTTGTAGTCGGTTATAAATTATAATATGGTAAGCATAACATTTCTGTTGTTCAAACCATGGTAACGGAGCATCTCATATTAGGATATAAATCGTGCCAATGCACGTGCGGGTCGGAACTTACCCGGAATTTCGCTACCTTAGGACCGTTATAGTTACGGCCGCCGTTCACCGGGGCTTCGGTCGCCAGCTCCCCTGTCATCAGGTCACCAACTTCCTTGACCTTCCGGCACTGGGCAGGCGTCAGCCCCCATACATGGTCTTACGACTTTGCGGAGACCTGTGTTTTTGGTAAACAGTCGCCCGGGCCTGGTCACTGCGACCCCCTTTGTGATATCATCTGAGATTATCTATTTTAAATTTAGACGAAACCCACTATATCTATTGGTGTGTCCCGCTTTTTTTTAATAGGTCTTACTTGAAGTCATAGATGATCTACTTTCAAGTAAAATTGAAAAGAAGTTAGAAATAGTGGGTGACATATATTCACTAAGTTCAAAAGATAACGGATCAATGGACGGCCGTGGTATCGTACGGTACAACTATTCTAGAGATTTTTAATTTATACATGATCTGAGTTATATTGGGATTATGCGTATCAACTCAATCGGGACTATGTTTTCTAGTTAGACTAGGATTAATTTTATTTACCAATGCTTGTAAATAGATTGCCCCGGAGTAATAGAATTTCTTTTAAAGTAAGTGTCTTGGAGGGGTTTAGATCCCCATTTTATTAAATACTCGAATTTAGAACTCAGCATTTGTCACAAGTACTCTCCAAATTAACATTTGGCTAAAAGATACACACTCATTTCAAAAATTATTAAAGAGTTCCAAATGCTACTAAACAACACCATTACACTGAGTCCAAGCTTGGTAGGGGGGGCGGTCCCTAACCCCTGTGACCTGTCTTGGTCATTGCTGTCCCTCACCAATAGAAAAAAGTGTAGCCGGCCAAGGCGGCAGTTTTATCTGTTTATTTCATCTCACTTTCCCTCCCTGAAATCCTTCAAACTGATACTGTTCCCTCTCTTCATTAATCTCTCTCCCTCTTTCTTTCAGCCCCACTTCACATTTCAATCTCAATACAATGGTCTTTCTCTCCAAGTTCATCTGTGTTTACACACTAATTCTCCTCATCAAACCCATTTTTCCTCAGCAATTTTATGACAATTCTAACTGCACATCAGAACTACAATTCCCAGGTTCCAACTACCTTTGCAACACCAAAACAGGTTCATGTAGAACCTTTGTTGTGTACAGAGCACAAGAGGGCTATCAGACACTCTCCTCCATATCCTCTCTCTTCAACACAAACATATCTAAGCTCCTCTCACTCAATGAAATGACAAAAGGTGATTCCTCCACCCTCCTGCCCGGTCGAGAGATCGTCATCCCCATTACTTGCAGATGCCCCAACCAATTCTCTCAGGACATACAATTGTACAATGCCACTCACTCAGATTCCATGTATACAATTGCTTGTGGAGTTTTTGAAGGTTTGGCCAAGGCCCAAAGTCTAATAGAGCATAACACATATTTACCATCAAACAGTCTCAGTAACCATGTTCTTAAAGTGCCCGTTAGATGTGCTTGTCCTAATACTTCAGATACTAACAACGGTATAAATTATCTTGTGACATATCCAGTGATAGAGGATGATCAGACAGATCTGATTGCTCGTAAATTTGGAGTTCCTGAAAGAATGATCTGGGATGCTAATAGATTAGATCAATTCACAACTATATTTCCTCAGACTACTCTACTCATTCCGACAATGGGTGTTCCTATCCTGAATACGAATGTGTCTGGAGATCCTGCTCCGGGTCCTCAACCTGTCATTCCTTTGAATCAAATTATACCAGGTAAAAAAACAAGCAATAAGAAGATCTATGTATTTCTTGTAGGGGGTATTGTCGCGATTATTGCTTTAATGGTTATAGCTTGGGGAGTTCCAATACAAGCCAGGAAAAGGAGTCATCCTGGCGGTTTTAAAACTTTGTTAATCAGAAATTCACCGGTGTCAAAATTCTCACCTGATTTTCTTGATGGGATGTCCAAGTTAAAACACTCACTGGTAAGCTTCAGCTTGGAGGAGCTGAGGATTGCCACTGAAGATTTCAGTGAAGCTTCTGTGATTGGTACAGCAGTGTATCGGGGTAGGATTGGCGGTTCTCACGTGGCAATTGAACGTATGAAGTCTGAGGAAGAAGCTCGCCATATGATGGATATACTGACGAAGATCAACCATCTGAATGTGGTGAAGCTTGAGGGTTGCAGTTATGGAAGCACGACATACCTCGTGTTCGAGTATGCTGAGAATGGTAGCTTAAGGGACTGCCTGTCAAACTCAAAATTGGCTAAGCAGTTCACCTGGAAAAAAAGGTTGCGAATTGGTTTTGATCTTGCAGTGGGACTTCATTACATACATTACTCCACAAAGCCCTCTTATGTTCATCGAAACATAAACAGCAAAAATGTGCTTGTAACCGTGAATTGGAGGGCCAAGATTTCGGGATTTAGATTGGTGAAACCTGTGATTTACAGTGAAGAAAAGGAAGAGAGTAATTGGAATGAATCTGAGATTGTGGGTAGAAAAGGGTACTTGGCACCTGGTTACCTTGATTGCGGGAAGGCTGCAACAAAGGTGGATGTATATGCGTTTGGGGTGGTTTTGCTCGAGTTATTATCGGCTAAAGAGGCCATTGCAGAAGGGGTTCTGTTGAAGAATTGCGTCGGGTTCTTGGCAGATGGGGGGCTTGAAGATTCTTCAGGCTGCTTGGACAAATTGAAGGGATTCATGGATCCTGTTTTGGAGGGAGATTATCCATTGGGTGATGCCATGTTTTTAGCACTGTTAGCCAAAGCTTGTGTGGAGGAGGACCCCCTTCACAGACCCACCATGAACGACCTTCTCAAGGCTCTTTCAAGATTTCTATGATATTCATATATACATATATATATCCATGGATTTCTTTTCCTTAGCCACACCTCGATGTCAAAATTATTCGTATTTTTGCCAATTTGTATATACTAACGTTATTGGATTTTACTTGGATATCATATGGGACAATTTCTTGTACCTAGTTCCGTCATTGCCCGTTCCATTGGATTCACACGGGTTCCTCCTAGAAATATGTCCGGGGCTCATCAGACTATGAAAACTTTGCTTCCTTGGTCTTATGTCTCTATTTGAATAATGGAAATAAGAAGATTGTCAAAATTGAAAAATTTACTTGTCACTTGATTTTCTTGTGGCTATTCAGATAAACGCCACCACTGGAATAGAAATAAGGGGAAAACAACTAAGGCAAAAAACAGAATTCCAAATGTCATTGAAGCTTGTTCCTTGCACAGACATCAGAAAAGTCAGCTCACTCTTTGGACAATCCAAGCTGGTATATCGACGGCGGGACCGCTAAAGAAGGGAATAAGCATTAAAAATTACAAATGATATTTTTATCAGAATCAAATATTTACAACAGCCAATCCCACCTCCCCACTTCCAGGGGGAAAAAAATTATCTGGACCGTGCCAGGGCAACAATAACACTCACTTCAAGGCACAACCCAGGTGATGAGAGTGAAATCAATGCCTTTTCAGGCCCAGTACAGCACTGACTTAGCTCCCCTGGCAAATATTAGGTGTTTAGTTAATCTCATGATCGTCTCAGATGATCCCCGATGAAGAAAGGATGTCTGAGGGCCTCACGTGCCATCAACCTTTCTGAGGGCTCATACCTAAGGAGCCCTTGCAAGAGATTTATGAGATCCCCTGCTGAATGGTCAACATGCTGCATGATTAGATTCTGCAATAAGAGACACCACATTAGCCATAAATATTTCCATGCCAAATATAACCAGTATTATACCGAACAGCAAAGTTCAAATTTGAGCGACGTGCAAACCTGAAGGCGGGGAAGCTTCAGAACAGCTTTTATACTTTCTGTCGAGGTCGCACCTTTAGGCCAGTCCAATTTACCCTTTCTCATATATTTCTCTGCATGCCGGCTGAAAGAAGATAACAAGAAATACAGATATCAGCACAAGTACCCCGAGTTCCACACCAGTATTAATGAAAAGGGAGAAAAGCTAATTAATAAATGATACATAACAATACTTACTCTACTCTTTTCAACATGTGCGGGGGCAGTGGACCAAGGACCCTCTCCATCATGGCAAGGTGCTCCAAGTTCTCATGTGTTTGGAACAATGCTTCTCCCTGCCCAAAATTTGTAACTTGGCATTAAAAATGCTGAAATATGGATTCAAATTAAAGACAGAGCAAATATACTTCACTTACCGTGCATAGCTCCACCAAAATACAGCCAACGCTCCATATATCACAAGGGTAACTCCAACCAAGTCCTGCAGAAAATCAGATAATACTATAAAATTATATTCTTCCTCCATCCAGCATTAGAAAACATTATCATAATATACAAATGCAGTACAAACCTAGAATAACCTCCGGTGCACGGTAATGTCGTGTTGATACAATGTAAGTCAGATCCTGACGATCATGTGTTGTGCTGCCAAAATCAATCACTTTTATAGCACTTGATTTAGGAACTCTTTTGAAGTAAGAACTATCTTTTGGAGTGCGTGATGAACCCTGAAGACAAACATTAAAATGTCAAAGGTCAGTTATCTCAATAATAAATGGATGCATCGAAAAATAGTTAAGAAGGGCAAGCAACATGCAAAAGCAAATACAGCAAAACACATCAACCATCTCAAAAAAGGCACAGCATACAAGTAAATCTCAGATGGGTTGAAAAAAAGAAACCATTATAGTCGATCATATGCATGCATTAACAATACAAAAAAACCTATGGGAAAGCAAAAATCATTTATAAGCATTCATTTTATCTTTACCTTGTATTCTGGAACCTTAACATACTCAGGAGAAACAAGGAGTATGTTCTCAGGCTTCAAATCAGTGTGTATGAGTCTCAAATCATGCATGACTGCAAATTTTTTAGGAAACAAACATTACCTCTCAAACATCAAAAAAAAAAAATTAAAATGTTAGAAGTAGACTATGCATGAGGTAATTTTCATAATTCCAGGCAAGTGACATCCTCGCCAAAAGTTTCAAATACAAAAGGAGCAGGATTTAAGATTTGTTGTTATCTTACACCCAAATGAGGTTTATCTTAAATGAACATATAGGCAAAATTTATTATAAATTAAAAGAAATGAATACAAGTAATTACTACACACATGATACACATTCCAAAAGTTGTCTGCCAATCTCACGGACAAGATCAATGGGAAAAGAGCGGTAATTGTTTTTCCGTAGAAAATCGTACAAGCTAGGCCCAAGCTTCTCAAACACCTGTTAAAAACCATTTGAATTTATCCACAAGTCTCAACCACTAGAACTTATGTGAAATTGGGGAAATCAGTCCACCAAATCAGTCATGTACTTACAATACAGATATGGTTACGATAGTCAAACCAGTTCCGTATTTGCACACAACTGCAAGGAATAAAACAATTTAACCACCGACACATTCAAAGACCTCCAACCATACTGTCAATAATGGCAGCAAAAGTGCATTGGAACCTTACTCACCGATTGCCACCTTTATCATGGTTACCAAGCTGTTGCAGCACTCCAACTTCAATCATAGCTGCCTCACGATATTTCTTAATGCCACGAACAATTTTAATGGCAACCATTTCTTTCATTTCCTTGTCCCAGCATTCCAGGACCTGACCAAATGTGCCTAGACAAAAAATCATTGAACACAGCAAAGGAAATATGAGATCAGCTGCCATTAAACAACTCCAATTTACCAAGACAGATTATTAATTTGTAGTCACACACCTTCACCCATTTTTCCGTGTATTTTATCTGCCACAAAAGAAACAAAACAATTAGACACCAATAACGTTTTAAGAATATGACAGTACATACAAGACACGCCTATTCTTAAATTTGGAGAAACACAAGAGTATCGCCTAGAAAGTCAACAACACTACATGTTACTGCAACCTGGAAAAAGAATCCTAGCTGAGCCAACTCATGGCTTCTAACTAAGAAAAAGTATATTAAGAAAAACATTACAGTCGACAACACCACATTCATAAAAAAGGTATGATGAATACAATAGTGGTGTGTCTCTATAACTATCCATTAAAATTGTTGTAATAATGTTTACATGGTGCTATAGTCATCAAAACAAGCGTAAATGTAAAGTTCTTATTTGATGATGGTAAAGGGTAGTTACAGCGAGAAGTTAAATTTTCTCCAAGCGCAAACATATAATGTCCATCTTTGTCATCTTCTCGCCATGGGGGAGAACCATTTCGTGCCACTCCCTTAACAAACAGAGAACTAGTATGGTCGGAAGGAGCACTTGAAGATGCAAAGCTTGTCACATTCCCAACCTCTTGTCCACAAAACAAACCAAGCTGAGCCTACACACAGGCATTCATTCATATTTCTCTCAAAACCAAATTATTTTCTACATTTTATGCCCTTCGAAACATACCAGCGAGCATAAGCAACATATTAAGGACTGAAAACAATATACCATCAAAGATAAAGTTTGCCACATGAAACACTATATATATTTCACCTCAAACAGCGACCAAATCAAAGATTTTATTTACAATAAAATGATAATTAAAAAAAGATAAATGAAGGCAATCACAAAAATCAAAGATTAATCCAATTCCGTTCTAACATAACATGGATCCAGAACCCCAACTTAATTTATTCTAACTCAAAATGCTTTCTATCTAATGACTAATACAGATATCACGTTCTATAATTCTACTGGCTGAAGCGCTTATAACTAAGATATGCATTGAAAAAGTATAACCAAATCTTTGAAACAATTAAATTCACCAAAACTATATTGCTAGTTTAAAGGAAAATAATCCCTCCACTTCAAGGAAATACACAGAAAATGGTTGCTATCAAATCAAAATATGCTATACCATATCCAAAAAGCACAACTTTTCTTCATGGCTTACCCGCAATCATTGATTTTCTCAACTAAATATTCAGCAAATATTACATTAGGCAGAAACACACACAAAAAAAAAAAACTATGTTCTGAAAGAACCACTGAATCCTATCTTTCATATAAAAGAAACATATTCGTAGGCAAAGATTAATTTCAATATAACTTTCGGAAGATCTTCCATATAAAGAAACAGATCTATCGGAAAATAATTTTCCCGAGAATTAAACTAAAATACAAAATCCCTCCATTCACCCAGATTTACCCCCCAAAACCATATGTAACAATAATTTAACATAAAAATTAAAGTCCGCAAAAAAAAACATAAGAAACCATCAAATCTTATCAAAATAAAAAACAAACCGTTCGAATCGACCCTCACAGATCAATCAAACAAGCTATTTTTCCATACCTGATCAATAGGTATCTAAATTTCCGCCAGATCTAGCAAAACAAAAACAAAAACCACAAGAAAACAAACTAATCAGACAATTCAATAACAGATCGGATACCTTAGGGCCTTGAGGAACGACGTCCCAGCCTAACCGCGGCCTCTTTCTCGGTCGCCGGTCCATATGCGTGTGTGGAAACTCAGTCACGCGCTCCATCTCCATGGCGGATCGGTTTAGAGAGGGAAGGTTGCAAGGGGAGATCGAAATCGAGGACAGAGAAGATAAAAGATGAAGGAAGATCGAAGATGAATGAGATGCGTGTGAACCTGTAACCCTAATCCGAACCTAATATTGACCTAACAATAGCGTAGAGTCGGTTGAGGTTAAATCTGACCGTCCACGTGTCTTGTTTCCATCACTTTCTTTTTGCCTGATCCTTACTTTTAATAGGTTCTCGCTCCTTGACTTTAACCATGGTTATTTTTGTGGTTCAATTATAACTGTGGTTAAGTTAGCTCTCATAAACTCTAAAAAATGAAAAAATATTCATATATGACGTGGCAAATTGACGTGATGTCACCGACTAATAATATTAAAATAAATAAATAAATTCTCAAAAAAATTAATAACTAACATGTCATGTAAGCAGATAATTTTTTACTCTTCTTTCATGTAAGTCAAGTGTGAGATTCACCTTTTTTTAAAAAAATTTATTATTAATTAGTAATATTGTGTCACTGTATCACCGTTGTATTCAATATTTACTCAAAAAAATTTATTTGTACGCGAACTTTCACAAGCACAGAAAGTGTATTTCTCTAAGCCTCATCAACAAACAAGGTCTATTTTGGGCCCACCGCCAATCTAGAAGGGTAATTTAGAAGTTGGTATAATTTTTTAGACTTATTTGGATAAAAGAACAAGTCAAAAACTTATTTGAGATAAAATGCATATTTTTTTAAAATGTCACTATTGTCATCAGTAAACAACATATGAACGGAAATCCTCTTGTATTCTTTCCTTTTTTTTTGTGGCTACAATCAAGTAATGGGAGGTAAAATAGGAGTATATTTTTTCTAATATTTTCTCTTTCTCCCCCTATTTTTTCTAATATTACAACAATACAATTACACTAAACAGTTATATCAATCAGTTACAATTGTCATATAATACACCAAATAGTTATTCATGCATTTTAATAAACCAACAGTTGTTTACATAAACTAAATAGTTACATAATTTAGTATTGTCGCATCGTTACACCATCATGTCTTAACAATTGCATGAGATTGTGATTGTTACACCCATTAAGACAATTGCATGAGATTGTGATTGTTACACCCATTAAAAAACAGTTACACCCATTAAAAATAATTATACTCATTAAAAAACAATTACACTCATTAAAAAAATACTTACACATATTAAAAAATAGTTACGCCCATTAAAAAAAATAAAAAGAAGTTCTTTTTTTCCTACATCTCAACAACGAACAATACATAATATTTAACAAAACATCTTAACCGATTCTCTTTTTTTTTTTTAGAAAAATTCAGGGTTTGATCAATCATCATAGTAAAAGATTTTATTCCTTTTGGTCAGATGACTTGGAAGCAAGGTTGATGGCCTGGGACGACATATCTCTATATCTATACTACTTATAAATGTCAGCATGTGTGAAAAATTTTTGATTTCCTATTTCACCTTTAATTATTATCATAAATCCAATTATACCCACATATTTTCCTTTCTTTCAGACATACTTGACTTCCAAAATATTAGTTAGATAAACTTTATCTCTATAGTTTGGTATCCTGGAGCAAAATACGGTAGCAGATAAGACAACAGAGCGCATTCTATGATGTACCATGTGTCCATACCCCAAAAAAAAATTCCCTCTCCCCCTGAAATTTTTTCTAGATGTTTCCCTTCTGCCAAGTTTTCTCACATTTTATTCCTAATTTGCATTTCATCAGCAGAAGTTATAAACTTTATCAAAATATTACCTAGATAAATTTTATCAAAAAATTTGGTAGATAAATTTTATCTCTATGACAATATATTCTTTCTTTGTCATTCAATTATACAAACTCTACTAGAATTCTAATATCACGTATTGGTAATTTTTAGGTGATACATATACATATATTTTTTTGTCTTTTCTACTTATTAGATTTCTAAAATATTTTGAATTCCTTCATATATATATAAAAATTTTATCTCTATGACAATATATTTTTTCTTTTCCATTCAATTGTACAAACTTTACTAGAATTCTAACATTACATATTGGTAATTTTTAAGCGATATAAATACAAATATTTTTTCTTCCATTTACATTAAAGTTAAAAGTTAGCCTGCCATAGTCATTTATTTAAAGTTATATGGTCTCATGCTCTTCCATGACTAACTCAATGAAGTCGAAGTTAGAGTTTTCGGCATAATTGAGTTAGTTTATCAATTCCTCAATTTTAGTTTATTAATTTATAATTTATGTGGCACTTAATTTTTTTTTAATTTAATGTCAAACAACTTTCTAAAAAATTGGTATGGCAGGTTAAGTATTCGGCATAATTATTGAGGTTAGTTTATTAATTTTTATGTTTTAATTTATTAAATTAGTGTGACAGGTCGAGTATTCGGCATAATTGAAGTTAGTTTATTATTTCTTATATTTTAGTTTATTAATTCATATGTTTATGTTAATTCCTATGTTCTGTGACACTTAATTTTTTTTTTTAATTTAATGTCAAACAACTTTCTAAGAGATTAGTGTTGCAAGTCAAGTATTCGACATAATAATTGAGGTTAATTTATTAATTCTTATATTTTAGTTCATTAAATTAGTGTGACATGTCGAGTATTCGGTATAATTGAGGTTAATTTATTAATTCATACGTTTTACTTTATTAATTTCTATGTTTACGTTAAAATTTTCTATATAAGTGTTTCTTCGTTTTATTACAACCTCTCGTGAATCCAATTTTTCATTATTCATATGACTAATATTTTGAAAGCTTGTCCAAATCTTAATACTCTGTAATCAAATTTATTAAACTTAATTTTTCATTACTCATATTCTATTATAGCATTATAAATAAAAATTATATGTTCCAAAAATTCGTTATTCTAATTATAAGAAAAAATATTTTAAAAAATAGTTAAAGTTAGGTACCACACCCAAAAAAAAATTCGTTAATATACTATGTACCATTTTTTTTTGAGTATTTTTATATGTATCATGGTTTTCAGTATTTTTATCATTTATTGGCTAAAATTTATTAAATTTTGATGTTAAAAGATTAAGTGCATTTTTTCTTGATATTTTAATTATTCATTTACCTTTACAAAAAATAATTCAATTTTATTACTCATCATATGTGTGTGTGTGTATATAAAGTATAAAGTGAAACAAACTATATATAAATATATGTGTGTGTGTGTGTATGTGTGTATAAACAAACTGATACAAATTGATATATCTATATCTATATATATATATTTCACTTATACTTTATACCCATACTCCTTCATCTTCATCTTTTAGCACGAAAATATCTCTGCATTTGCTTTCTCTCGCTCTCTGTAAACTCTTATTTTACCTCTCATTATTATTGTTAATCTTTACATACTTGTTTTCTCAAATAATTGTCAATGACGACTGCATCAATTAAAAAAGGGTGTTTAGGTAAAAAAAAAATTTAATTCATTTTGAATTTTGTACCTAAACACAAAAAGTTTTGTAAAACTTATACTTAATTGAGTAAATAATTTCTCCATACACTTTTGCTCAAAAAAATCTAAAAAATTATACCTACACCCAAAAAACATAATCTAGAATAGAGCTTGTTGGGCTTCATGATTAACAAGGTATACAATTTTATTTCCAAAAATTTATTTACCCTTATTTAATACTAGCAATTAACCATGCCTGAAGGCACGACGTAACAAACAAAAAAATCGAAAGTAAATACATGTTAAGAGACTGTATGCAATAAAAAATTGTCAATTAAAAAAACTAAGAAAAAACATTGATAAATATAATATGGGCCCATTATTTTTTTTAAAAAAATTGATAGAATACAAATCAAAACAATGTCAAACATTGTTCAATAACTGTTTAATTATTGATTGATATCCAAATGGTAGTAAATTCAAAAATCATTGTGGTATAAAAACAATCAAAATAATGATGTATTAATATTATCGAGAAAGAGATTTCAACTTTTTTGTTTTTGTTTTTTACCACAAAGAAGGGGAGAGAATATTTAATTTCAACTTTTGTTTTTGTTTTTTATTTTTTTTACCAAATGGAGAGAGAGAGTGTGGGTGGTAGTAAATATGATTTGACTTTTGAGTATTTTTAAAAAAAAATTAATTTCTAAATTTTTAATGTTATGAATAGGATTATAGACACAAATTATTGCAATAAAAATTTTGATTGGATTTAATTTTTGGGAAAATTGTGAAAAAGTACGCCATTTAAGACTTATTTGTGGAAAAGTACCTCAATATAAAACATATGTGTATAAGTACCTTTGTGTGTAAATGTTTTGTGAGTAAGTACACTTTTGCTGATTTTTAATTTTTTTTTTTACAAAATTACCCTTTTCCTTTATTAATGGGTCACAAATATGACAGTTATATGAGAGGTTCAGTTTCCTTTTTTTAAGTTATATCATTTTTTGAATTTTGAATTACCTCCTTCATTTGACAGACGGTTTCCTTCTCCATTTCCGTAACCCATGTTTGTAAACAGTCGGTAAACATTTTAGGGAAACATCCACTCATTAGGCGGCTTGATTTAAGTCCTTATTTCATAACAAGTTAGCCTTTTTTATACCGCTACCGGGTTTTCACACATCAGCCAATTTCTTACAGTAAAAGACGTGTTTCAGGTTTGTTTTCCACACTGTTGTAATTTTTTTTTTTAAAAAAATAATATGTAATGACGAATATATATTTCAAATTATTGTTTTCACAAAATTTTGATGGAGGATATGATCATTTTGTTATGCCGTTATGGGAATGAGTCGTTAATTATCTATGTTTTAAGATATTCACCGTTTGAGGATGTATAAAATCGAGTGTTTGATACATGGGAGTTGTTGTGGGATTTGCTAATACACTTATCATATTCACTCCCCAAAATACCAAATTATTTTTTGAAGAATGATGAAGACTTCAAAAATATGTTTGAAATGTCACGTTCTATTAACGTCAATTATGTTCCTGTGAGGATAATCATAAATGATGATAACTCAAATGGGTGTGTTGTTAATTCAAGTAAAGATTTGCATAATCCGGATGATGATTCTAATTCGAATGATGATTTATTGCCTCGTTATAGCCAACATAACGAGAAAGTGTTGTTAACATCTGGGTGGATTAATGAAATCAGACATATAGGACAGAAATTTGAAGGTGGTATGCTGCAGTTTCATAAATCTCTTTGCAAATACTTGATTAAATGCAGTTTCAAATTCAACTACATTAAGAATTGTAAATATCAGATTGTGGCTGAGTGTGCGGAAAAATATTTCACGGGTTGTAAGTGGAAGGTGAATGCAAGTATTCAAAAAGTAAATGGATTTTTCTACATACGAAAACTTCACAATGAACACACATGTGATGAAGCACTACATACAACAGATAACAGGAGGATGAGTTCTAGTTTAATTGCAGATTTAATTGTTGATCATATACGGGAAAAAAATGCTACTCGTCCCACTGAGGTTGTCAGTGAATTTCTGTCGGATTATGGTCTTATAATTTCGTATGATCGAGCATGGATGACATTTGAGAAAGCGAGAGGGAAGATCTTTGGGAATCACTCATTGTCGTACCAGCAAATAGGATGGTATGTTGATTCTGTAATTACAAACAATCTTGACAGCCACATTATTTTAGATTGTGATGACGATACTAACCGGTTCTAGAAATTATTCGTGTCATTCAAGGCGTGTATTGACGGGTTTAATTATTGTCGTTCTTTGTTGTTCATTGATGGAACATTTTTGAAAGGCAGGTATAAAAGTAACATCATTTTGGCAACTGGCAAAGATGGCAATCAAGGTATTATTTTATATAAGAGATCATATTATGTCAGATATATAAATATCACATTTTAATATTTTTTGTGTTATTGATTGTTGTCTGTTGAGTTGGTTAATGTTTTGTTTTTAGGTTTATACCCATTAGCATTTGCTGTCGTTGATTCTGAAAATGAGGCAAATTGGAATTGGTTTTTACAACAGTTGACGCATATTGTGGACCATGGTCGTGAAATTACTTTTGTGTTCAATCGGAATGTGGGTGTTTTAGAGAGGCAATGCCAAAGGTTTTTCCAAATGCTCATCATGCTTTTTGCTTGCAACATCTAAAAGCCAATTTAAGGGACAAATATAGTGGAGGCTGGTTTTCCAATAAAACCAGGGAGCATATGGTGTTATTATTACGTGAGTGTGCGTATGCACCGACAGTTTCTCTATTTAATGAGAAGATTGAATCTCTCCGTTGAGAAGGTGGGCCAAACATTTATAGGTTTTTGACAAATCTCCCAGCTGAACAGTGGGCAAATGTTCATATTCGGGGTCGAGAAAGTGGGCCAAACATTGACAGGTTTTTGACAAATCTCCCAGCTGAACAGTGGGCAAATGTTCATTTTCGGAAAAAACGGTATGATGAGATGTCTTCTAATGTTGCGGAGTCTTATAATGCTTAAATTTCAAAAGCACGAAATTTACCAATTACTAGTATGATTGATATAATAACGAGTCAGATTATGGACCAGAGGGGATATAGGTTGAAAGAATCTGAAAGTTGGAATGGTAACATATGTCCTAATATGGACTCCAGATTAAGTGCAACATTTCATGAAGGTAGATCTTGGTCTGTACGGGTATCTAGTACTGATGTGTACGAGGTGAATTCATACCCGTCAATTTTTGTTGACATTTTGAATGACACTTGCACATGTTATTAATGAGAGATTAATGGATTCCCTTGTTCGCATGCGGTTTCGGCGATATGCAAGAGTGGGTGGAATATATATGAATTCATTAATTATTATTTTCATGTAAGCACATATAGAAAGGCATATGCGGACCCAATACACCCAATTTTGACACTTGGTCGTCCAGATATCTCGCTCGAACCGATTAATATATTACCACCATCATCTGAGCCTAAGCCTGGTCGCCCGAAAAAATGAAGAATTAGGTCGAGAAGTGAACTCATTCGACATATTCATTGTGGTTGTTTGGGCAACCACAACAAGAAAATATGCAATGCACTATTGTGATTAAATATTATAATTGACAATGTAGTTAGTGTCATTTTATGCTTATTTGAATACGGAATAAATTAATATTGTGGTTATCAAACTTGGTGTGTGTTTAGAGATGGAGTGTGTTATAATGGAAGATGATTTTTGCCAACGTGGAATACCCTTCATATCTTACATATGCATATACTATTTTTTGGCCAATTGTATATATGTATTTGTCACATATGTTACCAACCATAATGATGAAATCATGCAATGCCACAATGTTACCAACCAATGTCATACTGATTCAACCCACAATCAACAAGAAAACAGACATTGACACACTTGTACCAGAAAAATGCCAAAATGTTACCAACCAATGTCATATTGATGCAACTCACATTCAACATGAAATTTGACATTAACACACTTGTTTCGGCCAATGTCACAATATTACCAACCAATGTGACATTGATGCGACTTACATTCAACATGAAATGAGATATTGACACACTTGTGCCATCCAATGCCACAGTGTTACCAACCAATGTCTCACTGATGCAACTCACATTCAACATGAAAGCAGACATTAACACGTTTGTACTAGTCAATGTCACAATGTTACCAACCAATGTCACCCTGAACCATCCCCACATTCGACATGAATGAAAACATTGACACACTTGTACCAATCAATGTCACAATGTTATCAACTAATATCACACTGATGCAACCCACGTTCAACATGAAGCAGACATTGACACACTTGTACTAGCCAGTGTCACAATGTTATTAACCAATGTCACACTGATGTAACTCGCATTCAACATGATAAACACACACTGATAAATTGCTTCCAGCCAAACGTCACCCTCACACAAATCAATGTTATCAAAAGATACTTATACAAGCAATGACACACTGGTATCATCAAAATTTTTACACTGCTGCAAAATAAACATAATACTGCTATCAGTTAATTACCTAATGTCACACTGATATAAAATAAATATCAATGTAACAAGTCAATGTCACACTGTTACATATCAGACTAACAAAGTGACAAAGTAATGTCATATTGTTCTAATCCAAAGTTGCACTGTTACAATCCAAACGCACATTGCTACAACACAAAGTCACATAAGTACTAACAAAGTCAAATATTATCATCATATTAACAATAGTACATCAAAGTCCCAAGGACATTGTTCACTAATCACATTTACACTTTAAATGTGTAATAACAGTTTGAAGAACTAATCATGTACCCCCAAATTTGTCTTTCAATTTTTGTTTCATTTTGAAATCGTCTTCTGTCCAAAAATTTTGATGATTCATAAACATTGATAGCATTTCACTTCGAAAGTCTTTAATTTGTCTTTGTATTAGATTATCTTCTACGTCTTCTCATGTTGTCAATTGTTTCATAATGTAGCAAATGTACACACCACAGTCGACCCTAACTTATAGTTGAAATTCGTTTTGTTTTTACAATATTTGAGCAGTTGTCTAATAAATAAATAAATGATACTTACGTGTTTGATTTCTGTTGTGGACTTTTCTCACATGATATCATTGGTCTGACCATGTCTTGTGTGTCGAGAAAATTGTCACTGTCGGACATCAATTCTTTAACCTTGTTTTCCACATAATTTTTCTGTTATTACATGCAATTAATAAGTTATGCACATGTTGAATATTATATTAAAAGTTCTGTTGAGTTTAGATATTGGTTTACCAAAATGATAGCATTTTGAAAGTATGGGTCTTTGCCACCTTTTGTCGTTAGACGTAACGAGTTGTAGTGTATTCAAATCCCTTCATCAGTGTCTAGCACAAGCAAGGTCCAATGGTCTGGAACTTCATTTTTATTATTACAATTTGAGTTCATTGGGAAGATAATATAACGTGCCTCCACACCAGGCAGCAGATGCTTATCAATTTATTTTTTTCTAGCTTCTTACATATTGGGGGCACGTACAAGTGTCTACATATTATTACAGGAATGATTAAGATATAAATATTTTATCAAAAACTCACATATTTATAGCAGTTGAATTTTTTACCCAACATAGGCTATTAATGAATACACTCTGTCTGCTGAAAATGGATGATTCATTGCATTTGTTGAAATCTAACAGTATATCTCCCCATGTGTCTATTACTTGTGTTAAAATATTTTTTTATTAATAAACATACACAAAAGTACACGTTCATTTACTGCATTTTCAAAACATAAATACATATAGTGTTGAATAGTTCAAGTCCCCCCATAAGCTTCAGTGCATCTTCGACATCAATGTAACTTCCATACCCAATTTTGAACTATATTTTTTCCCTGCAATATAATGCAAGTACAATCGTACAACATTAAAATATAGGTGCCAACTTATAGGTATTACGTAATACATATGACACTTACGTGTAACCTTCCGCGTCATAAATTTGTTTTAACTTGCTCAGGTCATTTGGACTCAAATAGTTGCACGCTTTCTACAATTTTTTAGTGTCCCTTTTAGACATTCCTTTGATTGTGGTTGATTTGTCAGGTAATTGATTAACATCGATAAAATCTTCTTCTTCTTCAACTTGATCGATTTCCTTGTTGTTCCCATCGTTTTTCAATGTCACCTTTTTTTTTTCCCTTTTTCTTCGCACTATATTCGAAATGTTCTTCTCTTCGCCTTTTTCTTTCTTTCGTTTTGATCTTCCTAATCAAGGATGATGTCCCCTTTGATGGCGTCTGTTGATAGGTTGGCATCGTGGGTGGGATGGATGTTTGTTGGTATATCTGCGTAATGGCATGGACTGACTTCTCATTTACTTGTTCAAGCAGAGCATCGTTTTCAGCTTCAAGTTGTTGAATTTTATCCTTTGTTACTCGCATTTCAGCCTAGAACGTATCTCTCTCTTTATTCATGTTGATGACCATGTTTTTCATATTTATTTTTAGTGATTCATTCTCTTTTGCAAGCTTCATGATCTCTTGGTTGTATTCTTCATTGGTCTTCTTTGGGTCACACACTCCCTCTTCATGTATTTGTTTTGACTCATATACAACAACATCAAGGAGAGTTTCAAATGGTTGTCCTTCATTTATATTACCATCACTTGTATCCAAGATGGCATCATCAATCAGCAAGTTGTCCTCTTGCCACAAATTGTTTTCACGAACATCATGTTTTTGCTCATCTGTTACTTTTTCTTGATGGATTTGGTCATTTTCAACACTATCCAAGTCGTCCTTTCCATGTGGACTACCAACTGTTTCAACCTTGTTGTCTCTCTTGTTCACTTTATGTTTTAGCAATGTTTTTTCCTCCTTCGTCTTTTTCAATTTCTGACAGATAACCTGGGAACAAATAGATTTTGTCATTTTATTTTTTAATTAAAAACCTGTAGAATACCACATTCATAAAATCAATGTTGCTAACATTTGTACAAATTTCAAAAGAAAATTGATATTGTGACATGTTTGTCACAATTAGCTCATTTCAAAAATTCAGACATTGAGTAAATGAGAATAAAAATTTAAAACCCAAATTTAAACTTACATCTTTAGACCCAAGCTTCTGTAGCTTCCTTTGTCATATAGCCCTTTGAAGACTTTGTAAATTCCATTTCATGAATCTTGGAAATACATTTGGCATTTTGGGGGTTATTAATTTTGTGTGTTCACAAAACCAAAACTGTATGTGTTTGTAAATATTGTTAATGTCAATATGAAAAATCATTAAAAATTATAACATATGCAACATAAAAATGGAAAAAATTAACCTACAATAATACTAACCGGTATCAATAAAACGCAACTAGTGATTGCTGTGGGGGTATCCACCTTTTTCCTCAATGATATGATAAGTGCACCTTGAATGGCACTACACTAATCATACCTCTTAATCTCATCCAAGTTCTCCACCTATGGAATATATCTCCACCCAAGCGTATTTCCTGTGTTTGTGAAGAAAATGGACACCAGCAGGAGTAGACAAAACAATCTTGCAACGTCGTCAAAATCTGCTTGAGTTGTACCATCCACGGCAAGCCTCAATTTACTCTTTATCAACGCTGCATTCAATCTCTTGTCTTTCTTAAACCAAAGTTGGATAAAAGAGGTTTTCTTTTTACCATCTTTGGTTGACTTAATATGCACTTGCCCATCTTGTATTCCAAAAATGAGTTTCACATCACTTCTACGCAATCTCAGTTCTTCCCCACCGATTTCAAATCTAGAGGTCTGTCTATTGAAACATAAAATCATTTGTAATACTTCTTTGTCCGTTTTCTTGCACCATGCTTTGTCTACTTTCCTATCTATTATTTTTTTTCAAACAATAACCAAAAGGGTGTCTTTTTCAACGCAGTCTTGTGCTCGTCTCTTAGTTCAACATCATCTATTTCCCTAACAATAGCTTGCATGTTGGACCTGTATTGCGGTTCACATTTCTTTTGTATTATTTTTCCGTTCGTATCTTTTCTCATTCTGATATCACAAACACAGTTATTAGTTCATTTTGTATATGATCTTGGGAAAAAATTTTTCAAAATAATGTGACTTCAGAGACTGTGACATTAATACACATGAATATACAGTGTGACAACAAAAGTAACATTACATTTTTATATATTTTTTCCATAAAAAAAGATTCTAACAATATTATAACTAATACAAAATTACACATAGTTAATCACAAATAACAAAATTTATGGATTGACAAATATTCAAATTTAATTGAATCATAAAGAAATATTTCATAATTAATTTAACAACTTAATCATGCCAAGCAGTTGTAACCAGTTATCAAATTACCAAAAAAAAAATTGGAGATATTATTGATTCCACGACATAATTTATCAAAGTTTACCTTCCTCAATGTCGACAAGTTCTTTTCAAGCACTATTCAATGATCTCAACAGTCATTTCCACCCCAAATGTATGTTTTCTTATTCACAGTTAATGGTGAGGTCGGCACTGTTTGCAGCAGAGACTTTCACTATTACACATTGAACCCATTTTGAACAGTAAGTTTCCAAACTTGTTAAAGTGAAAACACCAAAAATGAACAATGCACCCATCAAGTAAACGAAAAACTAATTCTGAACATCATGTATTGAATGTAAGTTTTAAAAGTTTAACAATAATCCCATAAAAAAAATTACAAATGGGTTGAACAAAAAACACATTTTGAACATCATGTATTGAATGTAAGCAAAAATCATGATGAGCAAAAATATATAAAAGTATCAATGTGTCATTTTCATATGAACAATGTATCAACTATAAAGCAAAAAAATATTTACAGAGATATTGAAAGAACAAAACACAGATTACCCATCGACACTGTAGTGGACAAGCAATGAACAAAAAATAGTAATGGACACTGTAATGAACACAAAACAGTGATATTGAAATATGAACAAACAAATTGGGTGATAACTCCCGAATAACCACTCGACATTGTAATGGACAATCCTATCATCAAATTTACCAATATAGAAACAGAGCAATATAAAAAATCAAAATTTGGTGTATCCACAATCAACTTGATCAAAACACCACAAATCACATACAATAATGATTAAGAATCGAAAAAAAAAATAAAGAAAAACATACGAAAGAAGTGTCAAACAGTGAACCCATAAAAAAAAATTGAAAATGGATTGAACGAAAAACCAATTACGAACAATGGGTATTGAATGGAATTTATCAAAGTTGAATAGTGAACATATCAAAAAAAAATTAAAAATTGGTTGAACGAAAAACCCATTCTGAACAATGGGTATTGAATAAAAGTTTTTCAAAGATGATACCACTGAATACATAAAAAAAAAAAAAAATTAAAAATGATTTGAACGAAAACCCATTCTGAACAATGAGTATTGAATGGAAGTATTCAAATATGAAAAGTGAACACATCAACAAAAAAAAAGGGTTGAACGTACAAATCTATTCTGAACAATGGGTATTGAATGAGAAGTTTTCAACGATAAACAGTGAACCCAATGTAAGGTTTAAGAAGTTTTCTTATACCTTTGTAACCTCAATGTAATCCTATGCCTTTACCGATTCCTTCTTCATTCCTTTATAACTTTCTCATTGGGAAACCCATCCGAAGAACAAAAAAAAAAAAATTGACCATTGTGTTTTGAAATAACTGAGGTTTTAGGGAGTTATGTCATCAATTTTTGAAGAGCCCATATTTTCAGCAATATCGAAAGAGTTACAAGATGTAACATTCCAATCCCCTTGTTTCAGCTATGGAATCAAAAAATTAGGAAACTGTTCATAGTCTTCTGACTGGGCTATTTTAGACTTTTGCTATGTATCGTGTACTTTTTGATCAATATTTTTAAAAGTGGTACTTTTTACCCTATAATTTCTTAAAAAGGTACCGCCCCCCCCCTTAAAACCCTTAATTTTTTGGAGCTTTTTTATAAGGCTTAAAATTTAATGGATTTAATTTTTTTTTGTGGGCTAGTGATGTACCTAAATTTATGGGGCCTAAAGTCCATGTTTTTTTTTTCATACTATTGGGCCGGCCTTGGGTGGCTATTTGTTGGGGGCAAAAATCGAGAGGAGGAACAAAGAGAGAAATAGATGGAGGCAGAGGAGAAAGGGGATATCAAAAATAATTGGATAAAAAGATCGAGATTGATGCAGGTGATAAAGAAAAACGAAGTAAATAATATAGTATCATTATTATATTGAATATTTTTTAGTGTCATGTGAAAAAGTGATTTCACTGATATGAAAAAATTATTATTTAGAGCAGCATGAGTGGTGGTGAAAATTTAAATATGAACGTTAATTTTAGATTTGCACATAATTGATTTTGGCAAGATTGAGAGACGAATTCAATGTAAGAGTGTCAATTATGGAAACTAAAAATTTTGAGCAGCAAAAATATTTCAAAAGGGTTAATGTGGTACGTCGGATCAAAACGACCTGAGACATCAATAGCTTGAGACAGTTTTGGATAACGTCGTCCATTGAATGATGACTTTTTTGGTTATAAAATGATCTAGACCACTCTTTATCTCTAAAATTCAAAATCGTTCTACTTTATTACGTAGATATATATATTCACAATAACATTGAGATAATGATAAATTCAAAATTTCATCTGATATCCTGAAAGTGATTGCATCAAAACACAAAAATGGAAATGACAAATTCAAACACACACTGACGCACACAGAGAAAACTCTCGATCTACGAGGTTGCAGATTTCCTCTTTCCTTCTGGGCTTATTCACAATAGTGAAATTTTTATGTCACTGTCTATTTCTGTCTTTAAGTAGAAATTAGACAGTGAAATTCTATGTCATTCTATCTATTTTCTAATCTCTCTAATTATATCATTAAGAATAAAATATATTTTTATGACTTCAATTATCCTTATGCTCCATTTTGTATGATGGAAAAATGAAAAAATAGAAAGTTGAAAGGATGAAAAGTTGGATAAATAAATAAAACATCATGTTTGATAAAGAAGAAAAATAGAAAAGATGAAAAAGTTGATGAATTAATTTTTCTTCCAACTTATCAAAACCAATCCCTCCAAAATCAGAAGGAAAGTGGATGGAAAGTTAATTATTTGTGTTGAGATATATCATATTTGTCTATATATCTTTTGATATATACATATATTATGTATACATTAATTTTATATAAAAATACAATGATAAAATATGTATATATATATATATATTTTTTTCTTTTTTTAAAAAATAAAATTTAAAAAATTAAATTAAAAAAAATATTTTTTTCATCTTAGTTAGGGGTGAAAATTTTCGACTCAATATGATGACACAACTCAAACTCGACACGAATTTTATGACACGAACTTAATTATAATTCGACATAAACTTGAAAATGACCTGACACGTGAATAAGATATATAAAAGGCTCATATTTAGTTCAATCCGTCAAACTCAAAATTAAAACCAACAACCTATTTATTTAAAAATAAACATTTTCTCTATTTTCTTGTTTGTATGATAATACAAAATTAACACAATACTAACATGTTTAATTAGTATTATAGACATAAAATGTTAATTATTTGTAACTATTTGTTAAACATTGACATAATTTTTATATAAAAAAGATATTTTTACTTATTATTATTATTATATTTATTTAAGTTAATTTTTAGTTTATAAAAAAAATATTAACATGGATTCAATTAAGTGAAAATAGAATATTATAATTAAATCTTTTATTCAAAATTTATGTAGGTCAACACGAATACAAACACAACATAAAAATAAATAGGTCAACTCGCAAACTCGACACGACACAATTAGTTAAATGAGTTGAGTTAAGTTTGATTAATGTTCGACATAAACTCATAGTGACTCAACACGAATCTAACACAACATCACTCGATTGACACCCCTAATATTAACCAGCACAAAAAAAAAATTTAGTCATTTTTATTTTCTATCCACCCTACCGAATACAAAAGAAGGAAAATGTATCATTCGTATTTTACTTCCTTAAATGATAGAAGTTTATCCTTTCTAATTTTCATCTTTCCTACGAAGCATTAATGACCCCAAAACATCATGTTTGGTAAGCCAATGACCGACTTGTGTCAATTAACAAATACTATTGCAATTGTAATTATTTTTGATCAAACAATTGTAATTATTTTAGTAAAATCATATTCACTGTCACATTTATTATTAGATCACACAACGAAATTAAAATCTTTTATAAAAAAAAAATTCGTAACAGTATTAACAAAAAGAATTTGGACAGCCCATGAATATTAGTCATGTGATTAAAACTAATCATACTAATAGCATGTGACTAAATTGGATAAAAATGTAATGCATCTCATTTGTTGAAGATACAAATACAATCAAGATTGAGCAGGCTTGCGAATTCAAGAGACGTTTACTCGTTGTCTTAAAAATTGCTAAGGCTCCCGGTACTAGGATAGTGACAAACATCAACGAATCGAAAATCCAACCCAAATGTTTGTAGAATACCTTTTTAATGACCAAACTCACTAAAAATAGTGGGGACTTTGATTCAAAATGAAGTTGTTTAAAATAATCATATTATGAATTCTTAAGTATCGAAAAAAAAAACCTAGGGTTGTCAATAGGTTTGAATTGCTTCGTGTTTTTAAATCGTGTAAACTCTATCGGTTTAAAATTTGTTTAACTAAAACTTGACCTTTTTTATAGGTATATAAAATCGAATTCTAATCCAACATTTATTTGAATGGTCTTATGCGTTCACTCGGTTATCAACTAAACTTTTCAAGATCAAACCCAAACCTAGTAAAAGTTGTTCGATACAACTTAGAACAATGACAAGATTTTTCAAAAGACAGAAAATTATTCGGGCACAAGAACATTGTAAGATGCCCAACCAATCTGTCCAAGGCAGCCGAACGCACAAACAAATGTTGCAGGAGTTTTAAAAACTTACAACCATCAATGTGAAACAAAAAGAAAATGGAATGTAGGAGATGTCGAAACACTCTCTTGTTCCGGCATAGGATATTCCATGCACCCGATTCGGCCACTAAAACAACGGTAGAATCATTAGACATGACAAGCATCAAATCAAACCAAAGGAAGACGGATACGGCTACGATACCGTTGGCGTTGCAATTCATTTGGATGAAACTATTTTTTAATACGATCAGTTGGTCTCAATAATCCATTTGATAGTAACTTTTTATTTTCAGATAATTTCAATACCATATCAAAAAAAGTAAGTTGGAAATACTGTAGTTAGACCCAAAGAAGACAAAGCCAGGGATGGCCAAACCTTGTTTTGTACAGGTACAGGATATTCCATTCAACCTATAGTGTGTACTATGCATGAACTAGGTTTGCTTGAATACGAAAAGTTTATATTCGGCATCCACCAACACCTCATTAGGTCAACTATACTCGAGATTCATCAGTATCTTTTCTTAGTATTGTAACACAATCAATACAATTACCATCCAATAACATTTGAAAACTATTCCGAATAGAATGCAGGATAGAACATTTATAAAAGATAAGAATAAATCAGTTCTTGTATCCGTCAGATAGCCAAATAGGCTAAGGCCTGGTTGGTTAGGATTAATCGATGTTTTTAAAGTTGATGAACTGTCAAATTTGGACAAAACCCTGCAATTACTTTGTATAAAGACACCCATGTTGCCTACAAAAGGAGGTGAACTCCTGCAGAATCACACCACCTTAACAAAATGTCAAGTTCTTTGCAAATGATACAGCAACTAGTAAATTCATTGTCTTCACAGCCCCTCGTGTTCTCCATTCTATCAATATTTCTGTTATACTTCCTCATCAATTGGCTTTTCACCAACCCAAGTACTAAAATCAACCTACCACCTTCTCCACCAAAGCTCCCAATTATAGGACACTTGCACAAACTTGGCTTATACCCCCACCTCTCACTCCAAACTTTGGCTCAAAAACATGGACCACTCATGCGACTGCAACTTGGCAGTAAGCAGACCCTCGTTGTATCATCCGCTGATGCAGCTATCGAGATCATGAAAACACATGATCTCATCTTTGCCAATAGACCCAAATCGCATGTAAACAAGAAACTTCTTTATGATTTTAAGGACTTGTCAGTGGCGCCTTATGGCGAGTACTGGAGGCAGTTGAAAAGCATTTGTATGCTAAATCTTCTAGGTGCTAAGAAGGTTCAATCTATTCGCGCGGTGAGAGAAGAAGAAACAGCCCTTTTAGTCAAGAAGATCACTGAGGAGTCTTCTTCTTCTTCGTCTGGAGAAGTGGATTTGAGCGTAATGTTTATGACACTCACGAATGATGTGATATGCAGGACCGCTTTTGGGAAGAAATACAGTGGAGGAGAAAGTGGGAGGAAGTTCAGGAAGATGATAAGCGAGTTTGTGGGGGTGTTGGGTGGATTTGATGTTGGAACCTTCATACCAAGGCTTGCATGGGTTAATCATATCACTGGTTTTAATGCCAAAGTTGACAGAATTGCCAAAGAGTTGGATGATTTTCTTGAAGGAGTAGTTGAAGAGCATTCGGATCCCCATAAAAGAGGGAGTAACCATGGGGAGAGAATTGAAGGGGAAGGCAGAGACGACTTTGTTGATGTTTTGCTTGGTATTTATAAGAATAATAAAGGCGCAGCTGGCTTTTCCCTCGATAGAGATAGCATCAAAGCTCTCATCTTGGTGAGTCTCTCTCTGTCTCTATGTACAGAAATATTCATGTTACACTCTTTCCAACAACTTAATTTTTAAGATAAGTTGGTGGCTTAACACTATCCTCATTCAAACCTCTTATGAAAGTCCAAATTATTGACTTTTTCAAGTACTTTGTGTATTTGTTTGTTTGTTCCAGGACATCTATTCTGGTGGAACTGATACCAACTACACTGTCCTAGAATGGGCAATGACAGAGCTTCTAACACACCCTAGAGTCATGAAGGAAGTGCAAAAAGAGGTGAGGGGAATAGTCAAAGACAAACCTGACATAACTGAGGAAGACTTGGAGAAGATGCACTACTTGAAAGCAGTGATCAAAGAAACTCTGCGACTACATCCTCCAGTCCCGCTACTACTTCCACGAGAAGCTAGCAAAGATGTCAAAGCTATGGGGTATGATATTGCAGCCGGAACCATGGTCATAGTTAATGCTTGGACAATCGCAAGAGACCCTGCGTGGTGGGATGAGCCAGAGGAGTTCAAGCCGGGGAGGTTCGTGAATTCTCCAATAGACTTCAGAGGGCATGACTTCCAGTTGATTCCGTTTGGAGCAGGCCGGAGGGGCTGCCCGGGAATCTCTTTTGCAATGGCCACCATTGAGCTTGTTCTAGCAAATCTTATGCACAAATTTGATTGGGGCGTGCCGAATGGAGCAAAGGGGAAGGATCTATACAATACTGAATGCACTGGCGGCCTAACAATCCATAGGAAAATTCCTCTAGTTGCTGTGGCAACTCCATTTTCTTGCTAGTCTGATGATTTCCTACTCCTACCTGTTGAAAACGTGCCAGAATCGGAAACTCATATAGTTCAAAATAAGCTACTCATCCATCCTGGACATTGGACTTAGGTCAACAAATGAGTTCTAAGTAGCATTGTTGTTGTCATTTTCAACCGCGCCAATAATCTCCTTTTTTTTTTAAATCCTATAAGGAATTGGTTTGCTATGCAGATGGATTGGGTTGAAGCCATCACCGGTTAATCGGGAAGTATTACCATTTACCACCTGACCTTCATGGCTTGGTTAGTGCATGCTTTGCACGTGAACTATTTTGCATATCAAAATTATTCTTAAGAAAAATTCTACTAAACAAAATTAACTTATGTATTAGACAATCTCCAATAAACTCTTTATTGTCATTCAATTTTCTATTTTTGAGAATCAACTATTAAAATTTTATCTTCAATAAACTCTTTATTTAGATTCTTTAAAATAAAAAGTCAAATTTAGCTCTCCACATCGGGAGAGTCAAACAAACTCTCTACTCTATATTTTTTTGAACATAAAAAGGGTATATTTATCTTTTTATCTAAAATAATTAAGTTAAAATATATCTCAAAGCTAAAAACGAGAAAAAAAACAAAAGAAAGTCAAATTTATTCCTAAGGACAAAGCATAAAACAATAAATTGGTAAAA
Organism: Ilex paraguariensis; assembly: GCA_963454935.2. Lineage (NCBI taxonomy): Eukaryota > Viridiplantae > Streptophyta > Magnoliopsida > Aquifoliales > Aquifoliaceae > Ilex > Ilex paraguariensis. Next base: position 212,989 of record CAUOFW020000825.1, on the reverse strand, counting down.
ATAAAAGTCCTATTGTACTGGTATATAAAATTTAAATGTCTATTTTAATTTATTGTCAAAGATGCTCTTTATTCTAAAAAAAATGCTTTCTATTTTAGAGTGCACTATTGGGGGTACTCTTATAATCCTCAAATAGCTCATCGAATAGGTATACAATTAGATTAATATATTCAATACCAGTCGATTGTTGTATTGTAAAGCAATACCATTCCACTCTCCACAGTGAAAATAGTGTATTAAAGAACAACTTCAAACATACAATTTTAGATACAACCACTTTAGATTGTGCATACATTATTAGGATTTTTTATTTAAAGAAACTATCCAATGAGTATCTTGACTTTCTAAGTTTTTTTCAAGTTTTGGACTAAACTCTTTAGTGGGTGCGACTAAACCAATTATTCTTACCACTAAGTAAGGTGGTCTAGTGGGGTACCGGCCTTACTCCTCCCTTTGAGTTTAAAAGTTTGAGTCTCGGAGTTTCTATTGGGACTTGGTAGTTGACCGTTATACTAGTGTAGTTAGGTCTGCTTTCGAGAAATGTTTCAGATGTGATCAGTGGCCTTATGATTCCACCGATAAGGACCTATCGGGGTGGTCGTTGAACGCTCTTCTTTGCCCCACTCTTTTTTTTTCAATAGCAAAAAAAAATAAACCCAATTATTCTTCATATTGGATTGTAGGCGAGAGTGTAATCTAGCAACAGATTAGTGCCATCCAATTAGTAATCCAGTTAGGGTTACTTTAGCAAATTCTAATATCATTTATTGGTTTGGGTGTATGCGCAAAAAGTGGTCATTGTCACAGCTGATCCCAAAAAAATAGAAAAAAAAAAACCTCTGATCCAAAGTTACTTCACCAAAAGACACCTCTAATTTGATAATTATCCTGACCATTGCAAGAAAAAGAAATCTTACCTAAAAAAGTAAACCATGTTTTGATATTTCCAAGTAAACCTCCTTTCTTTAATTTTTTTTTTTCTCTGCAAGTAAACCATTTCATTATTAAAAAAGTATTGTACACTATATGTTTTGATATTTACAAGTAATTACATCCAAAATAAACAAAAAGAAATTTGTGGGATGGGATGGCAAATCATCTACTCCTACATGAGTCATAGACAACTATATCAAACCCAGTGATAGCACAAAAGGGGTATGATATTCCACAACAACAATTAAGCAGCAAGCAAAAAAAAAAAAAACTTGATGCACAAATACGTATTAAAAACGCGTAACACTCTAAGACGCTCCCTTATAATTTTTTTTGCAATGCGGGCTAATATGAACCCAATATGACTTATGTAAAACCTCATGAATATATGTAGTATCAAGCGGGGGAGAAGCATCCCTCAAGGTATTTGGCAGTGCACTTTCTAATGATTTAATGATTAACCATGGTTTTTTATTATCAAGTTTAAATTGAACTTCATATAAGTTGATAGAAGACACAAACCTGCCGATCAACCCTTTCATAAGAATCACAGTGATTGGTAGGAATCAACATACTTTGGACCAGAAGTTTGCTACACATGCTACCCGATCATCAAACTACAACTCAAATACCTAAATGATATTTAACCAAAAAATTTGTCAGAATAAACATTGGCTGATGGGATTCTTACTTCTTGTACATCTTTCATAATTTTTCACTTGAATTCCACTAATTCTTTAAGGCTATGATGGGATTCTTACTTCTTCTCTGTCACTAATATGATCTGATTCCCAGGTAAACTTATCCTAGCCACGAGGTCTTTCAAATTTGACATATAAATGTCCTTTGAATATCAAAGCGGGAACAAGGAACTGTGAAACAAAGATAGCAACTTCAGAAATATTCCTCTTCTTCCAGCCGAGTACATAGAAGATGTGCACCCCATTGTTCTTGCACGAGACTCTTTTTTGAATATAAATTCCTACACCTATCTCGATCGCAAAATTTTATATATTAGTCCAAATTGAATAATTATAATATCGGGCACTCACAATTATAAACCCAAAAAGAACCTAATGCATAACTGAAGCATTGTCATGTATCTGAAAAGCTAAAGAATATAGAGAAGGGGAACATTTGGTCAAAATTGATGAGAACTCAAATATTGATGGAATAATATGTACACTTAAGTGAAAAAATTTTAACTTCATCACGAACACTAATAAAATATAAATATTTGTGTTTGTCGACGTATATAGATATGCATGATTAAGAGTAAATAAGTTCAACTTGGAAACACTTTCGGGTTCTTGACAGGAGAAATGAACAATAGGTTTGTGAAGTTGGATCACAAACATTGATGTGAACTTTCAGGATCCAAAACAACAAATAAGGAGATTCATTTTTCATTTCTTCCCCGGCAACCGATAGAATAGTAGGGAAAATTTTTGAATTTTCAGATAGAATATTCATAAAACTTTTCATTCATCAAAATGTTCATTCGCTGTCTGTGAACAATTAATTAGGCCATGAAAGATGAAATGGTTGGAGTTCTAAAGGGTAACAGATATATTCGATGTGCACAGACCGTATGGTGGAATGTTTACTTACCAATTATAAATATTTTTCGCCAGCTATAAATGTAACCTAGTTTAAAAGCACCTAGTTTCATATTCTCCATTCAATCACCGAGACCACGTATTGATGTAGAAGTTTACAAGCTCTCTTTGTCATTGTGATTGAATGGAGAATATGAAAAGTTTAATTTAATGATGTCATTATGTATTTTTAAAGATTATTATTGACGACTACATGTTCTTTTCACCTTTTAATATATGATAAAAAAAAGTCTTAATACTATTGTTTTGGGGTAAAAAATAATATTTTTCAAATTTGTTGACATTTTAAAATAGTATAGATATGCAAAAGCGTAATGCTATATAACCTAAATAAAACTCAAAAAATTACCACCAAAATGAAAAAATTTCTTGCCGTGGGACGAGATAAGCATTTGACATGAGCTAAGCATCAAACCAAATGGGTAATCAAACGAAATAATGCAATCCATTGGTAAGGCTCATTTCTTGCCTGGGAATGAGCATCAAACCAAATGGGTAATCAAAATAATGCAATCCATTGGTAAGGCAAATGGGACGAGATAAGCATTTGACATGAGACAATTCTCAAGCTGTAAGTCAGACACTGATTCAACAACACAATACCAGCACATGATCATAAAGAAGGCAACAATCAACGGTGTCTATATAGTGATAACCAAGATATATACACAATCTACAAAAGAGGCATCGACACTGCTAATCTACAATAGAAACATATCATCAAACAAACTTGTATAGCTAACCAATGATCCAAATATTAAACCAACACCAGTTTGACCCCTGGAGGTAGTCTTGTTTCCAGCTCCCTGGCATGCTCTCTTGCCGCTTCATTTCCCTCTCTCATCACTGTATAAGCAATTCTCCCGACATGTAGTATATGTCCAGGGGTCAATAATTATTATTTTAAAAGTGACTCAGCATTCTCAGCCAAGGACACAGCAAGCTCAAAATCTGCTTCTTACCCACAAAATCTATAAGACATAAAATCCAAGAGTCCTCAGATATTAAGCAGGCAAAGCAAAAGGGCATTCCTTTATTCTAAATCTTTGCAAGCATGGACATGCCTCTATCAGGGAAGCGAGGAAAATGATGCTTTCATCAGCACGTAACAGAACGTGTAATTCCAAATGCTTGAGATTACTAAACTCGGGAAATTCTTTGGGGAAAGGTACACTGATCTCGAGATGCTAAGCAATACAGGACAAAAGATTGTATTAACATAATGGTAATGAAAAATCAAAGTAAAACAATGCACACTAACGATGAAACTCAGGGTTAATGCAAGTGCCTCCAGCTGAGAGAGATAGGGCAAAAGCACACCAGAATGACCCAAAACTAAAAGTTTACAATAACCGCTGGCAAGAGATGTTATCTGTCATCATTGTTATGCTTACATTTGATTGAAACAATTATTCAAAACAAAGTGGTGTTGGCCTAACATTTGTTTGTTTCACCCTAAGAATTAGTTGTTCATTGCCATTTGGCCATTGGCATTAGAATGGCGAATTTGCTTTTATTATTTTTGCAATTGGTTTATTTTCTTTTCCTTTTTTTTTTCTTACATTCTTAGACAACTCAATCATATTTCAATGACTTTGGAAGATGTTTTAAATGGGGCAGATCAAATGCCCCTTCACTCACATGCATGAGACACATGGGTCCTACCCAATGGCTGTCAGATGCTGTAGGGCCACAACAGTATGGTCCACTCTTCAAATCACAATGTCCAAAATGGGATCGATCAATACATATTTCCAAGAAAATTATACTGTTTTAATACTCTTGAGAAGGTGCAATACGTTGTGTTTTTCATTTGAATTTTTATTTGGTATCGTAGACTAGTTCTCAATTAGAATTTCCTCACAATAGACTAATCAAGTCTAATCTACTTCAAAATGATAGCTATGCGTTAATATTTTATTAATCGTGCTTGAGATTCTTGCCCTTTTGTTCAAGAAAGTGGTGACGTATTGGACCGGTTTGTATTATCTTAACCCTTGTATGAATTTGTAACATTAGCATTGTTATTTGACTAATTCATGCATATCTTCTTGTTAGATCTTCACAGGTAGGAGGCTTTACCAAAGATAATAAACAAAGAAAAAATTACATTTGTAACCACCTAACTATACTCCTTTCTAACAATGTCTACTTAAGTATCACGTTTTGTTAAACGCCGTGAATTTTTTAATTTATATCTTAAAAGGATTAAAAAATTTCATTGCGTGCCCTCAATCATATAAAAATTTGGCTATATATATATATATATTTTGTTTTAATAATTTTGATTACAAAATTGTCATGTAAAATAATATAAATTGAATAATATATAGATCTTTGTGTTAAAAAAAAAAAGGAATTTGATAAAAATGTAACACAACGGACGCTTGTTTGGGCTCACATTTCTACTTGTTTTTTTATGGGTTGAGAGTGTAATGACTAATGAGAAATTTTTTAATTTTTTAAAGTGTAAAATAAAAATGTATTGATATTTTAGTGTTCCAAAGTGCTATTCACCCTTTATTATATTGCACTCTAAACTATGATATATGGGTTCATATTATTACAATTATGTATATCTATTATGAGTTATGTGAAATTTTGTGTCAATTTACCTCCACACACTATGTTTTGCTTTAACTTTGTCACAAAGATGAAAAAGCTTAACAAAAAGAGATGCTTGTTAAGTTACAATTAGTAGACAATATTGTGTCACTTTACCACAAGGTCATATGATTTGAGTTTGATTTGCTATGATGCTCAATTACAAGGTAAATTTCTTGTGACAACGAGGGTTGATCCAATTGGGGGTTAGAACTTTTTACCCTAGACGACTAGTTAAATCTCTCATTTCTTAAAACGATCGAAATCATTGCTTCAGAGAACGTAGTTTGAAAACAAATAGATTTTTTTCACTTTTAAAAAAATCACGGAAAAAGGAAAGAATTAGGTGATTCTCAACTAAAGTTTTTGACTAATTCATAGGGGTGTCAATTTTTGACTCAAACACGAACCCGATTCGAACCGAACCCAAAAATAACACAATTAATTGACACGAGAAATAAATGGGTCAAATTTAGATTTGACACGAATAACACGATTAATAGGTACAGTGGATAGAAAATAATTATTTAATGACTATTATAGATAGAAAATAAGAATTTTATAATTTTTTAAATAGTATTATATTAGTTGTTGTCAAATTAAATAATTTTTTATTAACAAGAATATTTATACGAACCCAACACGTACCGAAAGTGATATGACATAAAAATAAAACGATCGAAAGTGACACAACACGAAACTGATACGACACGACACGATTGACAATCCTACTAATTCATATAAGCTTCGTCCTGTTCAACAATTTGGCATCAACATCCACCTTCTCTTCCACAACTGCGCAAAGAGAGAAGAATGTAAATTAATTCAAACAGTTAAAGGGGTGATATGGAAAACCTACTTTTAAAGGAAAAAATGTGAGATAGGAAGATGCAAAGTGTTATTTATTACTGATAAACAAAGGAATCTTTTGACAACAAGAAACCCCAATTGCAATCATCTGAATTATAGCTCCAATAAAGAAGAACAAAACAAACTGTTTCTTTATCATGTTGGAGGGAGTGTTACGGTATCGAAATACATTTGTTGTTATTATATCTTTATTTTTTAGTCAATAAAAATGCATCACTTCCGCATTTTTATTATTATTTTTTATTTTTTATATCAATAATTGTAAATCATTTAATTTAAAAATCAAAAATTTAAATTTTTTTTTGATATTATACCAAAGAATGACTTTAGCTTTACCCCATGTTGGAAACTACACACGTATAGTTCAACGGTCAGGAGTGTTCAGGTTATTTTATACGTACTTTGACTAATTTCTTTTTCAATGTAGTTAAATGCAACTCATTCACATCAGGACTAGTGTATTCACGAAAAATAAATCATTTACAACCAAGTCTTAAAGAGTTGAACAAATTCAAATTCAGAATTTCTGAATTTACAACTTATATTATATTTTTCGGCCAACAATATATTGATACGTCCAACTTATATGCCATCTCCGCACACCATAAATGAAGTTCAATATGTCCCAAAAAAAAAAAGCAAGATAAATATAAACACGACACGTAAGTCAAGATTTGTAATATTATCGCTCACCAAACATAGTCATGCCTTGATTCTTGAAAAACATTGTAAAATAATATAGATAAGAGTCTGTTATTATTTACTGTGAGGATACAAGACAGGAGACAGATTTATAAGTTGTGAATTTCATTTAAATTTATTTTTTATTTTAGTAAAATTAACGAAAATTATAACAGAAAAGATGTCATTGCGGTGACGTAATAGAAAAAGGAAATAATTCAACTGACAAAATCATAGGATAAGTCGTAGTTCAAATAGTAAACCGAAATCAAAGAAAAACAATAAATAGTAGACTACCACCCATTCTTTAGAATGGAGGATGTTTGTAATAAAAATGTGTGGCTATGCAGCTCTACCAATTTAATCACACACGTATCCATCATACCAATCATTTTTAACCAAAAAAGCGTGGAAAATTGCACCGAAAATGACCAAGGTTCAATGTCCAAATAATGGTTGCTTGTGTTGTTTGTGCCCCACCACCACCACAGAGCCAAAAATGAAAAAGACATATACCTCCTAATGGGCCAAAGTGTCGGCCTCTCAATTACCCTATAAATTGACGTCAATAGATATCTCAAGTTGTAAGAATGGGCGAATTTTTAATAAAGACGTTTTGAATTTGAATATTGTCAATTTTTTGGGGTTCAGTTCTACTTTCAGTATAGATGATTTGTCTTTGATCGGATCGAGAAAATGTTTAATTGATGTGCGCATAAATTGATTCAGACACCCCTAACCGTTGAACTAAAACAAAACAAAACAAAAAAAAAAATCATATAATTGGCCTTCATTCCAATGACGAATCATATTCCAATTCTTGTAAAACATTCTCCAAAAAAGAAAAATGATTGGTCTTAGAGTCATTTTCAAAGCACTCACAAGAAGAGTTTGGTACCATTATCTAGTTTGTATTTTTTTTTTAATTTATTATAATTCTCCAAATTTAATAGCATATACAATAATACATAGATATTTATACTACTTATATGACATATATAATAGTCAATTTAGGAGAGAAAGAGAGAGTACATGAGAAACATTTTATTTCCAAATACTAAATCCTTCTAATTTTGAATTATTGAATACAAATGTATTAGTCTATGCCAATTCAATTGTTCTTGTAACCTATATAACTATTACTATCATTTTTAATAATCAAGTCACATTTTAATTTTTCACCATATTTATTTAGTTATATCACACTTAATTTTTTAAAAATATTAATTTAGCATATTACTGGAATTTTTTTTAGTAATTTAAAAGTGGGGAGTAGGGGTTGAGGTGGAGGTCATACCGTCCTAAAAGTGAAAATGGACAAAAAATAATTAAATTTATTGCATTTGACGAGACTAATGTACAAATAAGTATGTTCATATCAGATAACTCGGATTAAACTCAGCCCACTTGATCAGAAGTGTTCGGCCCAACTTACGTGCACGTTGATTAATTTCCTCCTCTAATCAGGTCAAAGACAGATCATTCACGTGTGAAATTCGATCCACTTTTAACATCCACATGATTGTAGGAATTTTAATAGGCTTAGACACAAACTCTAACAATATAAATAAAGAAAAATAATGCCGAAAATATATCTAAGAATTAGTTACTCTATGTCTCTCAACGATATTATTTTATTATATTTATTATTATTTTATCCTTATCTTAACAAAAAATAATTATCATGTATTATAATCTTAACTAATTTTATGGGTTAATTTAGTGGTAGATTGACCATCCAAATTTTTTTTTTTGGGTTTAACAATAAGAGGTGTGCGAGACAATTTATGCGCATTTCAATAAATTTCCTCTTCGTTCAGATCAAAATAACCTAATAAAATCTAAACAACACAAAATGATTCCAAATTTTTACGGTGTATATACTTTTTGAGGCTACCGTCATCAAATTTACTCTTTCAACATGCAAAAACGACTTTATACGAGGTTTAATATTAGTGCCAGTGCTGTTCAAAATTCCGTCCATCTGACCCGTTCCACATCATTCCTACTCAATTATCGGAATTCTGCAAAATTTTGGTCGACCAATGAAAGAAATTTTAATATTCTACAAAATCGCATGCAACAATACAGAATACCTATAAAAACTCTACATTCTTATCCAATCAGTACATATATTTAAAGATGAGTTCATTTCGTATGCCCATATTATCAGATTTATTATGTTTTATTTAGCGTTATTAGTTTATTGTGTTGATTTACATATTGTTATATTATGTTTTAATAATCTAATTGTAAAAGTAACTCAAAGATTTAGTAATTGAGTTATTAAAATGATTCTAAAATTAATAATTTAAAAATTAAAAATATGTGAGATATTCTGAATTTTTAACCCAACTTCTTAGTCGATTTTTTGGACGGTATTTGACTTAGAACATTACCCTCAATCGAGTTAGAGCGATCAAAAAATTGACCTTCTATAATTTACCGGTTCAAAAGATGAAATGCTATAATTGTTACCCGTGGTCTCAAGTAAACAAACCTAATCTGTGCCGAGAATATTGGGGTAGCATGAGACCTTAAAAAAAAATCTTAACTTAAAAAAAAAAAAAACCTCGGGGAGCTACAGTTGCGGGTGGTAGATTGCGGATGTCAGTAAAAGTTTAATCTATTAAGAGTGGCGAGTCCTCTTTAATCAGACGGAAGCTTCCTAGAAACAACCGTCGCTAGAAAATTGCAAATCCGGTGGTTAAACTCCAAACTAGACTCAACGTACCACGTTATGCCCACTGGTCCACTTCAAATCAAACAAGAAAGCTTTTGGGTGTCTACCCACCTTCAAGACTTCAGGTCTTGTCTCTCTCTTTCCCTCTCTCTCTCGAGCAATCTAGCTAAGGCTGAACTCCTCTTAAACAACGTAAGAAAATCATTGATGTGCAAAAATACCGACTTATTATTTTGTGCTGTATTTTGTTATTTCTGATGGGATTGCCTTGTTGTTGGGTTACCCTTTTTATCTGAATTTCAATCTTTATCCTTTTTTGAGATTAGCTTGTTTTTCTTTGTTGTTTCTTTTTCGTTTAGCTTTTTAGAATTGCAATGATGTGTTGAAGAAGGAATGAGAAAATATGCATTTGTTTATTTTTATTATTATTTTTTTTGCGTTTTTGGGCTGTGAAAGTTCATATCTGGAATTGCTATGATTGATGATTTCAAAGAAAACACTTCTGAGTCAGTTCTATAATGGGTGTATCAACCATATTTTATTGAAGTATATAAAAGGAGCCCATGCCATCATAATCGAAATCTACAAATTACTCCTAAAATTCTTTCCAACAGGACCCAAACCTGTCATGTGTTTCTCAAAGATCCCCCAACTTTTAATCTTGTAATTAGTTTTGTGTCGTGTTTTTTTACAATCATTATTGAATTTGGATAGCTATGGTGTGACAATTCTGCATACTTGTCACCATGGCTGGATATGCCTACATGATTTTTCAATTCTACTTTTTTGGATTTTGTTAGAAAATCTTATTAGAAACTGTTGTCAACATTGTGCTAGTTGTGTATTGCACAAAGAAGCATATTTTAGAATTCATTTTAATGTAAGATAATTGGGATAATGTGTTGTGTTGAGCTTAGCCGAGCCCAAATGATTGGGACAAGGCGTGGTTTGGTTTGGTGTTGTGTTGAGTTTCGGGTTTTAGTACCAAAAGTAGGCTTTGTGTGGGAAGTGTACCTGGGTTTTTAGTGTTTAGTTCTGGTTTGGTCTTTGTTGAGTTGGGTTGAGTTGAGTTTCTGGTTTGATGTTTTGTTTTCTGTAGCGCATGAATTATCTGTTTATGAAGGAAAGATATATCATTTGTTTCTGTTGCAGAATTTTCTTAAGTTCATATAGTTCATGGGTGGCAGAAGTTCAAAAAGGGCTACCACGGGTAGGTATTCATCTGTTGGGTCTAGTTCATATTCATGGGGTCAACATGGATACCCACAGTCACCATATGGTCAACCAAGTCAAGGCTATGTGCCACCGCCTCCACCTCAAAGCTACGGTGGTCATGCCCCTGAGTTGAAGAGGAAGCTTGAAAGGAAATACTCGAGGATTGATGATAACTACACCAGTGTAGATCAGGTAGGCTACCCTTTTGTATATTTTTGAACGGAAGGTAAGATTGCTGCAAGTTTGTTGGACATCAGGACCTTCATCATTCTCTGTCACCATGTAAACAACTTACACCCACTGGGAATTTTCTCTAAGGATCTGTTTCATGCTGAAAATAATTAATGTCAGTGGTGAAGCTGTTGTGATGCAAGCATCATTCATGTTGTGTTCTACGAATTGAAGGAATAGATTTCTCATTGGGATAAAGAGTATCGAGTTTGAATTGTTTACTTGAGTATAGTGGTCACAAATGCAGCCATCATGGTATCTACTAATGCTCCACATATTCAGTTTTGTCAGACTGGTTTTGGTTACTGTTAACCCATTGTGCTAAGTTGCATATAAAAATGTGTAATTCTATATTTGAAACAAGGACATTTGGTTGTCTGTTTCTGACATCCCATTATTTAAGCGTCTAATTGTAATGTAATGTTCAACTAAGGTCAGAGTTGGTGATTGAGATGGTAATTGATTTAACGGAATGTTTGGCACTGATGACTTGGTTTGTTTGCTATGGACATCTCAAATTAAATTGATATGTAGATGTGTATAAATTGTATCGTGTGGCAATTGATGTTAATATGTATTCACTGTTTCTTCATTTCTCTGTTGGGATAAGCTTATGGAGACATGTTGTATCAACTTTTTTTTACTTCTACCTTACTGATTCTTTGTTTGTCATGAAAGCAATTCTTTTTGGGGGTTTTGGGCCTTGCCATGGTTGTTGATTGATTTCACATCGTTGAGGTAGCTGTATACATGTATAAAGTTATCTGCAGAAGAATCGGTGGATACGAATGCTAACAGAGTAGAGCATGTTCAGATTTGTTAGGAAAATGCAAAAAAGAAAAAAAATTATTTATGACTGATTTTAGTAATTCTAGATTAGAAGATCAGACATGTTTCTTGTCCTATGTAATGCCCCTTTCTGTTAGCTGTTGAACTAATGGAGTTCAATGTTGTACATTCTATTGGTGTATGTGTCTCTAGCATTGTCAATTTTTAGACCCACTTCTTATTTATTGATCGTGCTTTCCTTACGTGTCAATATTCTAAGTACTTTCCATTAGTTAATACTCTAGCCCAGTTCACTGCTTTTGCCACAGGTTACTGATGCCTTGGCGCGTGCTGGTCTTGAATCTTCGAATCTGATTGTTGGAATTGATTTCACCAAGAGCAATGAATGGACAGGTTTGATCTCATATAGATGCCTTTATGCAAGATATGGTGGATCATATTTAATTTTGGTTGTTATTAGGTGCCAGGTCATTTCACCGAAGAAGTTTGCATCACATTGGAGATGGTCAGAATCCCTATGAACAAGCAATATCAATTATTGGACGAACTTTATCTAAATTTGACGAGGATAACTTGATACCTTGTTTTGGATTTGGAGATGGTATTTTCGCCCGATTTTTGTGTATTACTTAAGATTTTAGACTCTGGTTGATCGAGGTCTTATGTGGTTCTAACATTGGCAGCCTCAACACATGACCAAGAAGTCTTCAGTTTCCATCCGGATGAGAGATTTTGTGATGGATTTGAGGAAGTGTTGAGCCGATATAGGGAATTAGTCCCTCATCTACGCCTTGCAGGTTGCAATTCCTCTCATTTTTTTCTTCATTCTTCTTTTTTATGCTGGTTTTTGCAGCTTATAATGGTTCTTGTGTCCCTACTCCCTTCTTTGCTGCAAACAGGACCAACATCATTTGCCCCTATCATCGAGATGGCCATCACTATTGTTGAGGAAAGCCGTGGCCAGTACCATGTTTTACTGATTATTGCTGATGGGCAGGTATGTCATATGTGAAGTTGTAGGTCAATAGCGAAATATTATTTTTAACACATTCAGTGTTTTGAATTGTGAGAAAATTTTTAATAGGATATCACTTATGGTACAAACTGCATTGTTTTCTCATTCTAAGGTCTGCAAAATTAGGTGATGCAGAAATTAGTGTTTTATGATGGAACTACAGGATTAAAAGTGGGGCAGAAATATCTGGAATGTCTTGCTTACAATGTTGGTGCTTAAATAAGATCCTTGTAATCATTTGATTGCTGCTAATTGGCTACCTGCTGGTCCTGCTAATGTGGGATGCTGGTTGGAGTGGACTCTATAAAAACATAGGGCGTGTTTGGATTGCATCTCAAAAAAAAGTATCCGAAAATAATTTTTGGAAAGAGTTTTGAGAAAGTGTGTTTTGAAATTTTTATATTGCAAAAACTGTTTGGTTGTATGTTTTTGAAAATAATTTTAAAGGACAGAAAATAGTAAAACTTGTTTGGATAATGATACCAATTTCCTCTCTCTCTCTCTTTCTCTCCATTATCTCCTCTCAATCTCCACACAAACTCACACAGCAAGCACACACACACACTCGCACAGCAAACACACCCACACACTTGCACAACAAACACACCCACACACTCACACTCGCCCAACAAACCCACACACATTGCACACATTGCACAATACACACACACACACATACATATATATATATATATGTTCAGATCTGTATATATTCACAGCTGAATTCAGTAGTGAGGGCGAGTTGCGAGAGAGAGTGAGAGAGAGACCTGCACAGTAAACGCTAGAAAGACGATTAACTTGTTAAACTTAGCTAAATATCAGGTTGTCAGAAAGATAATGAGTTACTAGAAGGTAGGGTTTTTTTATTTTGAGGGGGGGGGGGCAGAGAGAGAGAGCTTTCTGCGTAGCTTAGCTTGTGATGGCTTCATCTATCATTGACTCTCAAACTGTCAGTGTTTTATTAATTTGTCATCTATGTTGTATTATAGGTGACGAGAAGTGTTGATACTGAGCGTGGCCAGCTTAGCCCACAGGAAATGAATACTGTTGAGGCCATTGTGAAAGCAAGGTAATTTGCAACTTGCTTGTTTCCTTAGAGACAATTTTGTCACCAACCACATTCAAATATGCTCCTTGTGGATTACAGTGAGTACCCCTTATCAATTGTTTTAGTGGGGGTTGGAGATGGACCATGGGACATGATGAGGGAATTTGATGATAACATCCCTGCTCGAGCCTTTGATAATTTCCAGGCAAGTGTAATACCTAGCAATGGATCTCACCTTTTTCTTATTTTCAAGCTATTATTGTTCTTATCTTATTCTCTACACTGCTTTTTTCCCTTTCTAGTTTGTAAATTTTACAGAAATCATGTCAAAGAATATGGATAGATCCAGGAAAGAAGCAGATTTTGCACTCGCAGCCTTGATGGAAATACCTTCTCAGTACAAAGCAACATTAGAGCTTAACCTATTAGGGTAACAAATGAATTTCTTTTGCATTAGCTATCATTAGTTTCCTATTATGTTAGGGGAATATTTTCATGAAATCTGTTAATCTGTTTTACGTTGTTCAAGCAGTGCACGTCGAGGTAAGGTTATAGACCGGGTTCCTCTTCCCCCTCCCCGATACGGTACTGCTTCTTTGGGTACATCAAAATTTTCACAATCTAGTAGTTTCGGTCCTACTGCACCTTCTTCTGATGGACATGGTTCAGTTGGCATGAATCGACCTGCAACTTCTGCTTCTGATAGTCATGTAAATACCCGCTTCCTTTCCTTGCTTATTTTTGGGACCTCCTAACCGTCATTGAATAATGTTTTGTAGTCATTAAGAAATGTATTGGCCATGGTTTTGCCTGGTCCTGAATCAATTTGAATTTAATGTTAATTTGTATTGATACTCTTCTGGCAGCTTTGTCCAATCTGCCTCACCAATCCAAAGAATATGGCATTTTTTTGTGGACATCAGGTACAAAAGTTATGCATTTCCATAATCCTTCTTGAAGATTAGATGGGAGGAAACATGTCTAAGTTAAAGTGTATTTCTTTTCAGACATGCTGTGATTGTGGGGAAGACCTTGAATTATGCCCCATTTGCCGAAGTGTCATCGAAACGAGGATAAAACTCTACTAAATGGCATTTGTTTTTTCAAGGATATCACAGAATTCTGATCGCAGCTTTGAACTGCAAGTTTCTTGCATGTGCCCTGATGACGGCTTTCCTGTTTAATATGGCTGGATTCTTCATGGATAACTTGAAACTTGGGGAGTGGGTACTCATAAGGTCTTGTGCTCTGTACATAAGCTTTTTTGGTGATCAATATAAGTTTTCTGTATTAAAATATAAGTCTATCTGATCTATCAGCTAGAAATCTGGGTCTAGGGCATGACTTTTTAGACACGAATATCATTAGATAGGAGTTATTGGACTGCAATTTCTTTGCTGGGTTACATTAATTTGAGATCTAAGTCATCACTTCTTGATAATGACAACCTACTGGTGAGGATTTGTATGGTAAGTGGTTGAAATGTATGCATCAATTGAGTTCTATTATATGTCAAATCAAGAGTGCATGTTTCTCTCTTTGTTAAATACTATTGATGACTCATTATGTAAGACTTTCATGAATAGAATTAAAAAAGAAAGAAAGCATACACATGTTCAATATATAGCTCTTTCCAATATAAAGCGGAACTCCTTCCATATTGTTAGCAGCAAATGAGAATTCTATGCGGGGCAAACATGGTTTATCGTCGTTGGTGAGCAAGGATTAGCCTTTAGAGTTAACAAAAGTCAATGCATGTATACAGATTTACAATAATTGAAGAGTATTTGAACCATATCTTAGTGGGGCCTTTGTCATGCCTAAAGCTCTCTTGGTCTAGTACCTTTTTTCCTCTTCTCCGATAGATACATTTTTTCTTTCACCTCTGAAAGAATCTGCTCAGGTAAGCTATTTATCAACTTAACATTGGATGTTACCGATCTTTCCATCTGATGCATATCTGCTGTACCTGATAAAACCGTCATGGCTTTTGATATTGTGTCTTCTGGTGGTGGAGGTCGTAGTAGTTGTAGTAGAAAATACACCCTCTTCTATAAGGCTGCTTAAGTGAAGCATTCGTGAGTTGTCCTGGGCCAAATGTGGCATACGAATTTGTTTTAGATAGTGAAAATGAGTGTGCTGCTGAAAAGGGCTATTGATTCTCTCTCTCTCTCTCTCTCTCTCTCTCTCTCTATATATATATATATATATATATATATATGATATATATGTGTGTGTGTGTGTGTGTGTTATTGGTTTCATAGGAATTTGTCCTATAAGAACACAAGTCGAATTATTCAGTCACCTCAAGCATTGCATTCACGGAGAGGTAAGTATTCTTCTCGAAGTTCATGAAGTTTACACATTCAGTTGATTTATGAGGTATATTATGTCAAATGATAACATGTTACACCTGTAGAGATTGTGTATATGCTCATGTATCTGCAAAGAAATGGTATTTCCTGACATTTTCGACGATAATCCGGACAGCAGAAATCGTAGTTGCTACTGCAAGGAGAGAGAACAGGATAATGTTTGTCCAGTGCCACACCTTCTTACCCATCTTTGCTGACTTTCCCTTAACCTGTGTTTGAGGAAACAAGAACGATTAATCGCATGTTTAGTTCTGTAAGTCCAATTTTTGTGACCCTTTGTATTTCCTTTCACAATTCAGTACAAATTTGGACTCTTTACCTTTATGAAGATCATGCTGGGGAATACAAACGTTAGAGGAACGAGCGCAAATGATCCGAGCAAGTTCAAAAAGTCCCCCATGAAAGGGAAAGCTGCAGTGACCAGTGTATTTCCTGAGAAGACGAGAGCTCGTAGACAACATAGGCGTTTGATGTTTTCCCTTGAATGCATGCTCTTATCAAGTTTTAGGAACTTCGTATCAAGGGCTTCATGAATTGGTGCGATGAACATCTGGGCTCATCTTTAATGCAGGAGTGTTAAAAAATTGCCATAGTTTCTGTAAATACTTACATGTATGTCAGCCATCTCAAAGGGTACAACTCGAGCGGGTTGGGCTGGCTAAGTTTCAGTCGATTTTCCTAGGAAAACATTGTCTTGGGACAGAAATTTTGTCAAGCGTAGACTTGACAAACGTGTCAGATGAAACAATTTCGTGTCGAGTAGAATGAGTTCGTGTTAAAAAAATTCTTTATCTATATCTCATTCATTTATATAAATGACTTTAACTATCACACCTATATACGACTCATTTATTAGACTGGTTATCCGACACAACCCGTGTGTTATCCATTAAATAAGAGAATCGGTTAGAGTATTTCGAGTCCACACAAAAAATATCAACACATTATATATGTTTGACTTGTTTATTATAACAATAAATCATGGCTGAGAAAAAAATATAAAAACAAAAAATTAATATTAAATTACTACTAAAGTCGAATAAGTCTGAAAAATGGGAGGCTTGAGATGAAGCAGATGCTAAGAGACTTTTTTTTTTTTTTTGGGAATTTATAGTCATAGTTAACGGATTAAAACGAGTTTATAGGTTAAACACAAAAACATTTCGTTTATTGTACGCATCTGACCAGTTAACTCATTAACACCCAAACCCGTAAAAATTACACCTAAATCAACTAAATTCATGTGGGTTTCATCAATCGTGTAAAGGATTGTCAGTCCTACTTTTAAGTTTGATCCTGTATAACCTCGAGCTTTGTCTGGTTCAAAGAGAGAGGTTTTCCTTTACCAGAACAACATGAAATTTAAGAAGGAAAACAAAAAAAAAAACAAAAAAGAAGAGCAGCTTACATGCTGGGAGATGATGGATTGGACAAAGACACCTGAGTTAATCAGAACCTTTACCCATCTGGGTCCACTCAGCTCTTGCGGGAGGTACTCAGATACTGTTGAACCATATGCCCAGTATCCTACTATGCTCACACCATAGTAAACTGCAAGCCCCCCACTGTATTGCATATACAATGCTTTCCTCATGTTTTCTACTGCAGGCCTGCGCAGGGTTGACTGCACATGTAGACAACCATATTAAGAAGTAAATACTAAAAAAAAGGGTCGTTCAGTGCACAAAATCTTCCTTGTTCGGACATGGTTAGATTTGTGTAGTTTTACCCAGCATGTGACCAAGACTTTTCTTAACTCAAACTGGTGACATTTACGTTTTTTTTTCGAATCATTTATTCTTGCAGTATTTGTAGAGGTCTTAACCTGTATCTCCAGCAGCAAGCCGGAGGTGTTACAGACAATTATGACTGATATTGCCCCAAAGGCATTGAATACCTTCCCCACTTTACTCCCACTGATCTCATAGTCTCTGTTTTTGTTAGATTTCCCTTCAGAAAAAAATGTATAGGGGTCAGTAGAAGTAAATGGATATGTTTTTAAATCATAGCATTTTCTAGAACAACCTTGACCTAATATTGTTATAAGTGTATAAGATCAGATTCTTGTAATGACCATGTTTTTGTTGCCTTCGGATGATCAATATGCATGATTTTTAACTCAAATCAGCCATGCGATGAACATCGCAAACAAATTTTGAGGCCTCTGCTAGTGAGGGGTTGAGGAGGGACGACGAGGTGATCATGAATTTCGATCCAAATCAACCCCCCGATATGAATCATACAGCCAACAATCAATCATGTCACCCAAGAAATACGACAACATTAACCTTGTCGACATGACAAATTAGAATTACCAATGCCTCGAAAACAAGAGGATACCTACCATCTCTCACTAGTAACACAAGAAGGATAGCAACATAGGCAAAGGTAAGGATGGTAGAGGCTCCCAACCATTTTGTCATTGCAGACATTGTTGGGACCAAAAATGCGAATATGAAGTAGGTTGCTCCAGTGATGACGATGAAATATTGGAGCCTCAATGGAGAATTACTGAACTGAGAATTGATTTCCTGTTTACATAAGGAAGAAAACAATGTATTGATTGATTACACAATAATAAATGTTCCAATAAGCATATACATATATTATGTTTATTGTCTCTTTTGTCGCTAGATATAAAAAAGTCGTTTCTTCTATTTATAGTGAGGTAAGGATACTGTCATACCTTCAGTGCCCTTCCTCCAAGAAGTATGAACCCCATGTTCCCAAGAAGGAGGGTCAAAAATTGGAAAACCCAAGTGATATAGAACAATTTTCTTCCTTCATAAGAAGAGACAAATCAGTCGACCCTTAGCTTTATTCATATTGTGTGAGAGTAGTGTGTCCTTTGTGAGGAACCTACCAAAAAGAAAGCCCATAAGATCTCTGTATCTGATGAACCTTTGACCATTGATGAAGTGAAATCCAGCCAAGAGCCAGTTAGCATAGGCAGTGTAGAGACCCACAACCACCAAGCTAATGATACCCCATGTCCAACCCAAAGGCACCAACATAAGGTTTGAAAAGCTCAGTATGTATCCACAGTTGAAGCTTGTTACCAGCATCAACCCAACTTGCCTCCATGAATCTACAGGAAACTCACAGAGTAATACTTCCAAATATGGATTAGACAAAAAATCCGGTACTTTTTTTTTTGGGGGGGGAGGGAGTGGGAGGAGGGAAAAGGGGTGAGGTTGGAATCTGCAATCACCTGTAGACGGGAGTAAGGCCTTACCATTGAGCCACTTCCTTAATTCAAAAAAACCCAGTATTCATTTTGGTTTTGAAGTCTTGTTTTTTGTCTAACAGATCAAATTAAGTTGGTGTCTTCATGGAAAGATCAAACAAAATGACTGTTTAATTGGCTATTGATGTTCAAAACTGAAATCTGAAAGAAAGAGTAAGGAACAAACCATGGTCAATGGTATGGGCAGAAGCAAGAGTATATTCCTGAACTTGACCATCCTTCACTGGACCTGGTTCAACACTTAGAGCTGCTTCAATGGTGATGTTCTTATTTTCTGTTTCCATTGTTTCCACCAAGAAATTTCAGATCCCAAAACCAAACATAGGTTTCACTGACCAGAACTCATAGTGATTGCAATAATGCATCACTTGCCTGCTCTACAAATTGCAAAGAGAGTCTGTGCATTAAAAATAGAAAGCAGTTGTGGCGTGATATTGATATTGTTACGCACCCACAGCTCGTGCTTGACCTTTATTTTTGGTTTTTGGCCTTATGCGGTCAAATTTGGTTATTATAAGGCTATGACATATGTGGGCTTTGTTGGCGTGAGTTGTCCTTGAGCAATGGAAGGGCGGATCACAGGCGGGAATCCTGCACTGCAATCCCTCAATTACAGGGTCAATATCAGATCCTCAATTGTAGCCTTATTGTAGCCTTAATATTTGTAGTCCCTGTATAGCCCAACTCTGCCTATATATACACAAATTCTGTAATAATCAGATGAGAATGAATATAAGATTTTGTTTCATTCCAACATGGTATCAAAGCATTTTTCGATCCTCTGTTTTTCGTTCAACCAACCATAGTAAAACAGAGCACCATTTTTCCTCCCATGGCCGACGATGAGGCTCACTCGGGTGAACACCCAGGTGAATCACCGACCACTACCTCCATTCTATCCGAACTGACAACAAGAATGACGGAAGCTTTGAGCAAAGCTCCAACTCCCATTCCGATCACCGATTCAGGAACTGCACCGATTGGCATCAAACTGGATGGTACGAATTACGCTCTCTGGTCCCAAGTCATTGAGATGTACATCTTTGGCAAGGATAAACTCGGCTATATCAACGGAGATCTCCTTCAGCCACAAACAACTGACTTGTCTTTCCGTAGGTGGCGGACCGAGAATGCAAATGTGAAGGGATGGTTGATTAATTCGATGGACCCATCCCTTATTGGCAACTTTATTCGATTTCCAACGGCAAAGCAAGTCTGGGATGCTATTGCAACTACATACTTTGATGGAGGTGATGCAACCCAGGTTTATGAACTCCGGCGACGGGTGGCACGGCTCAGGCAGGGCAGCGGCTCTCTAGAGAAATACTACAATGACCTCCAAGGTTTATGGCGGGAGATAGATTTTCGCCGCTCCAATCCCATGGAATGTCCAGCAGACATCCAACACTTTAACAATATGCTGCAGGAGGATCGGGTATATACTTTTCTTGATGGTTTGGATGATAAACTGGATAATATTAGAAGTGATGTGTTGCAGCTTAAACCATTTCCTACGGTGGAACAAGCGTATGCCCACGTTCGCAGAGAAGCTGTTCGTCAAGCAGTAATGACAGCCCATGATGGAGAAGACATGACTGGGGCGGTGTTGGCCTCACAGAGTCTCAAACAGGGACCCTCCACTCCAGCCAATTCTTTGTCACTAACTGGAAAGTACAGTTCAAATTCTAAGTCAAAAGGCCCACATGATGGAACAAAATGCTCCCATTGTGGAAATTCGAAACATACCAGGGATACGTGCTTCAAACTGCATGGCTACCCAGATTGGTGGCATGAGTTACAAGCAAAAAGACGACAGGATGGGAGCGGGAAAGATGGTGGAATAAGCAAAAATGCAGTGAGCAGCACTGGCAAGGCTGCAGTAGCCTCTGCTGAGCCACAATTGTCCCTTATCCCTGCAGCAACTGTTGCTTTGGATGAAGGTATGGTTTTTCTCGGGACCAATTCCACTGAAACTTATACCGATTGGATTCTTGATTCAGGAGCAACAGACCACATGACATATGATGCCAGTAATTTTTCAGAACGATCATCTCCTCGACGTACTAGCATTGCTAATGCTAATGGAGACATATCTCTGGTAAAAGGGGCTGGTACCGTAAGAATATCACCAGCCCTCTCCTTGACTAATACCCTTCTAGTGCCATCATTGTCACATAAATTATTGTCAGTAAGCCAGATCACGAAGGAATTAAATTGTGTTGTTCTAATTTACCCTACATTTTGTCTTATTCAGGATATTCTCACCAAGGAGATAATTGGGCGTGGTACTAAGAGGGGGGGGCTCTACTATATGGACGATTTTGGCATCGGTCGAGCTAATCATGCGAGCGGTTCCAATGATCGAAACAAGGTGAACATTTGGTTGTGGCATCGTCGGTTAGGACATCCTTCATTTGGTTATCTGAAACATGTTTTTCCTACTTTATTTTCGGGTTTGTCGGATTTGGAATTTAAATGTGAAACATGCATCCTAGCTAAAAGTCATCGTGTTACTTATCCCTTGAGTTTGAATAAAAGCCAGATACCTTTTGAGTTGATTCATTCGGATGTGTGGGGTCCATCTCCCAAATCTACTGTATCTGGTGTTCGATGGTTTGTGATTTTTGTGGATGATTGTACTCGGATGACATGGCTATATTTGATGAAACATAAAGATGAAGTTTTTTCTATTTTTTGCTCATTTCATGAAATGGTTAAAACCCAGTTCTCTGCTACGATTCGCATACTTCGCTCTGATAATGGTGGCGAGTATGTGAAACAGGAATTCCGCAATTATTTTACCAACCATGGCTTGCTTCATGAAACCTCCTGCCCTAAGACACCACAACAGAATGGAATTGCCGAGAGGAAAAATCGACATATTTTGGAGACTGCTCGCGCGCTTCTCCTTGGCGCTGGTGTACCTACTCGTTTTTGGACCGATGTCGTCACTACAGCAGTGCACCTTATTAACTGAATGCCTTCTAAGGCTCTTGAGTTTCAGACTCCTCTCCAGGCTCTATCCACTACCATTTCACTACCTACAGCCTTAATGCTTCCGCCTCGAGTGTTTGGTTGCGTTGCTTTTGTTCACTTACATAAAGATCAGCGCACCAAACTTGATCCTTGTGCCATTCGATGTTTGTTTCTGGGATATGGTCCACATCAAAAAGGATACAAGTGCTATGATCCGACTACCCATCGTACCTATGTCACGATGGACGTCACTTTCTTAGAATCAGAGATTTTTTTCTCTTCTGCCACATCCACTTCTCCTCTTCCGGGGGAGCCTAGGAATGAAGAGTTGAATTGGCTGAGGTTTGATTGGCCAGGATTTAATGAGTCTGTTGTTTCTATACATGATACAGAGACTAGTGTTCTACCATCAGGATCTGAGGAGACCAGTGATGAAACTAGTGAGAAGCAGCAGACCTCTGAAGCAGAAGTAGTACCCCCTTTCTGCCCCCACAGTATTCACAGACCCATCTCCTGAGAATACTCCTGAGGTAAGCTCCCTGAACTCTCCAAGTTCACCTCTATTAGCTAACAATACTCATGTGAGCTATGAGTTACCGTACAGGCATAACCGAGGTAAGCCACCAGACAGATACTCTCCAGACATTGAAGGCCAGAGGTCGAAGTACCCAATTGCCAACTATGTATCTACGAAAAGGCTCCCCGAATCTCTCAAGGCTTTCGCAGATAGAATCTCCTCATGTCGAATTCCTACTAGTGTTGAAGAAGCAATGAAAGATCCCAAATGGGTCCAGGCTATGAAGGAGGAGATGGAGGCGCTGTTGAAAAATAAGACATGGATTCTTGCCACTTTACCTCAAGGGCAGAAGACAGTAGGGTGCAAGTGGGTGTTCTCGATTAAATATAAAGTAGATGGAACAATTGAGCGGTACAAGGCGAGACTTGTAGCAAAGGGATTCACGCAGACATACAGAATTGACTATCAGGAGACCTTCTCACCCGTAGCCAAACTTAACACAGTGAGAGTATTGTTGTCACTTGCTGCAAACCTTGATTGGCCTTTACACCAGTTCGATGTGAAGAACGCTTTTCTGCATGGAGACCTAGAATAAGAGATTTATATGGATATTCCTCCGGGATATGTGGCCAACACAAAAGACAATGTTGTTTGTAAATTGCAAAGAACTCTATACGGACTGAAACAGTCGCCTCGAGCTTGGTTTAGGAGATTCAGTACGACAATGAGAAAGTATGGGTTCCAACAAAGTAATTCTGATCACACCCTATTCTTGAAACACAGACAGGGCAAAGTGACTGCTTTGATTGTCTATGTAGACGATATGATCATCACAGGAGACGATTCAGAGGAAATAACAAAACTTCAAGAGCAGTTGGCATCTGAGTTTGAAATGAAGAACCTGGGAGGACTCAAATACTTTCTGGGAATTGAAGTCGCTAGATCGAAACAAGGTATATTCCTATCTCAGAGAAAATATATTTTAGACCTTTTAACAGAGGTTGGATTGCTAGATTGTAAGCCTGCAAATACTCCAATAATTCCAAATCACAAACTTGGGGAATATCCCAACCAAGTACCAACAGACAAAGGGAAGTACCAAAGATTGGTGGGCAAGCTTATTTATTTGTCTCACACGAGGCCTGACATTGCGTATGCAGTAAGTGTTATAAGCCAATTCATGCACTGTCCGAGTGAAGATCATATGAGTGATGTCATGCAGATTTTAAGATATCTAAAGTCCTCCCCTGGAAAAGGGCTCCTGTTCTCAAAGAATGACCACCTAAGAGTAGAAGGATATACGGACGCAGATTGGGCAGGGAACATCATGGATAGGAAATCCACCTCAGGCTATTTCACCTTTGTTGGAGGAAACTTGGTTACTTGGAGAAGCAAAAAACAAAAGGTAGTTGCACTATCTAGTGCCGAAGCTGAGTTTCGTGGAATGGCTAAAGGGCTATGTGAATTACTGTGGCTTAGAAGACTATTAACAGAGATTGGTTTTGCTTCCAACTCTGAGATGAATTTGTTTTGTGACAATAAAGCAGCAATTGATATCTCCCATAACCCCGTACAGCATGATCGGACGAAGCACGTGGAAGTAGATCGACATTTCATCAAACAAAATCTCGATGCAAAGATCATCCGTTTTCCTTTTGTGAAGTCTGAGGACCAACTAGCAGATATTCTTACAAAGGCAGTGTGCAATAAAATATTCTACAACTCACTAGACAAGTTGGGACTCATCGATATATACGTACCAACTTGAGGGGGAGTGTTGGCGTGAGTTGTCCTTGAGCAATGGAAGGGCGGATCACAGGCGGGAATCCTGCACTGCAATCCCTCAATTACAGGGTCAATATCAGATCCTCAATTGTAGCCTTATTGTAGCCTTAATATTTGTAGTCTCTGTATAGCCCAACTCTGCCTATATATACACAAATTCTGTAATAATCAGATGAGAATGAATATAAGATTTTGTTTCATTCCAACAGGCTTGACCAGGTTGTAGATGATTGGATTTTCCCTTATACATGTTGTTGGTGCCAAAAAGAAAATTATGATGCCAAGAAAGTTGTTCAAGGTAGGTGACAATTGACAAGAGATGTTGATGACTCTCCCTCAATATGCAAGGCAGAAAAATTGATTAAAGGGGTGTGATTAGGTTTTTTTTTATGAAAAACATTCACAGAATCAAGCACACAAGCACAGAAGAACTTAAGAATGTTAATACTTTCGCATGTCTTTGTATTTTATCTTTTCTTGAATCTCTTTTAGCGAAAGAAATAGAAGCCGAAGAAGAAAAACTAATACCTATTTCACCCGCTGAGTCTCTTTGTATCCATGGTTGAATGGTTAAAGCACTCAACTGAGCAAAGTCGCGGGTTTGCTTCCTACTGAATGCACTTGGCATATTTAGTTCAATCGCTACTCATGTAATTTATACATATAGGTTGTCCTTATAGTTTATTGGGCACTTTTGTTACTAGAGAAAGAAAAACGATTGATGACTAACTATCTCGCTTTGAGATTTCAACTATAGTCAGATACAAAAAAAAAAAAAACATCAGTCATCTCTCTTCATATATATACTGATTATTGTCTAATAATAGATTTCCTAGTTGCATAGAAGCCAGGTCCTTTAGAGTTGAGTTGTAATATCCTCATAAATAATTGTAAATAAAAAGATTCATTTATTTAATTTATTATTATCATTGAATTTTTTGTATATTCCAAGCAATATTAAAGTCCAAGATCAATTAAATTAACAAGTTAGATCGAAATAACATTTCTCTTTATGGTTCAGACTTGTCTGCATTGGCTTGAGATCAAGAAGATGATGATTTTGATGAGGAAAATTCCCAGACTCTTTGACTTCATACGCCGCAGCATAGTAGGGGCCACCATTTCAAAACTTGGGTCTCGGTTACGTCCAAAGAATAAAGAGGTAGTTGTAGTACAACTTTGGGATGTCGATATTACAGAGAGACAAATTAAAAAAATAGTAAAAGAATCAAAGAAATTAAAGAAAAAATATTTAATTATTACAGGAGAACAAAAATTAATTTTAAATACAAATTAAAATAAAAAAAAGTGACTAACGGAAAAAGTACTCAAATTTGACAAACAGTAAAACGTCAGGAATCCCTTGTACAAATCTGATATTTTAATTATTTTTAATTCATTGAATAACTCAATTGAGAATTTAATTCCCAAAATTCTCAACCGAAAGATATAGATTTATAAATCAAGATTAAACTAAATGTAACCCTTTGAAAAATCATTCACCACTTTAAAAATACGTAAATTATTAACACTATTGAGAAAATTTAACGACGACAATATACTGAAGAAGTAATATTACAACAAAGAATTAAATTAATATAAATAAATAATTGATCCAAAAATAATAAAAAAGCTAACTCATTCAATAGAAAAAACTCGACTAAATTCATAAAAAGAATAAATTCTATGACTATTAAAAGAAAAAAATATCAACAATAAATTGAGAATGATAAAACAACAGAGTTTCACTAATTAGAAATCAAATACATAAATTAAAAATAAATAAAATATTATTTACTATACAAGTTCATCTCTTGTCTTACCTGAGAATTTAATTACTCATAAATATAATGAACAACGCCCCCCCCCCCCCCAAAGGAAAAATATAGGTTAAAAGTCGATCCTTTTTTTGACAAAGTATCTTTTCTCCCCCTCTTTATTCCAATTTTTCTATTTCAACCCCTAAAGCTCAAATCTTGTATAATTTGAGAAAGATAAAGCCCAATAAAAATTATGAGTGTCAGGCACACATGAAAGCTATATCAGTTTCAACCTTTTTGCTCCATGGGCTGCCATCAAAATAAAAATAAATATAAAACCCGAATAATAAAGTCCTAAAAATGTTAAGGTGTAAAATTCAATCGTAAACTATCTCTTACCAACTAATAATATAATATATAAAATTTAAAATATTATAAAATTATGCTCAAATATATCTCTGTGTGAATAGATATTAAATTCAATAATATAAATTATATCTAACTATTTATGTTCACATTTTAACATTTTGATCAAATAATATGGTATTTAGAATGCACTTTCGCACACTCATCAGATCCCAACCACCGTTGCATCAAAATAAAAAATAATAATAATAATTTCAAAGCAAAAGAAAGTTTTGACAAAAAATTATTCTGTTGAAGTCTTATCTCTATACAAAACTGCCAACAATGTTACGCAAATTTAAAAAATTGACTTGATGATTGGTTATTATATTTGTCATTGATTGAATTGTAGATTTCAATATTTATTGGGGTCCACTATTTATTCAATGGTAATGATTCATTGATTAAATTGTAGATTCTAATATTTATTGGGATCCACTATTTATTCAATGATAATAATTCGTCAAATCAATTTTTAAATCAATCTTTTAAATTTATTTAACATTTTTCATGCACCAAATATGAGTTTTTATCAAACCAAACTCTTTTTATTGTTTGTATAATATTAAGCCATATCAATTTTAAATTCATGCGGAGTAAAATCAACAGGCTAATATATCCCTATTTATTCTTTCAAAAGATAGATTCTATTGAAGAGAATATGCCGGTTTGGATACTTTGACCTTCTAGATTCTACTGTAAAGTTTTGTTGAGCGATTGGTATTGAATGGTAGGTGAGTAATTACATTTGTTAATCGAAAAAGAGAAATACTATTGAAATTTAAAAATTTGATCTAATTTGTTGACTTAATTCACTGTGATCTTTGGATTAGTTATAGGCTCTATCAAATATTAAAATTTAGTGTTGATCCAATGATTTCTATTAAGCCACATCATTATATAAACAAATTAAGTCGAATTTTTAGGTCTAAATAACATTACTCATCGAAAAATGGATCAAGTTGGACAAAATAAATTGGGACATAAGGAGGCCGATACCTTTATATAAAAGTCTTTTTTTTAAAACTATTTGGAGAAAAATCCATTTGACAAAAAAAAAGATAAAACACCTTGTAGATGTGGAAGACAAAGAATCCTTCTAATTTTGGAAACAAAAAAGTAGTACCTAATTTTTCAATGTCAATTACTAAGAATCCACTAATGTCGAAAACCAAGAAGCCATTAATGCCGAAAATCTTAATTTTTTTGAATTTAAAAAATTTAGGGATTTCAATCCGTATCTTTCCAACATTCAAATATATGAATTCAATGAACTTTATTTTATATTTATAGTTGTATTAGTTCTAATATCCCGAATTGAATCACCTTTTACTATCACTCTTTGTTTGAAATGTGTTATACAAGATGTTACTATATGTTGTCATACTAGAATATTACTTTGTTGTCACTCTTTTTGAGAACTGTGTTGTACAAAATGTCACTATATGCAGATATATTTTTTACTGTCACTTTTTGGTATCTCTCTTTGATGACATGTGACGCTTATTTTGAGCTATGTTGATTATGGTGTAAAAATAAGGGGGGGGGGGGGGGGGGGGAGAGAGAGAGAGCGAGAGAAAGATAATAATTGAATATTAATTTCATGTAAATTTTTAAATTTTAAACGATAGATAAAGTCTAAGAAATATTGAAAGATTCAAATTTAATATTTAGATATTTAAAAACATATAAATTAGGCAAAGAGAGAGAAAGAAACGGCAGAGAGAGTGTGAGAGAAAATAGGAGTAGAGAGAGTGAGAGATGATAATGAACCAATTAGGTACGCAATATTAATGGAAAATAACCAAAAAATATTGAAATTGTCAAATGTAATATTTAGATAGTTGAAAACATTGAAACGAAAAATTTTGAAATGTATATTTAATGACAATTATTTAATAAAAATAAGACTTAATAGTATAAGTCTGATTGTGGTACTTAAACCCAAATAAAGACTAAAAAAATTCCCACAACCAAATATCCGAAATAAGGTCCATAATGTCACGGTGATAGCTAGCTAAATCCAACCCACCCTTTTACTTTGGGCTTTAAAGGACCTATCAGAATAAATCAAAAGCCCAAATCATTAGGCCATTTTGGACCGTCCGTCATTTTGTTGTTTTGCAGCCTAACCCTTTTCCCCCAAATATCCTCTCTTCTCCTCCCCCTCCCCCTCCTTATCCTCACACTTTCCTCTCTAAGCCCCTCCTCCTACTCCTCCTCCGCCTTTCCCCCCCTGCAACCCCCCCCCCCCCCCGCCCCGCCCCCTCTCTCTTTCTCTCTCTGTGTCTGTAACTAAATATATAGCAATGTCTTGCGCTACAAAACCTGTATTCAAGCCACTACCAGTGGCAAATAGTTGTTCACTCTCACTCCCACCAGTATACACAACAAGAACCTCAATACCCTCCAAACCTATCAAACTCCACCTTTCTTGCTCTTACGCTTCATCATCACTTTCTTCTTTTTTCTCTCTCAAAAGGAAAACCCATTTTCCGACTATAATCACGTTTGTTGCAGCGCAACAAGAAGACGACAACACACTAGTCCTCGAGCAAGAACAAAAAGAAGAAGCTGAAGGAGGGTTTAGATGGGGAAATCAGGAAGTTGATGGCACCGAAGCCCGTTTATCAGATTTAGAAGGCGAAAACGAAGACGGTGTGGAGGCTGTTGGAGAAGCTGGAGAGAGTGGTGGTGAAGATGGGTTTGTGGAGGCTGAGGCGGAGGAGGAGTTTACGGAACCACCCGAGGATGCAAAGGTTTTCGTTGGGAATTTGCCGTATGATGTGGACAGTGAGAAGTTAGCTCAGCTTTTTGAGCCGTCGGGTATTGTTGAAATTGCTGAGGTAATGATCTTTTTATTGATAAATGTTTACATTTTGATATGTGGGTATGTGCTGATTGAAACTTTGTGCTTTTGTTTTTGTGATTAAAGGGGGTGGGTTTTGATATTTTTGTTTGTGGTGCTTTGGGGTACTGTTTTGTAGGTAATTTACAATAGGGACACTGATCAGAGTCGAGGGTTCGGCTTTGTTACGATGAGTACTGTTGAAGAAGCTGAAAAGGCTGTGGAAATGTTTCATCGTTATGTAAGTGTTTTTGCTTCCACTTAGCTTCTAGTGTGTGTTTACAATAGAGATGATGTTTTGGTGACTCTTATTGGACTATCTTGTATAAATTTTAGGGATAGTGGAAATTGACAACCAAAAGGAATGTACCAAATTCAAATCCTTTTGGCTAGATCTTGTAGTCACTTGCAAAATAAACCTTGACCTTGCACTACTTCCTGTTTACAATAATATCTGAAAATATGAGAAAAAGATGTGGCGCTTTTAAGCCAACTAGGGAATTAGAGAGACTCCTAGGTATTCAACAGTTATCCCAAAGATCTCCGAGTATCTCAGAAGTGTACAACGCCGTGACAATAATGAAGAGCTGATTGCAGACGATTAAGGGGCACGTTTTACAGCCGTTACAGAGAGAAGTTCCTAGTGGCAGGTGAAGTGGCCAAGAAAAATGACCTCGATGGTTATTTATACCACCTATAAACACAAGAGGGTTGAACCAGAGAAAAGTATCCCATCATCAACAACATTACCAACTAGTTCACCAAGCTAGCTTCTATGCTATCTACATTTTCTTCTGATTTGTTTTGCTTCTTCAGCATTGCCTAGTTGGTTGTCCATAAAATTGCACCGTGTTTGATTCCTTTGATAGTCAAAAAAGCTTTCACTATTTTTACCATCGCTTCTTTTAATTCTTGTCCTTATTACAACCACTTTCTTTAAGTAAAGTCCTTGATCCCAATGGTATAGAAAAAATTCAAAGGTAGCCTTACTGGTCGCTTCAATTGTCTGTGTAGTCACGATAAGGACCTCACGCCGATCCAAATAGGTAAGGTCATAGTGTTTGGAACTCAGAAGTCTAATCAAACATTGGCACGGCCGCAATTATAAAAATACGCCAAATACTTCCCTCTATTTGACAGTCCTAACAGTTCAAAATTTTCATAACCCAGCTGTCTTAAATAGTTCATTCGTCTTAGTGGTATATGTGTAGAGTTGTGACATCTGTCATATACTCTTGCCTTTTGGCAAACTGTTGCACCTTGAGTTACTAGTAAGACTTCGGTCATCACAGTTTACATTTAGTGTGATCAGAAACTAAGATCCATTTGTTAAATCTACCGGTGTGCTTAGCTGTATATGTTTTTGTTAGCCTCCCATAACGCATCATTTTCTTCTTCTAGTGCTAGTGTGGTTTGAATATGGCAAATGATTCATAGTTTTATGTCTTCTTACCAAGATTACGAAGGGCTGGACTAAGAATTAAAATATTGGGCTGATGTTTTCTCATGTATTGGGTAACAATGAAGCAAAAAAAATAAAAAGGCAAAGATCAAGAGAAGAAACAAAAATTTGTCTACTTGTATGGACATGTATATATAATTATGATGTTTCCACTGTAGTCTTGAAATTTTTTTTGACTGAGATAAGATAAATGTTATTGCAACCATAGTTCAACACATTTTTTGTTTTGCCTTGCGGCTTAGGAAAAAAATTGTTTTCCTTTGCAAAACCTAGAAAAGTCACTCTTTAGGAAATGATATATGGTCATTTTTGGTCATATAAATGCCTCGATCGTATCTCTCGTACTCCATTTTCTCCCTTAATCTCAATTTATATTTAGCAATATATAAATGACTAATATTTTTAGGGCTTTGTTTGGTTATTGGTTTAGTGGAGTAAATGAAAGGAAAATGAAAGAAAATATTCTCTACTTTTTTGGTTACCAAGGCAAATAACAAAGAAATGGAGTATGTTACAGCAAGGAAATTTTTATTTTTACGTCATTTTATTTAATTTTTTTTCATGATTCCCCACCATTTTGAGAAACTTTCTCATTTGTATTTATATGACTGGGAAAGAGAATGTGAGCATATTTGCTTTTCTTTCACCTTTTCCATTTCCTTTCCCTCTCTAAATCAGTGACCCAAATGGAGGCTAGAAAATTCGGGAAGAACCTGTTTGGTTTGATTTGTGAATGGTGCCCCTACGGCCAGATAATATGTGCTTGCAACTGTGTGAAAATGTCACCTTGCCAGTAACTGTATGGATGTATTTTTCATGAGCCTGCCAAAATTTTGCATACAAATTTCTTGTGGATGAAAGCTGTTGGATTTCAACTTCTGGCAAGGCCCGTCGGAAACTCTGTTGACCAAAGAAATTTGCAAAAGACAGGGAGAGATATCTTTCAGCTTTGGGTAAGGCCCATGAGAAACTCTTCAGCCCAAGAAACCAGAGAGAATTAAGGGAAGTACATTGGTTTATGTCCAGGAGAAATATGAAAGTAAACAGCAAATGCATTGGGAGATCCAAATGTCTTTTTTCCTATCATATATGATACTAAAAGTTGGAATATAGATATGCATGACACTAACGGCCCCATACTGACTATTATGCTGTGAATTTTTTTGGGTATAAAAGCAGATAGGGTGACAGCCATTTATATGATTTTGGGTTATACTGCATATTTTTAATCAACTAGGGAGTACTGCTTGGATGCTTAATCATCCATCAGTTTCCTTTTGGGTTTGAACCAAAGGTTTAAGTTTCAGAGTGGGCTTAGTTGTTTCTAGGTCAGAACACTGATGGTGTTGACCAGGTTCATTTGAATGGGCATGAAAAATGTCTGAAGTATTTGATCCTTGGAACTTTTTTACTGAGACAATGTGCTCATATGACTTGTCTGACTTATGAGTTTACCATTCCTCTCTGATTTCTTTGGATTTTAACCCTTATATGCTCTAATCTATTGTTTTGAGCTAGAGCCTTCTTGCATGAAGCTGTTTGTGAGAGTATTTTTTTTTATAAGAATGTGAGAGTTTATTTTGTGATTTGAGCAGGACATAGATGGAAGGCTTTTAACCGTAAACAAGGCTGCTCCAAGAGGATCACGTCCCGAACGCCCCCCTCGAGCATTCGAATCTGCTTACAGAATTTACGTTGGGAACCTGCCATGGGATGTGGATAATGGACGCCTTGAACAGGTTTTCAGTGAACATGGCAAGGTGGTCAATGCTCGTGTAGTTTATGACAGGGAGACTGGCCGATCAAGAGGTTTTGGCTTTGTAACAATGTCAAATGAAGCTGAAGTGAATGATGCCATTGCAAACCTTGATGGGCAGGTAATGCTTCTTTAATGGAAAATCTATACTTTTTGTCGCGGTTAGAATTTGTGTAAAGCCTACCAGGACCAGCATGAATATGTCACGTTAAAAAAAAAATTCTAGCTATCATGATCACATTAGATCCATCCTCTTCATCTGTTAGTACTTTATTTTGTTTAACCAATATGTGTAATGAACATTTTCAACAAAAAAACTGGAGGGCTAAGAATATGTTGCTGACACTGAATTGATGAAATGTTTATACCTGTCTTCCTTGGGCATGTTGCAGAGTTTGGGTGGCAGGGCCATCAGAGTAAATGTTGCCGAGGAAAGATCAAGGCGTAGCTCATTTTGATTTGAATGAGATCGACAAGTACCCTGATCCAAGGAAAGAGATCATACAAGTATGCTGCCGGTAGTTATTTTCTTTTGTGGTGAGATGGTGGCGGTGGCGGCATGTTTGTCTGCTATCAATATAAGTTTTTTTTTTTTTTTTTTTTGAGGGGGGGGAAGGTGGTGTGACTTACATTTTACACTATCCCTATGAAATTGTTGCTTAAGTTGCTGATATATGTATAAGATTTTGAATTTTTGCTCCAGAACTTGAGGAAACAATTATTCTGTTTCTTTTGTAATTGTTTTTAAGTTTTCGATTTGAAAGTGAATGCATTGGTCCACTTATAAATGATTGGAAGCATTGAGTATGAATTTCACTCTGCAGAACTTCTGGCGTTGGTATATATTATTTCTTTTGAGGATTGCATATTGTGGAAGAAATATCCTTCTATAGACCATTGTTAGCTTTGTGCATGGGAGAGTTTATAAGCCACAACCCAATTAAGTTTGCTCTTGGAACAAGAATCAGAACTTTGATTCCATACGTAGGTCTAGTCAGGTCGGAAAATAAGTTTTTACAAGATTTCAAAAAATCAACTAAAACATCCGGAACACCTTGTAATATTCCGAAACACTTTAAAGACAAGAATTTTCATACTGCATTGTTTTGATTTCCATGAAAACCACAATGTTTAGGTCATTTCAGTGGGATCCTAATTTTCCTCCTTGTCTTGGAGTTCCCATGAGGAAAGTTAACCCTATGGGAATTTGGATTGTGATCTATGAATACATTTTCCTTTTGAGAGGAGAGCAAAGAATTGAATAATTCAATCCTTTATTAGGAAGGGTTTGTTCATAGGCATAAAGGTCAAACGTAGTACTAAGAGACAGCGAACCTACTCCTGAGAGTCAAGCGTGCCCTGCAGTGGACAAACGTAGCAGAATCATTCGACAGAATATAGGAAAAAGTGCTGCCGAAGAAAACCAAATTCGCTGGGTTCTGGATTCCATGGAATATGGAATGAGTTTGAATTGACCCAGTTAGGTATAAGGTTCCTTTTGCTACCATCCTCTTTACACATTTCAGTTATAAAGAGAGAACAACATAGAAACGCGAAACAACTGGTAATTATGGGAGGAAAAAGAAGTGAAATAAAAACAGGATTTTCTCACTTTATACAGCAGCATAGGTGTGTAGCATTAACTTTACAAAAGCAAAAACTTAAACATTACTAACAAGAAAAAGAGCTAATTTAGCTAGAGTGCCAAAACTACATATTTACGCGGTAAGATGGTGATTGAATGAACATTGCAATCTTAGTAGTCCCGCAACTGAGATTCTCGACTGGTCAGTGGAACATACCGGACAGAAGTCTCATCATGAACACTGATTGAACCATCCAGATTCTTGTCCACAACCTTCAAGTCCTGGAATATGTTCCCCACTGGAATCACCATCCGGCCTCCAGGCTTCAACTGATCTAAAAGTGTTTGTGGGATTTCTGGTGCTGCCGCTCCAACATGAATGGCATCATAAGGTGCAAATTCCGGCCACCCAAGCCTACCATCTGATACCGGGTGAATAATCAAAGCATAAATTAGTCAGTCAGCAACATTTGAATAGCATGATCATTGTAACAAATTTTTGCCTGGGGTCCACCACGAGACTCCATGCCAGTAAATACTTGTACTCTTTGACAAGTTTGAAAGTGATTCATTTTTTTTTCTATTTACTTTCCCTTTTCATCTTGAAATTGAAATTGAAGATCAACACGCTACAAAATTAACAAAAGCCTATAATGAATAAGTCAAAGATGCTCACTGTTCAGTCCATAGAATTGTATTTGGATTCTCCAGAGACTTGAGCTCATAGAGATCAAGTATTTTCTGACATTGGAGATTTCCTCAAAGAACATATCTTTTTTTTCCTGTGGCTCAAGAAATTCCTTGAGCCACATGGAAAAGTCACTTGGCAGTTGGCAGA
Source organism: Ilex paraguariensis (assembly GCA_963454935.2). Lineage (NCBI taxonomy): Eukaryota > Viridiplantae > Streptophyta > Magnoliopsida > Aquifoliales > Aquifoliaceae > Ilex > Ilex paraguariensis. The sequence goes on along the minus strand of CAUOFW020000825.1, from coordinate 177,747 downwards.
GCTACTGCTTAGTAGATGAAAAATAAAATTAGAAAAAAAACTATTGCTTAGAAGATTATCTTAGAAACCATCCAGTAGTCAAACCATGTAAAAAGTGATCCTCAAAACATTAACCATGAAAAGAAAGGCTATGGCTCAGTTCGAGACATACCACCAACATGCACTGATAGGGCACCTTCTTTTAGCAAAGAAGCTGCTGCACTTTTTTGGATATTCTTGATTGAAGTACCAACCAATTCAGGAATATGTTCCACACCCACCGCACGGCCTTGTGGTCCAACCATATATGCAAAGCATGCTGTCAAATACCCCGATCCTACAGAAAAGAATTGCCAAAACATGATAGAAACTATTCAATCTGCAATGAGGGGAAGGAAGAGCAAGAGTCCAGTCATTGAAAACGAGATATTCAAACTTCAAACAAGTAGTCCACTAGGGTATCAAAATAGAGCTTCCTGGAAAGAATTTTTCTTCAATTATGCTTCCTATTTTTTATTTAGTTTAAGTAGTCAAAAACAAGTATGAAGAAATTCAGTCACGTAAGTTCTCATAAGACATTAGACCAGAAGTTTAGCATCATTGAGTTTGGAAGTATTACCGAACACATAGGTTCATGGTCAATGGAGCAATATAAATACCTGATCCAACATCTAAAGCATGCATGCCAGGCTGCAAGTTTTTCTCCAACAACTCAAGGCACATGGCGTGCATATGAGGCGCAGAGATTGTCGCATTATATCCTATCTGCATTGGGCTGTCAACATAAGGTGGAGTTCCCTCAGGTACAAACAAAGCCCTATCAATAGTCTCCATCACTTCTGCTACCTTCTTTGACCTAATCACCCCATAACTCTTCAGATGCTCAACCATAGCTTCGTTGTTATTGATGCCGATGCCAGTCCAGAATCGCTGTGGGCATAAATTAAACAGCATTGAACTAAGAAATATCACATAAGTCCATCTCATGACCTGTCACAATATAACAAGAATCTAGACAGTAAATTGGAATCAATTTGTTGGGAGGAAAATGAGCCTGAAAGGAAGTCCTTAATTCCTGAGTAATGACACAACTATCAAAATTAGAATGATTTATCAGCATTGTCAATAAGCAATTCTTCGCGAACTCAAGACCACCTCTATTAGAGAGCAAAGACTTCAGTTTTGATCACCCCCAAGCATTTAATGATATCCTTATAAACATCCACAACCGCAGCATCTCTGATGACGATATCGTCATCGACAAGTGCATATTTACTAAACTTCTTTTCCAGGTATACCTTGTTAGTACAATACTACACCACAAAGTGATGTGATATGAAACAAATGGGTTCCGATCAATGACCACGTGTTACATATATAAAGGCTGTTTAAAAAAGATCCATGGGAAGGCATCTAGGAAGTACGGATACAGACACGGATATCGTATCCGATACGATACTAACATGGGAATACAACAAAGTTCCAAAATATAGGACACGGGTACAACAATGATACAACTAACTAAAATAATATTATATATTTTTTATATAAAAAATATTAATAATAAAACCTAGAAATCATTGAGTAGTTGGTTAATATTTTACATTTGGGCAATGGATTAAATTAAATTGGGCAATAGCCTAATATGGTGGGCAGTGAGCTAACACCAAAGTGGGGTGTTGGTTGATTTATTTAGAAACTAATAAATAAATGAGTAAATTATGCTTTACCAAAGGGGGTAAAGTGTAATTTATCCTAAATAAATTATACCAAAAAAAAAAAAGAAAAGTATTAAAAAAAAAAGTCTCTGTTATATTAACTGTCCAATCGAAATTGAGAGAGAGAAAGAGAGAGAGAAAAGAAAAGAAAAAGAAGACCAACTAAGGTAGCCGCAATTTGAGGACGCAGGAAGAAGGGGCAAAAGAACAAGAGGAGGAGGAGAAGCTGGCGACGACTTGAAGCAGATCTGAACCAAACAGATCGTTGAATTATGGTATGTCTTTTTCGACTCTATTTTCCCTCTTTTGTTTTGCACTTCTTTCCCCCTGGTATCCCTTCGTCTTGCTATATCCCCAAAGTATTCTCACGTATCCGAGTCGTATCCGACAACAAAAAATCCTTGCTCACTTTTTAGGATACTTGTAGAGGTCTCGGACATGTGTCCGACCGTGTCCCACTCGTATTGGTGTCCGACACGTATCTGATACCGCCACGTCGACCCCCTAGCAAGTATCCGTGCTTTCTAGGAAAGCATATAGGCACCGCAACCAACAACTGTATGTGTATTTCCCCATGCCTTCCCCCGATCTAGCTCATAATTCAACGGATAATCACTCAAATAATTAGTTTCCTAATGATTATGCTTGTTCTCAATACTCTTATCTGATATTCTTCCGGCGCTGAGACATAATATTATTTGAGTTCGAGCTAGGATGCAAATCAAACCAGATCTACAATAACCTCAACCCTCAAGCAATCCTATAATTGAAATAATTCCAAAAAGAAAACAGGACCAACTTCTATGGCAATACCAACACTAGAAACTTTCTTTTGGAAAATACTATTAGAACCTAATTGGGGGGCCTCATCTGTAGACCTAATTAAATACAACCATTTAATTGGTAGTGGACTCCATCTAAAATTAGAACTCACAATTGATCCACTAATCCAATGTTTGTACTGAAACCACATAGCATTGCTCTTTTCCTTTTCAGGTTTGGATATCACACACATACACACAGTTACGCTGCTGGTGGCCAACTTCCCATTAAACATCAAAATAATAAAGTCGCCATAGGACCCCAATTTCCTTTTCAATCATACAAGACATAAATTCATAATCTAGGAAAATAAATCTATATAATAAAGTACAATACAATTCAAATTCTAAAAAATAAACAAAATAACTTTTGTTTTTTGTGGTTCAAATCATCTCACAATTATGTCTGTTTTGATCTAGTGGTTGAAAATCATTACTAATTTATGTTCTCCTGTCCAAAAATTATGACACCTAAAAAACAGGTGTGCATCGTAAGGCGTGCAACATAGCAAGGGCTTGGTGTGCCAGGTTAACCGAGCCTTTGGGCTTTCAGTAGGTTTGGGCCCCACTCATATAAACTATGTGTGTTCATTTCTAACCATTGCCTCACTTGAAGCCAGATGTGTTTATTTAATTGTATACAATAGTTGTAATGTACTCATTGGTATCACTTCTTCCCGCCAAAGTGATTGCATGTTTCAATTTTATTTATTTTTTAAAATATATATTGATATACATATTTATTGAATTCTATTATAATCACAAAAAATTATCTATATAATAAAGTACAAAAGATTTTAATTCCCCAAGATATAAAAATAATTTTTATTTTTTACAGCCTGATCATGTCACAATTATATCTATTTTGATCCAATGGTTGAAAATTATTATTAATTTTTATTTTCCCATCCAATACTTAATCAAATTAAATCATAAAAGTCAGACTTTTTGCTCATTTTCCTTACATATTTTTTTTTTTTTTGGTATTAGGTAGTGTTTTTTTGGCACAAGCCTTAACTAGACTTAGATTTTTTATTTGTTATACAATGTCTACAAATGTTTTTTGTTTGTTACATAGTGCCTGCAATAACTAGTTCTTCGATAAGATAGGTCAAATGGACAATGACACGCAAGTCATTATTTCATTGTAAGGAGATTGACAATAATCAATCCTAATTAAGCTTTTCGTGATATTATCATAATCCAATACAGCTTTCATCACTGTAAAACCATCACAAAATCACGACTTCCACGTACTATTTATTTCACACCATTAAAATTGGAAAATAATAATAAATCATAACACAATCAATAAGCAATTCAGTTATGGAATATAATTGAACACGAATTCCTACTGCGTGTTTGTGAGTGTGTGTATGAGAGAGAGAGAGAGAGAGAGAGAACCTCCATCTTGGTGCAGAGAGAGTTCCCCGTGAAGATGTTAGAGTTCGGATGACGGCAAAAAGATAAGGTGGTGGCGGAGAGAGAGACGAGAGGTCGCAGAAGAAGGTGGCGACGGTGGTGGAAGTGGCGACGGAGAGTGGAGGATAACAAGTGGTGCCTGAAGGGAGAACAATAGCGGCAAGCATGACATACCCCCGACAGTGAGCTCAACGTGGTTCTCATTCTGAAGACTTCTATTATCTTCGCATCGTCTCTCTAGCTCCTTCGCACGATCCAAGCCCACACCACCTAACATGTCATATGTGCAAATTTATTGGGCTTTTTTTTAGTGCCTTGGCCCATATGATTGGGTCCAAGCTAGCCAGGCCTATCTGACCCTCCTTAATAATGTTTGATCCCATGTCACACATAATACAACAAGGTTTGACTATGATGATGCCCATTTTTCTTTTTAGTTCACTATGTAGTTAGTCCTGAACTTTATCATTTGTATCAAGTAAGCCTTTGAATTATGTCTTGTTACAATTTAGTCCTTAAACTATGAAATTTGTCATAATGTAGCCCTTCCGTCAAAATTCACCATTAATTTTGACAAAAAATCCTCACGTGACCTCTAAACTATAACATAATTTATGACTTACATTAGAATTTTTGTCAAAGTTAATAGGAAATTTTGACATAAGGGACATGTTGAGTCAGATTGCATATTTAAGAAATTAAATTGACACAAAAAATAATTTATGAACTTGATTGACACAAATAATATAATTTAAAGGTCAAATAGGTAGCTAACTCTTTTTCTTTTTTTTTTTTGACATTATACCATTTATTTATTTATTTTTGGGTATCTATATCACGTTTTGAATAGAGCTTCTAAAAAATTTAGGTGCACTCATTTTTTGGCTGCTTCCACATTTTCTTACAACCACCTTCGCAAATTTTCACTCTTCTTACAACTTTTCACTTCACTTTCTTTTTTAGATTTTTCATCGTCCTCTTCTTTTTCTTCTCAATCGTAACTAGACAAATTAAATGTTGAGCTTGCAAGAATGGCTTAGTAAGCAAGTAAACAATTGTATAGTAATGGTATTCAAAACAATTTTCAAGTATGAGGTCAGTTCAAGAGGTCAGAAAAGCAGGTTAGGAAAAACACGCAGAGCTCAGAGAATCAGAGCTAGAGCTCCCTCTAGATGCACCAACAGCGAAAATGGTAAGGAAACAATTGGATGACAACGGAAATCTTATAGGTGGCAAAGAGCCATATTCAAGACGCAAAATTCTTAACCAACCAAGATCCTCTTCTAAGATCAAGGAGAATTCCTCGAATAAATGGCAAGGATCTCGGTACAGATCCTGCAAAACTAAGGACAGCCCTATAAATATTATGTAACTCCCCCAAGAAAGGGGCCCTAATAATGTACAATTGGTCTTGTAAACTTTTCGTATGATCAATAAAAAAAAAGAAGAAACAAGAGCCTCCATTGAAGAGTAGATTAGCCGAGCTCCCGATCTGATGAACCACTATACTTTCACTTTGTCAATCCTCCGATTTCCCTCAATATCAATCATTGTTCTTTCAAGTCTAGTAGTTCAGATCTTAATAGTCATATACTGGTCATCTCATTTGATCAAAATCACAAAGTTGCACCACGTTTACGTTAATTTACAACATCATATAGGTATCAACACTCAATTTCTTCTTTGTTTAAGTTCTCAAATTAAATTTATATAACATTACTTGATAAAAAACGAAAAAGAAAATCTCATTCAACGCTCGAGTCCACAATAAATACATGTATATAAATATGCTATCTGGAAATGCACAAAGATCACATTTGCAGAGTAGTAATTAAGCATGTCTTTTATTTTTTAAAAGATTTTTGTGTTTGGCATGTGATTGTTGGGAATAAAGAGTTAGTTTTCATATTCGTATGACAATTAATTTGTGGCCTAAAAAGAGAGCGGAGAATGTTGGTTCTAGAGATTACTAAGATTTGTGGTTTGATTCAATTCAAAGAGTAAATTATACTTACCCCTTGAACTATTATCTTTATTTCATTTTATACTCTTAACTATAAATTTTTTTACATTATACCCTAAAATATCAATTTTGTTTCACATCATTCCAATAAATAATGACAAATTTAAAAATCTTTCAATGAAGTGAGGAAAATCCAAAAAAAAATGGATTTAGATCCCTTCCATTACTCATTTCCTTCAATTCCCCTCAATATAGTACTATATAAGTGAGATGTGTAAAATTTTCAATTTCAAAAGACAAAATTTTTTTTCATTCATTTTATTATCGATTGAGTGTTAACCATTATTGAGGAATTTTTTCATAAGGAAAATATCTTGTCCGTTGAATTCAGAATCTTACACATGTCAGTTATCTAGCACTGTATTAAAAGAAATTGAAGGGAATGAATAATGGAAGGGATTTGAATTCCCAAAAAAGGTCCCGCCAAGTGTCTAGTACCACTTTATTTTGCCTCTTTTGCAACTAAATGATTGGTAGGAAGAAAAAAAAAATCGGTCAGAGGAAGAAAATTTAGAACTTAAAAAAAACAAAGCTATGAATAAATTTTTTTTTTTACCTACACATGTACAAATAGACAGTTACTTATTGATAGTACAAACTACTTGTGTATTTGTCATCAAAAATTTGACATTCACTATCAATTAGAGTTATATAAAAAAATTAATATTTTAAGGTCTAAAATTAGAAATTTCAAATTAGAAAAAACAAAGGTATCTTGTTGGACTCGTCTGCCTTGTTGGACTCGTCATAGTCGTAGCCGGGAACATTATGAATACTTTGACTGCCAATTTATATAATAAGGAAGTTCGATATTTAAATTTTATCTTCAATTTTTTTTTTGCCCATTTTTATCACATTACTCATTTTATCATAAGTTAAATCATTTAATTTTTTATTAATTTATGATTCAATAAATTTTTATTTGAACATATTGATATTGATAAATTTTTTAGGTTATGTATTTTGAGAAAATTTTATCAATTTTTACTTTAAAAAATAATATGTAAAAATTAATTTTAAATTATGCAATTAAAAAAAGAGAAAGAAAAAAAATAGAATAAAAAATGAAGGGCAATTGGTTAGGGTTTTTGTCTTTTGTCTTTTTTTTTTTTAGAGATCAAGGATATTCAGATCAATTAATGTACATGTCAATTAATTTCTTCACCTATTCGATCAAAGACAAGTCATCCATAATTAAAAGACTTCTCGTCAATTCTATTTCATGCTTTCGACCTAAGCTTGAGTCGTAAAAATAGTTTCCCTATATATGAGTATAACATTGTATATATTTTATCGTCTCTAAATCTCATAATGAGAAATTCTCATCTTTTAAACTACCATTTTGTAAATCCTTAAAGCAGTAACAGAGCACCAAGCAATTGTATTTTTCTAATGGCAAGATTGGCCATTAATGCAAGCCTTTTAAGTCTTTTCTCAGCACTCAAAAAACAGCATTGGCTGCACTATGATTTGGACCTATCTTTCTCGAAATGTATTTTTTGGGTTATATATCTTTATTTTTTGTTTAATAAAAAAAATAACACGTATAAAATTCGTTTGTTATAATTTTATTACTTTATTAATCAATAATTCTGCATCATCTGAAATTAAATTAATGACTGAAATTAGAGACAATACGAAAACACGACTTAAAATTGTCACAAAATTAGCAAATTTGAATTGATCATTTCTAGAGACGAATCCGTAAATGGCACGACCCGTTAACACGAATATTAAATGAGTTGGGTTAATGTTAGACACAAACAACACAAAATTAATAAGATTAACAAGTTTAATTAGTATTATAAGATTAAAATGAAATTTTTTTTATTTTTTATCATGTATTTATATAATTTCTTGTACAAAAAAAAATATTTTTATTTATTTTTATTAATATGTCTATTAAGTTAATTTTTAGTTTATAACAACAGAATGATCATAAGTCAATTAAGTGATAATGAAATTTTAAACTTAAATTTTTGCATAGGTTTGATTACATGATTATAGAATCTTAAATTTAAATTTTTGCAATAAATTTTTTATTTATTACTTGGATTAACACGACACGATTAATTAAATAAATTAAATAAAAATTGACACAAATCTATAAATAACGCAACATAAACATATCTTATACGACACGACACAAGATTGCCACCTCCTAACTGAAATCGGATTTGGGTACGTTACCAAATCGGTAGCCTTTATCTCCATTTGGGCCCACAAAGTCAACTCCAGAGTCAAGGCCCAATACAAACGCCGCGGATGAATACGATAGTTCAATCAAGCTACCGAGATGCATGGAGGAGTGCCAGTTTCAACACGGTATGGCAATTATGTCAAACCAATTAATTAAATGTTGATTATTGTTGTATGCAAAGCTGAAAATAATATAATATGGATAATAAATAAATTGAGTTAGTCTTTCGTGAGATTATGATGTCCCATACTGGTTAAGGAGGAAAAAGTTGCTAAGCTTATTAGTAAGTCCCTCACCTTAAATGACATAAGGCCTTTTTTCAGAAATACTGGGAGGAACAAAGTCGTGAGGGCCAGTTGACCCAAAGCAAATAATATTATGTCATTTGGAGGGTGAGGTGTTACATGTTAAATATAAATAAATTTAATTTTAATAAAAAAATACATTAATCGATAATGTATGATTAAAAATGGGGCAAAATTTTAATTTTAGAGGGGCCTATAAATAGTGGACTTGATTGAGAGACCAAAGGGTCGATTTTGAGATTTTCATTCATGAATTACATATATTTATAAATAGATCAAGTTAGTGTTAATTTTTTGATATATTAATTATTATTATCAAAGTTTATAATTTTATAAGGTTAAGTTATAATTTTTTTGAGGTACAAGTTATAATTTCAAATTTACACTAAGGGGTAACTCAAATGGTAATATGAACGAACTGTAAATTTATACGTTTTGAATTTAAAATTTGAAAACCTCTTGAGCCAAGACTATAAAGAATTTATCTCTCATGAATACCATAATCTCGCACGTGGTTAACTTATTTTTGAACAAATCGGAGAGGAATTAGTCTTGGTGCACGTAAGGTGGCTTGGACAGGCTTGATCATTGAATAAAAAAAAAAAAGTAATTGTTAAAGATATCATCGATCAAAAAAGTTATAACTTTATAAAAAAAATTATATTTTTTAAAGGTCAAGTTACACATTTTAAATGTGAAATTCAACGGCTTAAGGGTAATTATGATTGTTCACAATATTTTTATAGTCGATCATTAATTATCCTATATATTGGTAACTTCACTTTTAAAAAGTCATAATTTGACCTAAGTATTGTACTATTTTTTTTTTTTTGTTTGGTACCATACAATTACCCTATGCATATATACTGAAAAAAAAATTCAGTTATAGTACTCAATTATAATAGCCATTATAGACTGGGTAATACTACTAAACACTCAAAAAATTAACCTAATTTATTGATTTAATAACGTGACAATGAAGTGGTACAATAGCAACGTTGTAACGATAACTCTTGAACTTTTTCATTGACACTCTATCACTTTACACATTATTATTTTAATAAAATAAGTTAACTTTTTAGATATCGATAATATTACTCTTAGATAATATCAACATGCGATATAACTTTTAAGGTTTTGTGGTAAATTTCTCTATAGTGAACATGATTCATATCTTTTAAAGTTTGAATATTGACAATCTTTTGGGTCTAGGTTACGAGAGATTTATCTCTTATAGAATACCTTGTCTTGACATGAATATCTTATTTTTGATCGAACCGAAAAAAAAAATTAATCGATGAACACATAAATTAGCTCAAATAACCCTAAGTCCCGATAGCATTACTATTTAGGATAAGTAGCACTGTGTCTGTGTGTGTAGGAGTTAATTACCTTATTTGATGTGAGGTGATTAAATATTAATTTATCGGACGGCCACAAATTGCACAACGACTGATACATTAATTCCATTGAAACCCTCCAACGGGGTTGACCTAAAGACTTTTGGAAACTTCCTGCATGTTAAAATCACGGTGCTTTTCAATCAGAAATCCAAAACAAACCTTGTCCTCTCATTACATTTTCATTACAATAAATAACTCTACATTATCGGTCAAGAAATTATCGGTTATAAGTTACTTTATTTTAAGTTTAAATTACAATAATCAGTTGAGCTATTCAATAAACAAATCATATGACTATGGATACATGAATCAATTGAAATCTGATTAGTTTATATTCATATATAATTCGGATATAAAATAAATAACTTTTTATTATGATACAATCTAATATGAAATCGAGATGCCATATTATCATGGGCAAATTGGACAATTCCAATTAAGGCCTTTAGACAACTTTTCCACATGGTCCTAATCGCCAATTTTTTCCACAGTCCAGTCCAGACGGCAGTGGCCTTATAAAAGAGTAAATTTAAAAAATGACATTATTCATTATGTTGTTTAGACTGATTGTGAGTCAGGCTAGATTGATCGTAGGGTCAATAATTAAATTAAGTTTGTCGAATTTATTATTATAAATGAATTTAAAAAATTATTAAATTTCATTTTGTTTAAAAAATTAGTGAAGTCTAAACTAAGTCAAATTCGAGTTCGAGCCAAACTTTTTAAAAATGAATCTAAAAAATTATTCAAACTCTATTTATTTTGCCCATTTGAAAAATAAGCTAAGCCCGAATAAGTCTTATTCGAGTCGAGCTCAAGTAATTTGGCTCGATTATCAGTCCTAATTATGGGTCTCATCAAATACTAGAACTTACTTTTCGTCCAATACTTTCAATGAAATCACATCATCGTAAATTAGGTCAAAATTTTGAATCTCCAATCGAGTATTGAGTATAATAGTGATATCACATTATTATTGTCATGTGGTGTTATTATTCAAAAATAAACATATAATTTAATAAGATGAACTCTACCGCGATGGTTATCAAATGACATCATCACTAATGCTCTCGTCTAATACTTTTAATGAAATCACATCATTATAAATTAGGTTAAATTTTTAAATCTTAAATTGGATAAATATTAGGTATAATAATGATATCACGTTATTACTATCATGTCGCGTCATTATTCAATAATAAATTTAAAAATGAATAAGATGAACTCCGCTGTGGTGATTGTCGTATCAAACGACATAAAAAAATAATTATTATAATATATAAAATTCCCTTGCTTACTTGTTCTAATCAGATGGTGACGTTACGGTGTTAATATTACTGCTTCTCCTGAGCAGCATTACTTACTCCTTATAAAATTCACGACAAAACCAACTCAAAGTCTTGCCACCCACCCAACCACCCACCCACGACTTCCCGGTTCCCAGACACCGTCTGCTTAGCAACTCGCCGGACACACTGACGCCAATGGCCTCGATTCCTTGCAAAACCCATCTCTCCCTCCTCTCTTTCTTCACTCTAATCCTTCTTGTTCAAGCAAAACTGTATCTCAACAGTTCCGATCACCTAGCTCTGCCAATCATTCTAAAGGACTTGGGCATCAATGGCCACCGTCGAGCTCTAGAGAGCCCATGCAACTCCGCCGGAGGAGTATTCTGTGAGCGAAGAATTTCCAACAATACATTCATGCTCAGAGTCACACGCATCGTTTTTCAATCCCAACGGCTCAGAGGAGTTTTATCCCCAGCAATTGGAAGATTGTCGGAGCTCAAAGAACTCTCTCTTCCTAATAATCAACTCGGTGACAAAATCCCATCTCAAATAGCTGATTGCCGGAAATTAGAAATTCTAAACCTCCAAAACAACCGGTTTTCCAGCGGAGTTCCGTCTGAGTTTTCATCATTAATCCGTCTTCGAGTACTCGACCTCTCTTCTAATAAGTTTTCCGGGAATTTGAATTTCTTGAAATATTTTTCCAACCTGGAAAAACTTTCACTTGCCGACAACATGTTCACTGGAAAACTGCCCCCATCGTTGAAATCTTTTCGCAATCTCCGTTTCTTTAACGTCTCTGGTAATAGATTCCTCGAAGGTCCAGTGTTAGAATTGAACCAAATCGAGTATTCAGCGCAAGGGTTGCCAAGAAAGAACACTGTTCCAAAACGTTTCATTTTAGTAGAGAACAAGACAGGAAGCAATCAAACGTCACCTTCTTCGAGTAAGAACTCAAGTTCAAACGTCGCTCCAGCTCCAGCTCCTTCACCCACCTCATCAACAACGCATAATCACAAGAAGAACAAGAAAAAGGTTGCAGCAATGATTCTTGGATTCATGACTGGAGCAGTAGCAGGAAGTGTATCTGGGTTGGTGTTTTCAGTGCTTTTCAAGATACTTTTAGTTTTGATAAAGGGTAGAGAGAAGCAACCTGGTCCAGCAATCTATAGTCCTTTGATCAAGAAACCCGAGGACTTAGCTTTCCTGGAGAAAGAAGATGGACTGTCATCCCTTGAAATCATTGGAAGAGGAGGGTCCGGTGAAGTTTACAGGGCTGAATTACCAGGAAGTAATGGGAAGATGATCGCCATCAAGAAGATAATTCAACCCACCATGGATGCTACTGAGCTAACTGAAGAAGACAGCAAACTTCTGAACAAGAAAATGCGTCAGATCAAATCAGAAATTCAAACTGTGGGTCAGATTCGACACCGGAATCTTCTTCCTCTATTAGCACATGTTCCCCGACCGGAGTGTCATTACCTAGTCTATGAATACATGAAGAACGGTAGCTTACAAGATTTGCTGCAACAGGTTTCGATTGGTAATGGAAACCTGGACTGGTTGGCCAGGCACAGGATTGCTCTAGGGGTAGCTGCCGGACTTGAGTATCTCCACATGCACCATACTCCAAGGATAATTCACAGAGATCTGAAACCTGCAAACATTCTTCTCGACGACGACATGGAAGCTCGGATTGCAGATTTTGGGTTTGCGAAGGCTGTCCCGGATGCTAATACACATGTTACGACTTCAAATGTGGCCGGAACTGTGGGATACATCGCACCGGAGTATCCACAGACGTTCAAGTTCACGGACAAGTGTGATATATACAGCTTCGGAGTGGTGCTGGGGGTTTTGGTGATGGGAAAGCTTCCATCTGATGAGTTTTTTCAGCACACATCAGAGATGAGTTTGGTGAAGTGGATGAGAAATGTGATGATTTCTGAGGAACCCAATAGAGCAATTGATCCTAAGCTGATGGGGACTGGTTATGAAGAACAGATGCTTCTGGCTCTTAAGATTGCTTGCTTTTGCACCCTTGATAATCCAAAAGAGAGGCCTAATAGTAAGGATGTTAGGTGCATGCTGTCTCAGATCAAACATTAGATATATATATGTATATATATATATGTGTGCTGTTTTATTTTTTTTGTGTGTGGGAGGGGGGGAGGGGGTTGTATATGTGTAATAAAATTAGGCCTTGGAGCTATTGCTGAAGCATGTGATTCTAAGTATGAAGTCGTTTGTACCCAGATTAATGAAGCATGCGATTCTAAGTAAAAGTAAATATTTTTAAGATTGGGATAAGAATGTTTGTTAATTATCTTACATATCTCATCGTTTTCGAAAGTCTTGTGCATGATGTTCGATATTTATATAAGAAGATGATGTCGTGTCCAGTGTTACATAGTCTGTAGATGCATGAAGTTCATGGGTTGATCCATGTAAGAAATATAAGTAACCACCACCCAAGGACCACTAAAAGCTGAAGACAGCTTAACCCAATAACTCTCCTAATCTAATAAAAACCTCGACAAATGGCATGTGGTCCATGAGCTTGGTAGTTCATCGGACCATGGGGCGGTTCCTAGAGCGCTCCATATACATAGCCCAATGAATAGGGCCAAGGACCATTAGTTTTATCCTTCTGGCTATGCCCCTTTAGTTTTATAGTTCCTACCAGAGCTAAGGGCTTTGAACACAGTTTGTGTTGTTTTCTGTTGCTTTACAAAGACAGAAGTAATTATGAATAAAATGATTTTGTACACCACCTATTAAGTGATGATGTACAAAATGATTTTGCACACCACCTGTTAAGTATAAATAATAAATGTAATAAAAATAAAAAGAGAATTGGAGCAGACAAGATTTATAGTGGTTCGGTCAACGTGACCTACGTCCACTCTTGAATGGATTTGGTCGCCGGGTGCTTTTATTAGGTCAAGAGTGTGGAGAGTAGAGAGTACAAGCTTTGAGGCAGAAGAAAGAGTCGTGGTCAAGTAAAGTGTGATGCCCCCCAAGTGTTGGTGGGGCGTGCAATTTATAGTGGTCCCCTAATAGATTGAGAGCTACTTTACAACAACTAAGCGACTACTCTGGTGGAGCTCACGACTTCTTCTCAACGGGCGAGGATGTTGGGGAGCTATCTTTGAGATGCTGTCAAAGATGAGGTAAGGGTAGACTTTTTCCTCTGCGGTGAAGGTAGGGCTTTCATGCTCTCCCTCTTGATGATGTAGCCAAGCAGAGAGTGTGACTGGTCTTGGACTATGTTGGATTTGGTGGATCTTTTCATGAGGTTGGGCTCCTCAATTAGGATTGGACTTCTCACATAAATTGTGTTATTTGAGCTTGACCCATCAAGAAGTACTAAATATGAAGATGAATTAAAATTTTATGCCGGTTGCCATAAGAGATTCAAGTTGATTAATAAACTCTCATCTATTCTTCTAAAAGTTGACTTTTTTAGAAGTGGTGCTTAGACATAGACTTGTTGGTCTTCTTACACGCTTGAGACTACAACTTAAGTTGACTCTCAACTTTAAATCGAAATATTGCCAAGACAAAGCTTGCTATCGCTCTACAAGGCTGATTCTCAACTTCGAATCCAAAAATTGTCATGACAAATCCTCATATGACTTAGCATTAATGAAATCTCGCGATTTTATGGGTGAAATGACTCCTCAAATTAATATATAACGAACTTTGAGTGTAAGTAATGTTTGGACGTGCTATGACTACGAAGGCCCAAATAGTTTACTTTTGCTCTCCGATGTTACCACATGAGATTCTAGTTGATTTAGTTGAGAACTCGTTGGATTAATACTAGGATCGTTCTTGACTTGAAGAGTAAGAAAACTAAACTTTAGCATCTTGTCCGATTGGTAGAAACATAAATAGAAAAGGGATCCAAAGACTAAAAGAAAAAAGATGAGAAAACGGCAAAAGAAACTGATGGCTTTGGCTTTCTTTTTCTTGTTTTTTTTTATCTAAATATAGTTGTGCTGTGGATATGTTGTATTATATTCTTATTTTTATTTCAAAATGTTTTTTTTAATCTGCAGTGTTTGTAACAGGCTATTGTGTTTCTCTCATGGATATAAAAATTCAAATTGAATCACGTAATTTTGTGTGTTCTCGTACTATTTATAACCTCCGAAAGAGGAAAGAGTGCGTAGTGATTGAGTAAAAGATGGTTCCAAGACACTTAACTCCAGGTAAATAAATCCTATTCATCAGTTAGTCATCCATTTACTGATTTATTTAGAAGGAAGACAGGTAAGAGGCATGTGTCCAGATGTTATTATCCGAGGAAATGTCTTATCAGTAATGTTAAACTGACAAAATTTTGGAATTAAATTTAGAGTTTAAATGATATTATAATTAATTATTTGAAGTATTTATTGGGTTCCAAATGACATGACACCAATCAAAGAAGCTCAAATCAACTGTCATGTCATTTAAATTCTAAATTTAATCCCAAAATTTGGTCAATCTACCCTTACTCGTGTCTTATACTTCACCAACATACTCTCCACATTCTAACGATCTCGTGTTGGGCGTACCCGTTGCATAGAATATTGCTCTTTGAATTCATTAATGACTCGAGTAAACATGCAATATAACGGTTACGACACGATATAACTGTCATATAATGTCGTCAAGCAATAATAAACAAATAAATAAGAGAAGTGAATCACACTAATCCCACATTACAGTTTTTTATAGTGACAGTTTATCGGTAATTATAGAGTTTAGTGTGAATTATTATTTGTACATGTTTATATATAATTGGTTAATAATATTACGTGACAGTGATGACTTGATATCATTATTACATTTAATAGTTTATCGACCTCCGCTAGTCTATTGTGCAGCTTCCAAGACAGAAAAACACATTTTCTAACATGAATCCATGAATCCTTGTGATGGAACAAAGAATAATACGTAAATTCGTCACAAATTCCGAGTTTAAAGTTTATTGATTACATAAATACAAATTTAATTAATATATATAATTTGTGAATGATTATGTTATCTAAGATTTACATTGCATTATAATTAAAAGTTAAAAAATACGTGATTAAAACGTTTCTCCATTAAAAATAAAAAATATTATAAATTGATATGGGCATGTGGGTTCACCTTTATATGCAAATCACCCCTCTTCTCCTCCTCCCAACCGGGCTGTGTTGGCTTTCCCTTGCATGTCTAGCTGTAAATCAGCTGATACACCGCTGGACAGCATAGGTTTCCACCGTTTTTTATTCCAGGAAATAAGCAACAATTATGTGATTTAGAGTGTTGCAGTCCAATGCATCGGTTGTCTTGCAAATCTCAAAAATCATTCGCTGTCTTAAATAATCAATATCCTCTGCACTTGACTAGTATGTGATAGATTATCCAATCTCGAATAATCTTAGTTATTGGTGGGGATTTGGTCCGTTTGCTGATATTTGTTTAGTCATTCAGATAGTGATTAACGTTTTTTTAGCTATGCATCACACACCTCATATGAATCTAACTTTCAACAGCATAGAACACATTAAGAGAGATGTTAAAGGGGGCTAGTTGCTAAGTTATATGCATGCTAATGGAAGGCATTAAAGGAGCAAATGTTAAGGTTAGTGGTTATTCTAATTGTCATCGTCCTCACTGTTAGATCTTAAGATTGTGGGTTCAAATTTCGTCGTTTTTTTTCTGTAATAACGTCTAACCAAAAAAAAAAAAAAATTGAGCAAATGTTAGGATTGTGAAATGGTCATTATAAACATTTTATTGATTTGAATAAAATATACACTTTTTAATTAATTTTTCAAACTCATACTCAACTATAATTGAACTCAGTATACACCGACTATCCCAATTAATCATAATCAACTTTACATTGATATAAAAAAAATAGGGTTCAATTACAATATTAAAAAATAATTTTTTGATAACGTATTTTATATTTTTACCAATCAAAACATTCCACGTGCAATTTTTTTATCTTTTATTACACTTTTGTACTTTATTATTTTTAAAATTAATAACCAGAATTAAATTAACATAAAATCAATGATTAACGACCAAAGCTAATTCAGTTCAGTACCTCGTAGAGTCCATGTAGACCTATCCATACACCGCCCCAAAGTACTTCCATTGGACACCATGGTGACACGTACACAGTACCGTGAAAATGGGATGTCGCATGAGAAGGGAACACCATGGTATTAAAATTTTATTTTTTAATATAATATTGAAAAATAAAAAAATATAATAAGTCTTAGGAAAATATACCCATCAGAATCCCACCGAAAATTATAATTTTTGAAGGCTTAATTATAATTTTTTAAGATGTAATTTATAATTTGTAAAAGGAATAATTAATTCTAAAATATTAGAATTGATCATAAAAATTATAATTTTTAAATATTAAATTATAATTTTTAAAGCTTAATTTATAAGTTATAAAATAAAAATTATAACTACCCAAGAAAATATTATAATTAATCACAATATTTGTGATCAATAATGAATTTTCTTTGATCATTATAATTTTATCTTTCAAAAGCAAATCTTTACCATTAAAAACAAGAACTTTGGGTATTGAATTAATTAATTTATTTTTTGATATCATAGATTTTTCTAATTATTCTAAAAAATTTATAAATTTTATCCACAAAAATAGTAAATGAATCCCAAAAATTCAAGGGAACCCAAAAAATAAATACTTGGATATCACTAATAGCCCAACATCACAGTCCGTCACAATATCACTCTCTCCCTTCGCATCACTGTATTCTCAACAAGAACAAGAACAAGAGCAGAGGGAATGTCGATCCACTTCTAATTCAACCCAAAACAGTCTTCGATTGTTAGACACATGTAGAGAGAGAAAGTGATAGCTATTTATAGAGAGAGAAACAGATAGAATCATGGGCGGGATGACTTCGTCTATGGCGGCCAAGTTTGCTTTTTTCCCACCGAGCCCGCCGTCATACAAGCTAATTACAGACGAAGCCACTGGTCTCTTGCTCTTACACCCTTTTCCTCACCGTGAAAACGTCGAGATTTTGAGGCTGCCCACTCGTCGAGGCACAGAGATCGTGGCTGTTTATGTACGGTACCCAATGGCCACCTCTACTCTGCTCTACTCTCATGGGAATGCAGCTGATATTGGTCAGATGTATGAGCTCTTCATCGAGTTGAGCATTCACTTGAGAGTCAATCTCATGGGGTACTCTCGCACTCTCTTTGTCTATACTTGTGTTGTACATATGTGTGTTGATGAAATTGGGGTGAATCACCAATACCCAGTTTGAAGTAGTGAGATAAATGAGCTATTTGTTTGTTAAGTTTTAACTTTATGGTTTTTTTTTAGTTGGCTACGCTTTTAGCAAATTTCAGATTTTTTGGAGTTTTATGGGCTCCTTGTAGAAGGGTATTGATTACATGCATTGGTAAATTTTTGTGGGATTAGCCTTTATTTACTATGAAATTTTTGGGATGCTTAGAGTTTTTTTTTGGTCAGGGGATGATTAGAGTTTACTATTATGCGTTAATTTCATGGATGCTGCTTCGCAAGATTTCGATGGTTGTTTAGTCTTCTTTTATAGGGGTACTGATAATAATTTGGAGAATCTGTTGTGATCCAGGGGGAATCTGTTTTTGATTTTTTGATTCATTGTTGCTTAGGAAGGTAAATATGCTATGGCTCTTGGAGAAAAAAGGGGTGGAAGGAAAGGAAAAGTTTTTGCACGTTAATGCCTTATTGTCGCTCCTGAAGTGTAGCTGGGTTGAAATATAAAGGATGTGGTTTTCATTTGTGTTTGATTTCTTCCCACAATTCTGTTCCTTAGGAACATACAATATGTGGCATTGTGACTAAAACTGTGTTCAGAAACTGCATCACTTTTGCTATTCTGTTGCAGTGTTATAGTGTAACTTAGCAAATATTACATTTGGAGGGAAAGAGAGAAAAGTAGTGGTAAGAACTGAAAATAGAGCGAAAAATCAGAGTAGAATATTGTGGTTGATCAAAGAGGATGACCCAAGGTGAGGGTTTGGTTGGGGGTGTTGTTGCTTATGAATCCAGTAAGGTCATCCCTTGGGGATCTGCTAGGGATGTCTTGCAAAAAAATAGTTGCTGAGAAAAGTGAATTGAGGTGAGGTAAAGAAAGGTCACAAATTAAAGGAAGCCACACTACTTGCATTGCATGACATTGTTCTCATAAATAGTTGGATAAGTTGTGAGAGAAAATTTATCTGTTTATATTGGTGGTTAACAGAGAAACAGTTTGTGGCACTAGTGCTACCACACGCTCTGGTGAAATTTGACTAATAAAAAGTGAAGTAATTTCTTTCTATTTTATGTTTTTTGTCAAGCAAATGAAGCCTTAAGACAATGGCTAACTGTGAAAATAAATTTATATTGTATTTAGGGGTAAATGGTGAGCCAGGGTACTCAACACATTGAGTTCTTAACCTGTGTTCATAGACTTACTTCTAGATACTCCTCCATTTCATGATTATTTCAAACTTTTACACTTCTACTTTAGATAGGGTTTATTTTAGTTCATTTATAGGCCTTAAATCTTCTTTCACATCACAAAGTTGAAAACAAGAAACAATAATGAAATCCTGAAAACAGCATCTTGTTTGTTACATTATAGAAGATGAACTAGAATGCTTTTAAGAACTGTCACATTTTAAGTTGATAAATTTTATTAGTGCACTATGTTTTGTATGTGCCAGCATCTCAATTGGGAAATGGGAAGATATCTTGCTTCCCAATTGGTAGCACTGGTGCCATGTCCCGCTGGACAACGTGCTTTTTCTCTTATACCACAGCTTCTATGCTCTACAATCTATTTTCTTTTTATATGGTTGCTGTACTCAACTGATTATTGAGTTAAGCATCAGATGTGAAAGTGCTCTTAGACACTTTATATCTATTCAGGTACGACTACTCTGGCTACGGGCAGTCATCAGGAAAGGTAATCATTCTGATTTTACCAAGGGCATATCTATTCCTCTTTCTTTTTTTGTGATCTGGTACTCAAAAACCTGAGAGAACCCTCTGAAATTATTATTTATACTTTTGCAGCCCAGTGAGCACAATACGTATGCTGATATCGAGGCTGCATATAAGTGTCTTGAAGAGAGCTATGGAACTAAGCAGGAAGACATAATCCTTTATGGTCAATCTGTTGGAAGTGGCCCCACTTTAGATCTTGCTGCCCGATTACCTCGACTAAGAGCTGTTGTTTTACACAGTCCTATACTTTCTGGCTTAAGAGTCATGTATCCTGTGAAGCGCACTTACTGGTTTGACATCTATAAGGTGCAATAGTGATTTGTCATTTGATCCAAATCTCTATGCTTATAATCCGTGCATATTTGAAGAGTCTGAAATTGTTTTACATTGATATGTGCAGAACATTGACAAGATTCCTTTGGTGAAATGTCCTGTTTTAATCATTCATGTAAGTATTCAAATTTCTACTTTGCATTTCATAGTTGCATAAAGAAATTGATCACGTGGCCATTATCATCAGTGAATGTTTGCCATGCTATTCCGATATAGGTAAAGAAGTAACTTCAGGGATGAGAACTCTTTTGCGACCTGACATTTTATAAATGAAATGAATTCAGTTAGTTTTCCTCCAGAGCATTTTAAGTCTCTAGTCCAGCCTTTTAAATTATTGTCATAACAGAAATAACGTTGATGACAAGGGCAACACATCTATAACCAATGGATAGGAATATGTGGTACCTGCAGTACTCACACCATTATGAAATTTCATTGAATCCGATTTCTTGTGGTTCTGAAATGTTACATTGGTTTTGGTATGCTGTGTACTAAATTCTGCTTTTAAAAGATTGATCACATTTATTACATTTTTATTCTGATCTTGAGGGATTCAATACTACGATAGGGAGTACATAATGAGCCTGTGGAAGGCCACCTGGCCTAAGCCCACAATTTCATTGGTTATCTTTTCCCACTAATAAGGTTTGGTTGTCTGGCTAAATGATCACATGGGGCACTTGGATATATGTCCCAGTTTGTGTGATTTTTCTTTTTGGCTCTCTAATATTTCAACAATGTTTGAGGAAGGAAAACATGATTGCTGAATTTATGGTATGCTGCTTTTTGGGGCATGAATTGGGAGTTATTCTAGATTTTTAGGCCTTGCTCTATAATTTAGACAGAGAATTTCCTTTCATCCTTATGTATGCTTGTTCTTCATGTTTTTTCTTATATAAGGCACTATCAAAAGTTTGAATCACTTATTTGGGATTATTTAAATCAATTAAGTAGAGATGATGTGCCTTGGTTGGATTTCCACTGTTCAACGCTTGATTTGTCAACAACTTCGGTGCATGTTAGGAAGCTGAAAATCTGTGTCAGCCAAGGATTGATATACAGCATTACAATTTTTAAAGGAAGAATATTTTTGGGAAGTTAAAAGAAAGAAGCTGAGGGAACACATACACAAGTCATGAAATGGGATAGATAATCTACTATATGTTTTGATGATTATTTTCAATATTTTTTAAAAAGGTTTTGATAATAACTCAAGATATCACTTATGCGCCCAATATTTAATGTGATTCACAAACATTATTTTCCTTCAAGGGATGCTATTTTGGTCCAAAATAGTGACTAGCGATAACCTTCTTGTGAAGTTGGTCAAGCAGTATGCTTACCAGCTTTTAGGCGACAGAATGAACGTGGTTTTGATCCGTTTGCTCCATTTGCAGAAAATTTGGATGTGCTCGAACTTCCCATGCATCCAAGGGAAAAATAATTCTTGAACAACCTGATGTGAAAGGCGGTAGCTAACTAGGGACAGTATTTATGGCTTTCAAGAGCCCTTTGTGTGATCTTGCAAAAGGCAATGTAGGAGCGTAAACAATGGAAAAAAGAATGAGATAGGTTTTCCTACGAAAGAGTGTACAAAACTTTCTAGGTTCCACAAATTGACAATGAAGATGAACATTTTACTCAATTATCTTCTGAAGTCGAGTGAAAACACAGAAAATTTGGAATGTATATTCAATTTTTGTGTTCAAAGTGTCCGTTTTAAAATATAGGCCTAAGATTTATGTAATCTCTTTGCAACAGTTTGCTCTTTCATGAGAATCAACCAGATAGTGTGGAAAGAATCCTCCCCCTTTTCAGTTTTTTAGAAGTGAAAATACTTGAAAGATGGTAGTCTTACCTGGGGAATTCATGGTCTTTCCTGTATGGTACAAATTAAACTTGTCCTGAAGATCGTTATGCTTGATTGCCATGTTTGAAATCACTATTTTTTTGAAAGAACAAGTCCTCCAGCCTCTAACATGTTTTTTCTTGACACTTATTGTAGCAATTACTGGCTTTCCTCATTTTCCACCAAATTGCAGTTATATGTAGCTCTGTCATTCTTCTTTGAACATGGTTCAAAGACTTCACTAATAATTTGTCCTTGAATGAGATAGGTTGATACAACTTGTTTTCATGGCATTGTAATATAAATACCCTTTGCATTTACCTTGTGAATTATAAACTACATTATGTGAAAAGAGAGTTGCTGCTGCTATCATTGAACCCTTATCTTGTTCATGTCATTCATCTTCAACATTCCTTTAAATGGATATATTCTATTGTATTTTCGTGAGTTTATTTTCTTTCAGTGGTGCACACTATTTTTAATCTGTTTATTAGCTTATGATATTCAATCTCTTTGGTTTATCATTCTGTGCAGGGAACTTCTGATGAAGTTGTTGACTTCTCCCATGGTAAACAGCTATGGGAACTTTGCCAAGATAAGTATGAACCATTATGGGTCAAAGGTGGAAATCACTGTGACTTAGAACTATATCCCGATTATATTAAGCACCTAAAAAAGTTTGTGTCTACCGTTGAAAAACCACCCTCCCAGAGGAACAGTTCTAGGAAAAGTATAGACCGACCTGAGCATTCTAGGAAGAGTACTGATTGTTTTGAGGCTCCAAGAAAGAGCACTGACCGCAGGGAGAAACCCAGGCGAAGCACTGATAGGCTTGAAAAACTGAAAAGCTTTGAGTACAATTTCACTAATGATGAGAAGCTGGCCAAGTTGAGAATACCGTTCGACCAGGTGGAGAGATCTCGGAGGAGTGTAGAATACCATGAAAAGTCTCGAAGAAGCATCGATCAACAGATGGAAAGGGCACGGAAAAGTGTGGATTGGGTGGATAGAATACGAGCTGGGTAAGTCTGTAAAGCTCATTGTAAAATTGTGTACCGCATTTTTCTCGGGGCAAATGGGGAAAGAAGAGATGGAAGTTGTTGACGTTGATGATTTAACTTAATGAGTTGTTTATTTTGCTCTTTGCAAGTTCAATGACAGCTCCAATGGAATGTAGATTTGTATGCATTTTTCATTCTATGTCCTCAAATTACTTGTAACTTTGATTTTCGTTGGGGATAAGGAGACTGGGTGATAAAGGTATATTTTTCAGACCCCCATACCATTTTTGTTATTCTAAAGCAGTAATAAACAGAGTTCCAAGTGGCACCCAAAGGCCCATCTGTTTACACTGGGTCACTGGTATGGGCCACAGAATATCAGGCCAAGCCATAGGCTATGGACATTGTTCTGACCCTTTTGTACAAAGTTAAGTTCATTGGGGACATGCTGTTAGTCTTAAAAGTAAGCCAGGCCCATCTGTTGGTGACAACAAGGCCTATCTGTTCTCACTGGGTCACTGGCCTGGCCACAGAATATCAGGCCATGGGCTGTAGGCCTTGCTCTGACCATTTAGTGCTCGTTTGGCAACGTTTTTATTTCTCGTTTTTCGTTTTTGTTTTCGTTTTGACATTCGAAGAAAACAACAACAAAAATTTCATTTGGTAATTGTTTTCATTTTTTTCTTTTTGTAATCGTTTTAAAAACTGCCCTAGTTTTTGAAAACGCTAAAAAGTCATTTTTGAAAACGAAATAAAACGAAAACGCGCGATCACAATTAATGAGGTCTCACCTTCAACTCCCTCTAGCAACACAATCTAGCCTATTTTGTGTCCAAGTATGAAAAAGTAATTTTCAGCCTTTTTTCTCATCTCACTTTAAACGACCCACAACTTCTCTTCTCCACCGAAATCCTACAAAGTCCCCCTCCATATGAAGAAGAGAATAAATCAGCCATCAAACCCAAGAAGGACACAGAATCAGACGTTGTTTGTGACAAAAGAGGTTTAATGTGTTTATCACAAACGTTTTATGTTCTTACCTGAAATTTTGATTTAGGTTTTCTTTATTCTTGATTTTTCTTGGATTATGTCAAAATCGTTGTTAGATCTTCAATGATTTATTTGATTTAGCTCTATGTTGTTTGGATATTGGCATTTTTATTGTGTTTTGAACTCTATGATTTGAATCTGTGCATAAAATCGATTTTATGCAAACACGCTATTTTTTCCTTCGAATTTGTGTGTAGATCTATGATAAAATTGACTCCCAATGCTAGTCCTAACCTATTATCATATAGATCTAGGATTTACCCAAGTTTTTGTTGGACCAAAACAGTTTTTTAAGTATAAAAACTAAATTTTGGTTGACTTTGAGCACAAATTAAAGTGGGACTCGATTATTATTTTGAATAAAATTTAGTGAGTTCATATTCTATTCCGTGAGGAGAATAATGTAATATATTCACTTGCTCAAATCGAGTAAGAAATGAATGAGAAAATAGGCTCCAAAGTGACCCTCTTGAAATGTGAAAATAAAGGAAGTGTAATGTGGGATGTGACACCAATCCCACATTGGTTGAGGAAGAAATTTAACATGGGCATATACAAACCAAGTTTACTATATGGGATTGGACCCCAAAGGGTACCACAGTTTTATGAGCGGAGCAAGCACCTACATGCCTTCAGTTCAACCACACGCGCCGCCTGCCTCGCCTAGCCACGACCCGACCTGATCTGGCTCGGGTACGGGTGTGTGGGTGTGGTTTAGACCAAGCCCTATCTTTTTAGAGAAAATTTATTTAATTAATTGGGCGAGAATTTTTTAACCCGAAATAAATTTTTCAGTACCCGTTGGATCACACTAGTTCGAATTTCTGCTTCTCACTAGTCCGAAAATTCTGAGTTGTGGCTGTCCATGAAAAACAGTTACTCAAGGTGTCTACTGGTTGTTGTGTCTTGTTCTTCTGGGTTGTGTCCTTTAGTAAGGTGACTGCCCGAAAAGTTATCAATGTGTCTATAAATACCCAGGCTCATTTTCATTAAAAAATACATTCATTCAATTCGTTTTTAACAATAAGGCAAACATTAAAACATATCATTTTCGGCATTAAAGCGGTGCATTTAGAGAGTACACAACACGATTTTGGTTCACTAGACGATCAGATTGGAGTGCAACTTCTGTTCGTGTAAAATTATTATATCATAGGAGGCAGATGCTCAGTATTCCATAAGTACCGTGTGTGGGGGCAAAATCTGACACTAACCTTGATTTACCTAAAGTTCAATAACAGTTCATGTTCTGCAATCAGGTTAGCATTTATATTGTTTAAATAAACAGTTACATGTATCTGTTTACTGTTACTGTTTTGTTACCCTGTTGTAACTCTGTCGTTTCTGTATAACTCTTTACTGTAACTATTTTGTTATACTTTACATGATTCAAATCAGAAATTCTAATAAGTGATTTTGTAATATTTGGCACACCACAGTTTATAATCTTAAGACAGATTTCTTCGAATTTGTATAATTGCTTGTTGTGTTTTTGATACATGTTTTAATTTTTAGACTGTTCAAAAATATTACAAATTGTTAAATCCTATTTTGTTTACAATCTGTAATATTTTGAAGAGACTTAAAAATTTGTGAAAAATTGTATATTCTGTTTTTCGTATTTAAATTCGAACAGTTACACAAAAAAGTGACTTTGTTTCTGTGTATGTTTTAAACAGTTACACCAAATAGTTACTTTGTTTCTATGTATGTTTAAACAATTACACCAAATAGAGACTTTATTCAGTGTATGATTTAAACAGTTACACTAAACAGTGATATCATACAAAAACGATACAATAATAATTTTAAAATAGTGACACTGTCTCTATTTTAATAACTTGTTTTGAAAAGTGTTATTGTTTTTCTATTTTTGAATAAGTTTGTAATATTTGTTTATCAGAAATGACTGCAAATGATAATATTGTTTCTACTACTACAAAATCATGTTGTGCTTGTGATGCCTATTTCTGTTCCTACTTAAGTGTCTCATGAGGAGAAATCTGAAAAGTTCAATGGGAATGATTTTAAGAGATGGCAACAGAAAATGCTGTTTTACCTCACTACGTTGAATCTTGCAAAGTTTCTTTCTGAGGATGCTCCTATTTGTAGTGAAAATGAGACCGACCGCCAAGTTGTTGTTGCGGTAGATGCATGGAAGCACTCTAATTTTCTATACAAAAATTATATCTTCAATGAATTCTATAACACATTATATAATGTGTATAGTCCAATCAAGAAGGCTAAAGTGCTGTGAGAATCCTTGGATAGAAAATACAAGACGGAGGATGCTGTAATGAAAAAATTCGTTGTGGACAGATTCCTTGACTACAAAATGATGGCTTCCAAGATTATCATAAGTCAAGTTCAAGATTTTCAAGTGATCCTACATGAGATTCATGTAGAAGGGATGATGCTTAGTGAATCTTTTAAAGTGGTTGAGATGATTGAGAAATTACCACTAAATTGAAAGAATTTCAAAAATTATTTGAAGCAAAAATGCAAAGAAATGAAACTTGAAGACTTGATCGTGAGATTGAGAATTGAGGAGGATAATAGAGTTTACGAAAAGAAAGTTGACAATTATTCCAAGGAGTCAAAGACACATGTGATTGAAAAGGGATATAAAATCAACAAGAAAATGAAGTATGTTGGCCAACAAGGGCTCAAGGGTGATGATTCCAAAAGGTTCAAAGGCAACTGCTTTGTGTGCAATAAACTGGGATATCGTGCAAAGGATTGTCGAAACCGTAAAGTACAAGTGAATCACAAGAAGAAGACTGTCCAAACCAAACCAATATAACCGAGGTAGAAAAATATTCTGAAAATGTTTCTAACATTAATTTTTCTGTTGTAGTATCCAAAATGAACTTGGTGAAAAATACCAAAGAATGGTGGGTGGACACCGGGGCTACTAGACACAAATATTCGGATAAGAAGATGTTCTTTTCATATGAAACAATTAATGATGAAGAACAACTCTACATGAAAAATTCCTCTACTTCTAAAGTTGAAGGCAAACGAAATGTTATATTGAAAATGACTTCCGAAAAAGAACTTACTCTCAATGATGTGTTACATGTTTTATAAATTCGAAAGAATCTTGTATCTAGATCGTTGTTGAGTAAGAAGGATTTTATGTTAGTTTTTGAGTCCGACAAATTTATACTCACAAAGAGTGAAATTTATGTAGGCAAGGAATATATGAGCGATGACACTGTCAGATGAATGTAATAACAATTATATATGATTTTAATAAAAAGAACACATCTTCTGCTTATATGCTTGAGTCTTCTAATATATGACATAGTAGATTATACATGTTAATATTGATACTTTGCGTAAATTAATGAATTTAGAACTGTTGCCTAAATTTAATATTTACGCAAATCATAAATGTGAGATATGCGTTTAATCAAAAATTAACTAGAGCATCATTTCATAATATTGAAAAAAAGACTGAGCCTCTAGAATTAATTCATAGTGATACATGTCATTTGAAATATATTCAAACTAGAAGTGAAAAGAAATACTTTATTACATTTATTGATGATTGCACAAGATATTGTTATGTATATTTGCTAAGGAGTAAAAATAAAGTATTAGAAAAATTTATGCACTATAAGAATAAGGTTGAGAATCAATTTGGCAAAAACATTAAGGCAATAAGAAGTGATCAAGGTGACGAATATGACGCACCTTTCGATCGGTTCTGTCAAGAACATGGTATTATTCACCAAACTTTTGCGCCTTATACACCTCAGCAAAATGAAGTTGCTGAACGTAAAAATAGAACATTGAAAGAAATGATAAATGTCATGTTGATTAGTTCGGGATTACCTCAAAACTTGTGGGAGAAAGTTTTGTTCTCAGCAAATTATATTTTAAATAGACTACTCCACAAGAAGTTAAACAAAACCGCTTATGAATTATGGAAAGGTTGGAGTCTTTCTTATAAATATTTAAAAGTGTGAAGGTGTTTGGCTAAGGTGATAATTCTTATTCCTAAAATGATTAAAATAGAACTTAAGACTATTAATTGTATATTTATTGGTTATGCAATAAATAGTAGTGCATATCATTTTCTTGTGCATAAATCTGACATTCTTGATATACATGTCAATACAGTCATTGAATCAAGAAATGCATCTTTCTTTGAAAATATATTTCCTAGTAAAAATGCATGTGATGAGAGTTCTCTTAAAAGAACTCATGATACTACGATTAGTAATATAGACCATGAGTTTGTAGATAAAGAAAATGAAGAGACACTTAGACGTAGTAAAAGGGCAAGGACTTTCAAGTCCTATGGTCCAGATTTTCTAACATATTTGCTAGCAAATGAGCCTCAAAGCTTCAATGAAGCGATGTCCACTCCTGAAGCACCTATGTAGAAAGAAGTTATAAATAGTGAAATTGAGTCCATCATGCAAAATCACACCTGGGAGTTGGTAGATCTTCCTCTAGGGAGTAAACCATTAGGGTGTAAATGGATTTTCAAAAGGAAAATGAAAACTGATGGATCAATTGATAAGTACAAGACTAGACTTGTAGCTAAAGGTTACAAACAAAAAAAAGGTCTTGATTACTTTGATACATATTCTCCCGTTATGAGAATAACATCTATTCGTATGCTCATACCAAGTGCAGCATTGCATAATTTTGAGATACATCAAATGGATGTGAAAACAACTTTCCTAAATGATGACTTAAATGAGAAAATTTATATGGATCAAGCCGAAGGGTTTGTTTTTCCGGGACAAGAGAAGAAGGTGTGTAGACTTGTTAAATCACTTTATAGTTTAAAGCAAGTACCAAAACAATGACATGAGAATTTTGACAAGGTAATGATGTCAAATGGTCTCACAATTAATGAATGTGATAAATGTGTCTATGTCAAAGACACAAATAATAGATATGTTATTATTTGCCTATATGTGGATGATATACTTATTTTAGGTAGTAATAATAATATTGTTACAACTACCGAGAAAATGTTGTCTAGTAAATTTGCATGAAGGATTTGAGTGTTGCAGATGTTATACTAGGAATTAAAATTTCTGAAACATCTGGTGGACTTATATTATCTCAATCACATTATATTGAGAAAATACTTGATAAGTTCGACAAAGATGAAAACAACATTGCTAGAACACCAGTTGATATAAATCTTTATTTGTCTAAAAATATTTGTCTAAAAATATTGGTCAAAACATATCACAATTGGAATACTCTCATATCATTGGCAGTCTAGTGTATGTCATGAACTGCACTAGACCGGATATAGCATACTCAGTTAATAAATTGAGTAGATATACGAGTAATTCGAGAATAGACCATTGAAAAGCAATTATCAGGGGTCTTAGATACTTAAAATATACTCTAAATTTTGGATTGCACTATATAAGATATCCAGCTGTACTTGAAGGGTATAGTGATGCAAATTAGATATCTGATATGAAGGACACAAAATCCACAAGTGATTATGTTTTTACACTTGGTGGTGCAGCTGTATCTTGAAAATCCTTTAAGCAAATGTATATTGTCAGATCCACAATGAAATTTGAATTTATTATTTTAGATAAAGTAGGAGAGGAAGCTGAATGGTTTCGCCAATTTCTAGAGGATATTTCAATATGGCCTAAACCTGTGCCAGCAATTTGTATACATTGTGATAGTCAATCTGCAATTGGTAGGGCATATAATGACTTGTATAATGGTAAGTTTAGACATATACGTCATAGACATAATACTGGTACACAATTGCTCTCAAATGAGATTATTTCTATTGATTATATAAAATCAAAGGATAATCTAGCAGATTCGCTTACTAAAGGTTTAACGAGAGAGCAAGTAAATTGCACATCGAGGGAAATGAGATTAAAGCCTATGACACAAGAGTCACATTAATGGCAACCCAACCTAGTTGACTGGAGATCCTAAGATCTAGGTTCAAATGGACAACCAAATTATGTGTGATTCAAAAGAAGTACTAAGGAGATAATCTCTCCTACCTATTCCTATGATAAACTAGTGCTGCCTGTAGAGTTTATTAGGGTAAGCTATGTTTTTAATGACTTTTATACTTTGATAAATTCAAGTGGGATATTGCAGGATATTTATAATAGGAGTCACCTATATGGGTGTGAAGGAGTCGCTTCTATGAGAATTTATAAAAGCTGAATTCTCTAAAGTATTCATGAAAATCAGGAGTTGTTTAGAGCCAAAATGAACACAATCATGGAACCAATTGTTTCAGGAAAAAAACTGTGTGAAGTTCATTCGATCTAATTTATCAAATAGCTGAATAGTTCAAGATATCATGTTCACTATTTAGCTGATAAGTCTGATGGGCTTTCACTAGGGAAGGTTCAAGGCCAACAGTTACCTATCTCGATACACGATCTTTTCAAAAATATACTCTCTATAGTGTGTCAGGATTATCATTTGCATACTAACAACCAATTTTCCATTCATGTGAGGGATTGTTGGACCAAAACAATTTTTTAAGTATAAAAATTGAATTTTGGTCAATTTTGAGCCTAAATTAAAGTGAGACCCGATTATTATTTTGAATAAAATTTTGTGGGTTCATATTCTACTCCGTGAGGAGAATAATGTAGTATATTCACTTGATCAAATCGAGTAAGAAATGAATGAGAAAATAGGCTCCAAATTGACCTTCTTGAAATGTAAAAATAAAAGAAGTGTAATGTGAGATGTGACACCAATACCACATTAGTTGAGGAAAAAATTCAACATGAGCATATATAGGCCAAGTTTGTTTTATGGGATTGAGCCCCAAGGGGTACCACAATTTTATGAGCGGAGCGAGCACTTACATGTCTTCGGTTCAACTGCACACGCGCGCGCGCGCCTCCCGCTCGCCTCGCCTCACCTCATCTCACCACGACCACGACCACGACCTGAGCGAGGCTCGGATACGGATGTGGTTTAGACCAAGCCCTATCTTTTTAGAAAAAAAATTATTTAATTAATTGGGCTAGAATTTTTTAATCCGAAATAAATTTGTCGGTACCCGTTGGATCGCACTAGTTCGAATTTATTTAAAAAGTACATTCATTCAGTCCGTTTTTAACAATAAGGCAAACATTAGAACATATCATTTTCGGCATTAAGTCAGTGCATTTAGAGAGTACACAACACGATTTTGGTTTACTGGACGAGCAGATTGGAGTGCTACTTCTGTTCGTGCAAAGATCACTGTATTCTGAGAGGTAGACGCTCAATATTCCATAAGCACCGTGTGTGGGGGCAAAATCTATCTTAAGGACATAGTGTCAAATACTAGCCTTGATCTACCTAAAGTTTAATAACAGCTCATGTTCTTCAATCGAGTTGATATTTATATTGTTTAAATAAACAGTTACGTGTATCTATTTGTTGTTACTGTTTCGTTTCCCAGCTATAACTCTTTCATTTCTGTGTAACTCTTTACTATAACTGTTTTGTTATACTTTACATGGTTCAAATCATAAATTCTAATAAACGATTTTGAAATATTTTGCACACCACAGTCAACAGTTTTTCCCATAGATTTGGTGCTTTTGGATTTTATTCTTTCTTGTTTTACTGATTCAACAAAAAAATTTGTTGTTGGATTTGATTCTTTTTTTTTTTCGGTGCATTTGGATTTGATTCTTTGTTGCCAAGCCTTGAGTACTTTCATTTGAGTAGGATTATTCCATGGATCAATAGGTTATGATTTTCCTGTTCATTGCCTTATGATTGCATGATTTTATTGTTAATAAAGTAATTGATGCACCATGAAAATTTTTTCATCAAACACTCATTATTTTTTTTGTTTATTGTCATGGGATATCTGGGTTTTTTAGGATTCTTTTTTAATCTATGGGTGAATCTGTTTGTGTAGTGATGATACCATTGTGTGCTTGTAGATGGCGTATACCAATGTGACCAATGATAACGTGGTTGAGGTTCAATCTACTAAATCTGATCGACCGTGCTTACTTGTAATAAGACCATGAAGATTGCTTACGATGGTCCTTAGATCATGAGGATTGCTTCATATAGTTGGATCAATACGACCAGCAAGAGAAGAGCCACTATTTGATGGTTGCGTGTTGTGATTATAATGTGGTCTCTATGTTGTGCATTATTTTTGTTACTCTTTGTAATATTTCTTGGGAATTTGCTCAAGTAATGGGTATTAGTATTTGACAGACTATAAAATATAAGGCTAATATGTTTAGTTAAGTCAAAATTGAGTTTTGTGGCCTTTCTATTTTCATATCCTCAACTTCTCTCTAGGTATAGAGTTCACGTTTTTGACGTATTTTTTTTCACAACAAAAAATGCAACCAAACAAATTTTTTATCAAAAGAAAACTAAAACTATTTTTATTTTTAATTTTTTTGAAAATTGAAAACCACAAACATTTTCAAACGAGCCCTTAATAAAAGATTAAAATTTATTTTCGACAGTTCATGTGGTACAAATTGTAAATTAAAATTTTTTGAGTTTGAATTTTAATAATTTCTTAGAGTCAGACCAAGAGAGATTTGTCTTTCATGAATTTCTTAGTACCGCGCATGAATGACCTGTCTTTGACAAAAAAAAAAAAACACTCACCCCTTGCATGACAAGTTAAAGTGTGTATGGGGTTTTAAGTATGGTTCTATTAAAGTAAAATATAAAAATAAGTGAAAATGATTTTTTGTCAAAGGTAACAAGGTAAAAGTGCAATTTTCGTCACATCTGTTATACTCAAAAATTGACGAGAAATGTCAGTAATATTTCAAAAACAAGTATTGCTATAAAGATCTAATCAGAAATCTAATTCATTGAAATTAGTCAATTAATTGTGAATTTTAAATTTAGATAGAGTCTACTTTCAACTTAACAAATGTAATTGATTAAATCCCAAAATTAAGCTAAATAGTACTTTCCTTCAAAAATTTAGAGGATGTCTCTATAATTACACTAATCTACAAGGGGTGTTATTGCAATTTACCCTTCCGAATATGAATTTAGATGAGCTGAAGATACGAAATCCCGTCCGAATACGATTCATTATTGTTTAGTGGTTTTCTGTCTCAAAAAAGAAAAAGAAAAGTATTTATAGGAGCACGTGTCGTTCTCTTATTGTCTTTGCGTAAACTTTTAGGCGACAGTCATGTCAATTTAACTTCTCATCTCTACTTGTTCAGGAGAGCAGAGAGAGAGAGAGAGAGAGAGAGAGAGTAAAACTCTGTTCGTCAAAATTCTCATGATCATTCACTATCTTGAACGAATTCAAATTCAGAAACCCTAAATCAAGCTCTTCCTCAAAGACATACCAATTCCACAATCGACATGTAAGTATTGCATCACTTTTATTGATTCAAACCAATAATTTTTCTTAGATTTTAATCTCCTTTTTATACAACATAAATAATTACATAAAATATGGTTGAATTGTAATGATTTCTTTATGAAATTTTCGTTCAGGTCCCAAGAGGGAATCGCGATCGAAGCTATAAAACACGCTCTCAAGTCTCTGCGGAAGCGGCATTTGCTGGAAGAGGGAGCTCATACCCCTGCTTTCATCGCTCTTTCGAGACCGATTGCCTCTCAGGTTTCCCCTTTTCCCGCCTTTCTTCTCTATCTAATACACGGAATTTGTAATGAATATAGATTATTTGATGAGTAATTAACTTAAGTTTGCATTGTTAATGGTGAAAATAGTTTCTTGAATTGATAATTAATTGAAGTTGGCCGCAATTTATTGGGACGACCTATTTCTTTCTTATATATAACTAGGAATGCTGGCTCATGTGATGCCTGTGCAATACATAGTCGCTAATAATATGACTGTTTTTAGCATTTTTTGAAGTCATCAACAAATTCTCTTTTGCTTTAAGATGTGGATAAGAGAGAAAAGTAGAAGACCTAGTTAAGATGGGAATTAAATGTGTATTTGTGGAGAAGAGTTCTAATTGGTTGTCGAGAGAGGGTGACGATA
This sequence comes from Ilex paraguariensis, assembly GCA_963454935.2. Classification (NCBI taxonomy): domain Eukaryota; kingdom Viridiplantae; phylum Streptophyta; class Magnoliopsida; order Aquifoliales; family Aquifoliaceae; genus Ilex; species Ilex paraguariensis. The sequence goes on along the minus strand of CAUOFW020000825.1, from coordinate 143,344 downwards.
AGAGAGAAACCACTTGTCTCCCTAAATTTGATGTTTTTGGTCTTGTCTGAAAATGTTGTGAATCGTGTTATGGACACCCACTTCCTATTAAATTGCTATATATTTATTACATCAAAGTGAGGAGCAATACTGGAGCACGCAAGGGATACACAATGCTATGCAAAACCTGTCATAGTAGATACAAGAGAAGGCATTAGTGAGATTTGAACCTAGCATCTATGGGCAAGGCGGGAAAGGCATCCACCACTATGCCAATTCTTCTGCTCAATGTTATACAAAACCTGCCAACACTAATCTCAACGCTATGCAACAATTGGTTGGGCTTTAGCATGAATATATTCTTCAAGTAACCAAACCATTAAACCCCCTGTAGGTAAGAATCTGTAAATTATTAGGGAAAAACTAAACACAACATAATGGTCTTCTTCTACTACTGGGAAGACTATGTCTATGCTCATATTTGGTAACCCAATAAACTCTGCCACAACTATGCCTATGTTCATGTCAAAGTGCTCAAATCAAGTGACCCTCGTTTCCATATACTTAGTTGATCTCAAGCTGATTAAGAACCTATTGGTATTTGATGTTATTTTGCTACTCGGCAGATTGAGCATGGTTTCTCATTGCCTATCTTGTTTCATTAGGTATTTTTGACCTGGATGTTTAAGAGTTGTCCTGAGCGTTAATTAATATCGATTAAAGATTTCACATAATTAGAAAGCTATTAAGGTGATCAACTTCTTGCTATGTTTCTAAACAGTTTGACTTTGTGTATTTGGAAATATTTACTCTGCAAGGAATGCACTTGATGCTGCTGCATTTTAAATAATGTTCTATGTGTTGGTTTTGTATATACTTATCTTTGGTAATTCCTTTGTGTTTTAGTAATTCTGAATATTATGATTGAGTTGGTAGATATATGTTGTTGAAGGGCTCAGAATGGAAAGAGAAGGCAGAAAATCTTGAACTGGAACTTCAACAATGTTACAAAGCTCAAGCTCGATTATCCGAGCAGCTTGTGGTGGAAGTGGCTGAGTCCAGAACTTCCAAAGGTTTAATTCAAGAGAAAGAAGCCACAATCACTAATCTGCAGAATGAGCTCACTCATGAAAGGTCCTTTTTTCTTTTTTCCCTCCTTTACATGTGTTTTTTGCTGTAGATAGTATAGGTTATTGAAAACTAAAAGTGTTGCTTGAATGATTGCAACTTTGTTAATGCTACAGGGATGAATGTTTTCGCTTAACTGCGCTTTTAGAAGAAAAGACTAAAGCTTTAGATTTGGTCATAAGTGAGAATCAGGAAATTAAAACCCAACTTGAAGAGATGACTATGAAAGCTAACAATGCTGAGGCTGAAAATAAGATGTTAATTGACCGTTGGATGTTGCAAAAAATGCAGGAAGCTGAAGGCCTTAATGAGGTACTCTAATTTTTTTATTGCTATAGTTTTTGTTTTAAATTTTCAAGTAGTATGGCTTTGATATTGATATGCAAAGTTATTCCTTGGTAATTGGTAGTGACTTGGTGATGCAACCCACTGGTATCAAGGATTAGTTGAATATTAACATTTTTTTGTTATTATTTCTGATGCGCAACCACATATCTCAGTAACAATATGTGTTTGCAGATATGAGTTGTATGGACTGTTGTCATTTTGTTAAACATTTTTGGCCAAATTTCTTCCCCTATCTTTCTCTCGGCCTCTGCCTCCTCCTTATTCTTTTGCCTAAATATACAAATAAAAATTATCTCACTTTTGTGGAGATTAAGTTAAGGGTTTTAAAATAGATAGGTTTTTGTTGACTTTTTGATGAAAAGTTTACTGCTTCTACTCTCAGTTAGATTGGTAGATTGTCCTGCTCTCATGGTTTTTTCTGAAACCATAAACTTTTTGGATTTATCGACTTTGAAAGGTAATCTAACGGGTTTGTAGATTGCCCTTCTTTTTGTCTAATTTAAAATTTGGGTTTCTTGAGGAGTTTTTGATAAGTAGATTTTCTTCTAGTCAGTGCATTAAGAAATTTTGAATCCCTTAATGGATGCGACTTGATGTAAGAGTTTTTTTTTTTAAACTCAAATTTTATCAAATTTGGATGTTATAGCTTCGGGATTTATGTTATATCAAGGTTTCATATTCCAAGTCTGATTGTTACAAGGCGGAAGAACTTAGAAATACATGATGAATTACTGTGATGGCTTCAATGTGAAAAAACTGAGACGGCTCATCTTGGAATAACTTGACTATCCACCCTATCATTCAAACTGATGGATCACTGAAGTTTAATTATATTCGACAGGTTATTACATTGAAATGTGGTAGAATCGTGTTCTTTTTGTTAGACCAAAACAGTTTTTTAAGTGTAAAAACTGAATTTTTGGTCTACTTTGAACCTAAATTAAAGTGGGACCCGTTCGTTTTTTCGAGTAAATTTTTGTGGGTTTATATTCTACTCTGTGAGGAGAATAATGTAGTATACTCACTTGCTCAAATCGAGTCAAATGAATGAAAAAATAAGTTCCAAAGTGATCCTTTTGAGATGTGAAAATAAAGGTTATGTAATGTGAGATTTGACACCAATCTCACATTAGTTGAAGAAGAAATTCAGCATGAGCATATATAGGCCAAGTTTGTTCTATGGGATTGGGCCCCAAGGGGTACCACAGTTTTATGAGCAAAGCGAGCGCTTACATGCCTTCGGTTCGATCACACGTGTGTGCGCGTGCGCCGCCTACCTCACCATGACCCTAGCCAAGTTTGGCTCGGGCTCGGTTACAGGTGTAGGTGTGGTTAGACCAAATCATATCTTTTTAGAGAAAATTTATTTAATTAATTGGACGTGAATTTCTTAACCGCACTTTGTTCGGATTTTGGGCTTCTCTCAAATTTGAAATTTTGAGTTCAGTCCGAAATTTTAAGTTGTGTCTGTTCATGGAGAACAACTACTCAAGGTGTCTTCTGGCTATTACATTTCAGCTTCTGGGTTGTGTCTTTTAGTATTTTGACTGTCCGAAAAGTCACCAAAGTGTCTATAAATACCCAGGTTCATTACCATTTTGTATCAATTCATTTGTTCAATCCATTTTCGGCATTAAGGCAAACATTAGTGCATTACAGTCTGCATATCGACATTAAGGCAGTGTCTTGGAGAGTACACAACACAAGTTCTGGTTCGTTGGACGAGTAAATTGGAGTGTTACTTCTGCTCTTGTAAAGATCATTGTATCTTGGGAGTCAGACGTTCGATATTCCATAAACATTGTGTATGGGGGTAAAATCTGTCTTAAGGGCATACTGTTAAACACTAGTCTTGATCTACATCAACTTCAATATTAGTTCCTGTTCTGCAACTGGATTAGTATTTATATTGGTTTGACAAACAGTTACGTGTAACTGTTTGTTGTTACTATTTCGTTAGTCTGCTGTAACTCTTTTGTATAACTTTTTTGTGTAAGACTGTTTTTGTGTAACTGTTCCTCACTTCACTGTTACTGCTTTGTTTTATTTTAGATTATATAATATCAGAAATTTCAATAAGTGATTTTACAATATTTGGAATATCACAAACAACAATCTTAAGATAGATTTTCGAATTTTTATAGTTGTTTGTTGTGTTTCTGATACATGTGTTAATTTTTAGATTGTTCTAAAATATTGCAAATTGTTAAAACTTATTTTGTTTACAATTTGTGATATTTTGAAGAGACTTGAAAATTTTGTGAAAAATTGTATGTTCTGTTTATGTGTTTAATTTAAATAGTTACACCAAACAGTGACTCTGTTTTATATAGTTACACTAAACAGTGACTCTGTTTTAAAAAATTACACCAAATAGTGATTCTAAGTTAAACAATTACACCAAACAATGACACCATACATAAACATTAAAACAGTAACTTCAAAACAGTGACAGTAAACAGTAACATAAATTGTCTCTGTTTTAATAACTTGCTTTGGAAAGTGTTACTGTTTTTCTATTTTTGAATAGTTTGTAATCTTTGTTGATCAGAAATAGTTACAAATGATAATAATGTTTCTGTTTCAACAAATCATGTTGTGTCTATGATGCCTATTTTTATTCCTACTCATGTTTCTCATGGGGAGAAATCTGAAAAGTTCAATGGAAACGATATCAAGAGATGACAACAGAAAATGTTATTTTATCTCACTACGTTGAATCTTACAAAGTTTCTTCGTGAGGATCCTCCTGTTTGTAGTGACAATGAGACCGACTGCTAAGTTGCTTCTGCGGTGGATGCATGGAAGCACTCTGATTTTCTGTCTAAAAACTATATCTTCAATGGATTGGATAACACATTATTTAATATGTATAGTCCAATCAAAACGGCTAGAGAACTATGCGAATCTTTGGATAAAAAGTACAAGACGGAGGATGCCAGAATGAAGAAATTTGTTGTGGGCAGATTCCTTGACTACAAAATAGTGGATTCCAAATCTATCATAAGTCAAGTTCAAGATCTTGAAGTGATCTTACATGAGATTCATGCCGAAGGGATGATGCTTAGTGAATCTTTCTATGTGGCTGTAATTATTGAGAAATTACCGCTAAATTAGAAGGATTTCAAAAATTATTTGAAGCACAAACGCAAATAAATAAAACTTGAAGACTTGATCGTAAGATTGAGGATTGAGGATTGAGGAGGACAATAGAGTTTATGAAAAGAAAATTGGCAATCGTTCTATGGAGTCAAAGGCATATGTGATTGAAGAGGGACATAAAACCAACAAGAAAAGGAAGTATGTTAGCTAACAAGAGGCCAAAGGTGGTGATTCCAAAAGGTTGAAAGGCAACTGTTTTGTATGCAATACACTGAGATATCGTGCAAAGGATTGTCAAAGCCGTAAAACACAAGTGAATCATAAGAGGAAGGCTGTCTAAGCCAATATAACTGAGGTAGAATTTTTTTTTGAAAATGTTTCTAACATGAGTTTTCTGCTGTAGTATTTGAAGTGAACTTGGTAGGAAATACCAAGGAATGGTGGGTGGACACCGCCACTAGACCCATATGTTCGGATAAGAAAATGTTTTCTTCATATGAAGTAATTAATAATGGAGAACAACGATTCATGAAAAATTCTTCTACTTTCAAAATTGAAGGTAAAGGAAATGTTATATTGAAGATGACTTTCGAAAAAGAACTTACTATCAATGTTGTGTTACATGTTTCAGAAATTTGAAAGAATCTTGTTTCTGGATTATTGTTGAGTAAGAAGGATTTTAGATTGGTTTATGAGTCCGATAAATTTGTACTTACCAAAAGTGGAATTTATGTGGACAAGGGATATATGAGCGATAGGTTCTTTAAGATGAATGTAATGACAATTGTATCTGATTTTAATAATAAGAATACAGCTTCTGCTTATATGCTTGAGTCTTCCAATGTATGACATGGTAGGTTAGGACATGTTAATTTTAATACTTTGCGTAAATTAATGAATTTAGAATTGTTGCCTTAATTCAATATTAATGCAAATCATAAATGTGAGGCATGTGTTGAATCAAAATTAACTAGAGCATCATTTCATAATATTAAGAGAAGTATTGAACTTCTAGAGTTAATTTATAGTGATACATGTGATTTGAAATATATTCAAACCAGAGGTGGGAAGAAATATTTTGTTACTTTTATTGAAGATTGCACAAGATATTGCTATGTATATTTGTTAAGGAGTAAAAAATGAAGTATTAGAAAAATTTATGCATTATAAGAATGAGGTTGAAAATCAACTTAGCAAAAAGAATAAGGTAATAAGAAGTGATCGAAGTGGTGAATATGACGCACCTTTCGATAGGTTTTATCGAGAACATCGTATTATTCATCAAATTTCTGTGCCTTATACACCTCAGTAAAATGGAATTACTGAACGTAAAAATAGAATATTGAAAGATATGATGAATGTCATGTTGATTTGTTCCAGATACTTCATAACTTGTGCGGGGAAGCTTTGCTTTCACCAAATTTTATTTTAAATAGACTATCCCACAAGAAGTTAGATAAAACCCCTTATGAATTATGAAAAGGTTGGAGTCCTTCCTACAAATATTTAAAAGTGTGGGGGTATTTGGCTAAGGTGATTGTTCCCATTCCCAAAAGAATTAAAGCAGGACCTAAGACTATTGATTGTATATTTATTGGTTATGCAATAAATAGCAATACATATCATTTTCTCGTGCATAAATATGATATTCTTGATATACATGTCAATATAATCATTGAGTCAAGAAATGCATCATTTTTTAAAAATTTCTTTCATAGTAAAAATGCATGTAATGACAGTTCTCTTAAAAGAACTCATGATACGAAGACTAGTAATATAGACCATGAGTCTATAAATGAAGAAAGTGAAAAGGCACTTAGACGCAGTAAGAGGGTAAGGACTTTCAAGTCCTATGATCTAGATTTTCTAACATATTTGTTAGAAAATGAGTCTCAAAGTTTCAATGAAGCGACGTCCACTCCTGAAGCACCTATGTGGAAAAAAGTTGTAAACAATGAAATTGAATCCATCATGCAAAATCACACTTGAGAGTTGGTAAATTTTCCTCCAGGGAGTAAATCATTGGGGTGTAAATGGATTTTCAAGGAAAAAATGAAAAGTGATGGATCAATTGATAAGTACAAGGCTAGATTTGTAACTAAAGGTTACAAACAGAAGGAAGGTCTTGATTACTTTGATACATATTCTCTCGTTACGAGAATAATATCTATTCGTATGCCCATAGCTATTATAGCATTGCATAATCTTGAGATACATCAAATGGATGTGAAAACAGTTTTCTTAAATAGTGATTTAAATGAGAAAATTTTTATGGACCAACCCGAAGGGTTCGTTTCTCTAGGACAAGAGAAAAAAGTGTGTAGGCTTGTTAAATCATTTTATGGTTTAAAGGAAGCACCAAAACAATGACATGAAAAATTTGATAAGGTAATGATGTCAAATGGTTTTACAATTAATGAATGTGATAAATGTGTCTATGTCAAAAACACAAATAATGAATATATAATTATTTGCCTATATGTGGATGATATGCTTATTTTAGGTAGTAATAATAATATTATTACAGTTACCAAAAAAATGTTGTCCAGTAAGTTTGACATGAAAGATTTGGGTGTTGTAGATGTTATATTAGGAATTAAAATTTCTAAAACATCTAGTGGACTTATATTATCTTATTGAGAAAATATTTGAGAAGTTCGACTAAGATAAAAACAGCTTTGTTAGAACACCAGTTAATATAAATCTTTGTTTGTTTAAAAATACTGGCCAAAGCATATCACAATTGGAATACTCTTGTATCATTGGCAGTCTAATGTATGTCATGAACTGCACTAGACCGGATATAGTTTACTTAGTAAATTGAGTAGATATACAAGTAATCCGGGAGTAAACTATTGGAAGACAATTATCAGGGTTCTTAGATACTTAAGATATACCCTGAATTATGGATTGCACTATACAAGATATTCAGCTGTATTTGAAGGGTATAGTGATGCAAATTGGATATCTAATATGAAGGATACAAAATTTATAAGTGTTTATGTTTTTACACTTGGTGGTGTAACTGTATCTTGGAAGTCATCTAAACAAACGTGTATTGCCAGATCCACAATGAAATTTGAATTTATTGCTTTAGATAAAGCAGGAGAGGAAATTGAGTGGTTTCGCCAATTTCTAGAGGATATTCTAATATGGCCTAAACCTGTGCCAATAATTTGTATACATTGCGATAGCCAATTTGCAATTGGTAGGGCACAGAGTGACATGTATAATGGTAAGTCTAGACATATATGACGTAGACATATATGACGTAGACATAATATCGTTAGGCAATTGCTCTCAAATATGATTATTTCTATTAATTATATAAATCAAAGGATAATCTAGCGGATCTACTTACTAAATGTTTGTGAGAGAGCAAGTAAATTGTACATCGAGGGGAATGAGATTAAAATCTATGACACAAGAGTCACCTTAATGGCAACCCAACCTAGTTTACTGGAGATCCCAAGATCTAGGTTCAAAGGGACAACCAAATTATGCGTGATTCAAAAGAAGCATTAAGGAGATAATCTCTCCTACCTATTCCTATGATAAACTAGTGTTGCCTGCAAATTTATTAAGGTAAGTTATGCTTTTAATGACTCTTATATCTTGGTAAATTGACTAAATTCAAGTGGGATATTACAGGATATTCCTAATAGGAGTCACCTATATGAGTGTGAAGGGTCCGTTTCTATGAGAATTTTTAAAGGCTGAATTCTCTAAAACACTCATGAAAATTAGGAGTTGTTCAGGATTAAAATGAATACAATCATGAGAATCAATTGTGTTAGGAAAGAGAATGTGTGAAGTCTATTCGATATGATTTATCAAACAGCGGGATAGTTCAAGTCAGTACATTCACTACTTAGTTTTGTAAGTCCGATGGGCTTTCACTAAGGAAGGTTCAAGGTCAAAAGCTACCTATCTTGATGCACGATCTTTTTAAAGATGTACTCTTTATAGTGTGTCAGCATTATCATTTGTATACTAATAGCTAATTTTTCATTCATGTGGGGGATTGTTAGACCAAAACAGTTTTTTAAAGTGTAAAAATTGAATTTTTGGTTAACTTTGAGCCTAAATTAAAGTGAGACTCGTTCGTTGTTTCGAGTAAACTTTTGTGGGTTTATATTCTACTCCGTGAGGAGAATAACGTAGTATATTCACTTGCTCAAATCGAGTAAGAAATGAATGAGAAAATAGGCTCCAAAGTGACCTTCTTGAAATGTGAAAATAAAGGTTATGCAATTGAGGAAGAAATTCAACATGAGTATATATATAGGCCAAATTTGCTTTATGGGATTGGGTTCCAAGGGGTACCACAGTTTTATGAGCGGAGCGAGCTCCTACATGCCTTCGGTTCGATCATACACGCGTGCCCCTGCCGCCTGCCTTGCCACCAACTGACCCGGCCAAGCCGGGCTCGAGTATGGGTGTGGGTGTGGTTATACCAAGCTCTATCTTTTTTGAGAAAATTTGTTTAATTAATTGGGCGTGAATTTCTTAACCAAAAATTTATTTAATTAATTGGGCTTCTCTCGAATCCGAAATTTTGAGTTAAGTCCAAAATTTTAAGTTGTGTCTGTTCTTGGAGAACAGTTACTCAAGGTGTCTTTTGGTTGTTGCATTTCATCTTCTAGGTTGTCTTTTAGTATGGTGACTGTCCGAAAAGTCACCAAAGTGTCTATAAATACCCAGACTTATTACCATTTTGCATCAATTCATTTGTTCAGTCCATTTTCGGCATTAAGGCAAACATTAGTGCATTACAGTCTACATATCGGCATTAAGGCAGTGTCTTGGAGAGTACACAACGCAAGTTTTGGTTCGTGGGACAAGTAGACTGGAGTGTTACTTCTGCTTGTGTAAAGATCATTGTATCTTGAGAGGCTGACCCTCGATATTCTATAAGCATCGTGTGTAGGGGCGAAATCTGTATTAAGAACATAATGTCAAATACTGGCCTTGATCTACATCAACTTCAATAACAGTTCTTGTTCTACAACCGGATTAGTATTTATATTGGTTTGACAAACAGTTACGTGTAACTGTTTGCCGTTACTATTTCGTTAGACTGCTGTAACTCTTTTGTGTAACTTTTTCGTGTAAAACTGTTTCTGTGTAACTGTTCCGCACTTCACTGTTGTTGCTTTGTTTTATTTTAAGTTACATAATATTAGAAATTTTAATAAGTGATTTTACAATGTTTGGAATACCGCAAAAAACACTTTTTTCTTCCATTCCCCCCTTCCCTTCTTTTTCTGTGATCGAATCTCTACAGTCTGCAAAAGGGTGCAAATTACCCGCACTGTTCTACATGACTGTTCATTTGGTGTGAGAATTCTAGTCTGCTATTTCTTCTGTTTATGTTGGTCTGCCTCATGATGCTATGATCGTGTTGGCATCTAATATTTTGGTGCAACTTTGATGATATTCTTCGTTTTTTTATTTTTTTATTTCCATTTCCATTTTTATTTTTCAAACACTTTAGCAATAAAATATTACAGTATCTTGCTGAGATGAATGACCATGCCTTTACTTGTATTTAGAGGGTGAGAGGGTGGTGTTTAGCCACCTGGAGGAATCTTCAAATTTATGCTTACGATTCTTTTCTTCCAAGGGCCCATCCTTGTATTCGTTGTTATGGTTATTTAATTTTGAAAAAGTCCGGTGGTTTTATCTTCTAGCCATCATATCCTGAGCTAGATTTTCATCTAAGTACAAATACTTTCTCATATTAGGCAAATGCGCTTTTTGGGGATATGCTTGATCAGCTCAAGGCCAGCAGTATAGAACAACTTGCCCGACAACAAGTAGATGGTGTGGTACGTCAAAGTGAGGAAGGTGCTGAGTACTATGCTGAGTCAACTATTCCTACTGCATACAAGCACAAGATCCCTGCCCATGAAGGTGGCTGTGCTTCTATATTGTTTGAGTACAATTCTGACAAATTGTTCAGTGGTGGGCAGGACCGGACCATCAAAATTTGGGATACATACACTGGGTCAATAAGTCGCACTCTTTATGGTTGTCTGGGGTCTGTTCTTGATCTTGCGATTACCCATGACAACAGATCTGTCATTGCAGCAAGTAGTTCAAATAACTTGTATGTGTGGGATGTAAACTCAGGTCGAATCCGTCATACTCTAACTGGTCATATTGATAAGGTGTGTGCAGTAGATGTGAGCAAATTTTCAAGTCGCCATGTTGTGAGTTCAGCTTATGATCGTACTATAAAAGTTTGGGATCTGCAAAAAGGTTACTGCACCAACACAATTATTTTTCCAAGCAACTGCAATGCTCTTTGTTTTAGCATAGATGGACAGATCATTTGTTCAGGTCATGTTGATGGTAATCTTCGACTATGGGATATTCAGACCGGAAAGCTACTCAGTGAAGTTGCTGCACATTCACGTGCTATTACGTCAATATCTCTGTCTCGAAATGGAAATATGATATTGACGAGTGGGAGGGACAACTTGCATAATTTATTTGACATGCGTAGTCTGGAAGTTTGTGGCACTTTGAGGGCGAATGGGAACACAGTGGCATCCAATTGGAGCCGATCTTGTATCAGTCCAGATGACAATCATGTTGCTGCTGGATCCATTGATGGATCTGTTCATATTTGGTCAATATCAAAAGCCAATATAGTGAGCACTTTGAGAGAGCACACAGCTCCTGTTCTATGTTGTTCATGGAGTGGTGTTGGAAAACCTCTAGCCACATCTGACAAGAATGGCATTATTTGTACATGGACATGAGGGATCTTGCTGTCAACATTATATGATAAAACATTAATTGGGGGTACTGCTACTCTTTTTCTATAGCTAATATTCTTTGAAGATAGACCATTGACAATCAAGCTACTGAAACGATTCTTGAGATTTGTAATATTGTTTACCACGAATACTTGCCCTGGTGAAGTTCTTTTCTCTGCCATCGATAAATGAAAAAGAAATCTTGGGGGTGGTTTTGGGTTTTGTTTCTTTGGTGACAACTGCTTATCAATCATTCTCATTTGATGCTTGTTCCAAGAAACTGTGACATTTCAAAGCAAGCAAAACTGGTGTCATCTATATTTAGTTTTCGTGGGGGACACTATCAGTTGTGTTATGACAATGTATTTGTAAAGTTCTCGTGATATTAGTTTTTTAATGTAAAGTTGTCTTGTTTTGGGATAGTGGAAATGCATTCATTATCATCTTATGTTTTGTGAAAGCTTTGAGTTATCTACCACTTCACAGCGTTGCGGCAAGGCTTTTTCTCTCTACTTTGTCCTTTTTCTCTGTGGATTTTTCTAGGGCTTTGTGTTGTTGACTCTGGTAGATATGCATCCATGATGGTTATGAGGTGGAATTAGTGTTTCATGCTCATCTTTCAGAGTTAGGGTTTTGTTGGTTAGAAATGACGACCGCAAGCCTGTTTGACTTATTGGGCAATGATGATAACAAGGTCCTGACACATCTTATCACTGCTCAGAAGCAGAAGATTGTGCCGAAGAAGGCGCCAGCTCCTGAGGATCAACCACCTTAGCAACAGCAGCTGCCCAAGCTGGAAACTAAGTTACCTTTCCAACCTGTTTCTCCTGCTGAGGATGTCAGGGAGGCAAAAGATGAAGCTGCGTGTGGTGGAGGCTGTAGTGGTGGACATGTGGTCTTGGAGGTGGAATCAATAGAGACATGGCAAACAATTAGAATTTATATGGAAACACTAGATTCAATCAAGGTGTCCCTGAAGAGGCAGATACCGGGAAACATTCCAAAAGGCATGGTCTGGTATTTTCTATGGTAGTTGTCATGGTTGTTTTTGTAATGGAGAAGGAGGGGGTGGGGAAGTAGGGTATTTGAATGCTACAGTGGACCTGGTCTGAAAAATGAGGTGAAAGTGATGTAGCTGGTCATGGGAACTGGGGAACTCAGACTGATGAACTAGCGCAGGTGATTGAGGATGTTGTCAATGAAGGTGAGAAAAAATTGGGTGCTAAGAAGCCCTTGTCTGAGTAAGATGCAACTGATGGCAACAAGGAGAATCCTGTGAATCAACCTGATCAAAAGGAACCTGAGAGGAATCTTGAGTATGAGAAGGTGTTCAAAGAGAAGCGGAAGCTCTTCTGGCTCTTAGAACCGAGGAAAGGAAAGTTGATGTCAAGAAGTTTGAATAGATGCGGCAACTTGTAAACAAGAACAATGAGGATCAAAATTGGGTGCCAGCAAGGGTATGTGAAAAGAGTTAGACGAGAAGAAAGAGAGAGCCAAGAAGTCTGTTATCATCAATGAGTTCTTGAAGCCCACGGAAGACGAGAGGTACTACAATTATGTGGTCTTGGGTGAAGGCGTGGACTTGGTGGCAGAGGAGGTTACAAAGGCAGCGGCAGAATGAGCAATGTGGAAGCCCCTGCAATTGAAGATCCTTTGGCAGTTCCCAAACTTAGGTGCCAAGTGAGATTCTCTCTTTCCCTGCCATCTTTCCTTGTTTGGGTTCTTCCAATCTCCAATTCTGAGGGGAACAGATATTATTTTCTTATTTATTTTGTTATTGTCTAATTGCCAGTGCATATTAGATGACCTAAGATCATTTTGTCTCGTGTTTCTCGTTGTCCACAATTTCTTTTGAAGAGTAGAAATTTACAACCTGATCCTAAGTAATAGTTGATGACATGCTGTAATGCTCCTCGGTAGATATTTTATGTCTGGTTGAGGGCCTGGAGACTCGTGTAGATAACAACATCAAGGGTGCTGCATGGCATTGGGTATTGGTTTAATAAAATGAATATGTTCTGTAAGAAATGAAAACTTGTGTAAAACACATTTATATGGGATGAAGGATTAAACAGTTAGACCATCGTTTGATGGCATATCAATATGGGTTGTTATGGACTTCAACTAGCTAGTATGCTCTAGTGTTCACGTTCTGAACTGCTACAATCTTTAGGCTTAGTGTATCTGATAAATGTTGGTTGAACCAGTTAGCGTGAATTGGCATTGTAAAACAATAGGCTTAAATTAACTTCTGCCTTTGACAGCCATTTGTGATTTCAGTTATATTTAACATGCTTTTGACATGGTTTCACCACAACCTTGGATATTTTGTCTCATAAAATATGGTTGAACCTCAATCTGCATGGATGTCTGATGATGCACTGAAGCAAATATCTAATCATAGATTGTCAAGGATGTCCATTTTCTTCTGAAGGTTATATTGATTCTTTTCTGACGCATAATAAGGTATGTTCTTGATTTGGTAATAACCTCTTAAGATTGATTGACATCAATACCAATTGCTGCCTTTGGTAATATGACATGTATCAATGTACTATAGTTCTAGTAAGTTAATAGTATATGGGTTTTATTTATATGGCACTCTGATTTTGTAATTCTTTGTATTGTTTGCCCTTATAAGGACCTTGATATTGTTCATTGTTGAGTTTATTGTCTTAAATTTTATGCACTCATTTAACTTGTTAACTATTGCTGAAGGTGTGGCCTCTCTTCTATTGTCCTTCCACCATCTCATTTTGTAGGATTACAGATTCTGGAGCTTTGATTTCTTTGTGAGTTTCTATCTCACATGGTCTACATGTCGATTTTCATCTGGAATTCAGCTTCCAGATCTACTGCAATTGTGGTAAATACAGTTGGCTTTTTTGGTGATATGTAACATATATTCATAATTTTGGGTATCTAAAAATGCAATGGATCTTCTACATTTATCACTTACATATATATTGGTGATTGAAAATATTACTGCTTCTTTACATAGGTCATGAAACATTTGATCCGTCATAAGCCTTGTTTTATTTGCGTGGTGTTCATTGACCATCCATCCATTTTGAGAGAGCAGAAGGAAGATGAGGCATGGTTAAATACTATTCAGCTCTAAGCAAGACACATCAAGACAATAAGTATCTCTCCTGCCTTGCTGGGTCCTTCATTGAAAACCATCAACTTCATGACACTAATCCACCGGAGCTGCCACAAGGGAGGATCTTATCTGAGATAACATTCGCACTTCTTTGTACCGAAACCTCTACCTCTGTGAACGCATGTCAAGAACACCATTGATTAAATATACCTGAGCTCCGCTTACCTTCAATCGGGAGCTGGTGATGGAATACAGCATCGGAACACCTATGATCAAAACGTTCAGAGTTGCCAACACTGGGAGTGGTCTTTTCTGATTGTAGTGTCTCCCTTGCCAGCATTGCTACAAGCACAGCATTCCCATTTTTTATCCAAAAAATATCCAGTTACCGAAAAGTTAGTTGTGGATCTTCAGAGTGCTTTCCAATTCCTGTAAATCAGTGTTCCTGTTTCTGGTTGAATTGCTATTATTTCCAGGAGTACGTTGATGGTTCCTCCTCTGAGGGGATAATTTCTACAGACACCGACTCTATCAGACAATAGATCACGTGGAAAAACTGTCACAACCAACTTGCCTTTTGGCTGGGGTGACAACAATGATGATCAAGATGGCCGACCTTCTGGAGTCTACCGCTATGCACTGTCTCACCAGCTTACCGATTCTCAACTTTCGTATTCTGTGACCACCAGCAGCAGTGGCACCCACAGCTGGATTTACTTTGACTTATCTGCCACGACGTCCAGCCTGACAACACCATTGCTGCCCAATAACTATGGCTCATACCATTTGAGCCTGCATAAACTGGACATTGAAATGCCGGAATATAGTGAAGACGGTTTCACCATTGATAAAGGTACTGTTTCATATAATGTAAATTTTAATGCGAAGTGAGTGGTTTTGTCCATTCTGCTTTTCCGATTTGTCTCAGCTTTGGGAATTTTTTAAATCTTTCCACTAGTATACTAAGTAACAACTACCACCAAGGGGTTCAAGGGTGCAAAGTCGATATAACTAATTGGAGTTGATCTCTGATTTTATAATCGATCCACAAAATAGAATCATGCGACTAAAATGTAACAGGATATCCTGGATGCAGCAAGCAGGTAGTGCATTATCAAGCTGTTGGAGCTTAACAAATGAGACGTATTTTTTTTATAATAATTAGGACCAAGTAGAGACTCTTGTTATTGAGAGCCCTGATGTTTGACCTTATAAATTCATGGGCATTTGAAAGAGTTGCAGCTTCAATTATCTCTGCTTCCATTGCATTCTCTTTTGAATATGCAATATTTTTATGGATTGTTCCTGTGAAAAGAGTGGGCTCCTGATTGAGCAATGCAGTATGTGACCTTAGAGTTCTCAAATTGTACATTCTGATGTCAATCCCATCAACTTCCACCATCCCCGTAGATGGGTCATAGAATTGCTCAATCAATCTGATGATGGTGGATTTTCCGGACCCACTCTGACCTACTAAGGCCACAGCTTGTCAAACTTCAATCTTCAAGTTTAGGCCTTTCAAGATCTCCTGTTCTGGCATCGTTGGGTAGAAGAAGTCTACCTATTCGAGCTCTATATTTCCATTAATCATTTTTTGGATTAATACCATCTGGTTCATCTGGCTGCATTTTGCTTTTTCTTTCCAAGATTATAAAAACCAACTTTAATGCACCAATGCCTTTTTGATAGATCTGAAGTTGTGCTCTCTGCGTCTGCTATTATTCTTCTTGTTGACACTAAGATGATGAATATTTGGAAGAGCTTCACCATTGCTGAATAACTGCTATTTTTGTCTTGGAACGAGTTCTTTCATGAGAACCTGACTCTAATACTCGTCCGGATTGAATGACTGCAATCCTATCAGGCATTGCGGAGAGTAGAAAGACGATGTGCAATGATAATGGTTGTTCGTCCTACAGATGCTTCTGTACTAAGTGAAATGACAGGGTAAAACTGGAAAATATGAAGAAGCAAAGAGCACCAGTCTAATGTCAATGCAAGGTTTAGAGTTTACATTACTATTCCAGTATTTGATAACAATTGGAATTAAGTGCTAGAATATAATTAAAAATCTAAAAACATATTTGGATAATTCTTAGGCTCAGATCCATGACCTGACTCAGGCTTTGAACCTAAACCTGATCTAACCATGGGTCTAATTACGGACCTGCCCCTAGACTTGGACCCAAACCCAAACCCACGGCTCATACCTAGACTTGGGCCTGGACCACAAACTCGAAACCAGACCTGATCTAGAAACTGAAGCTCGGACCCAGCCTGACCTCGGACCCTAGACCATGGACTCAAACCCAATGCGACCCTGAACCTAAACCTAGACCCGATCCCAAGTAAAGGTAGGGTGAGGGTAAGTGTGGTGATAGACCAAATATTAAGAAATGACAAAATTCTACGCCGATAGAATTAGATATTCTATGGTAATGAGAATTAATTTTCGTTACTCCATACCAAATATTATAATGAGTATTACTACATAATTGGTATATCGACAGTCTTACACCAACTCTCCAACCTCAATCTTCCCAAATTTTCTTTGTTCCTATTACTCATTTTTGTGTTGAAACTTTTTATGCCATAGACCCTGGCGATTTCTTAAACCCAGTACCATAGTTGACCATAAAGTCCGGGAAAAGTCATGTAAAACGCAATACACAGTTTCGTCCGATCAATTGTTCCAACTTATCCTTATTAACACTTCCGCCATTACTGTCTATGCATGTCATAAGTCAACGGGCCGACGAGCAGTATATCAACGCTTAGCTACTGGAGCATTCTCTTGCCCGGCGGGGAATCAAAATTCCCCCCCCCCCCCCTCCTATCTTCTTTTTTCAAGGGTAAACAGGTGAACTGTCATGGTCCTATGGATGTATGCACTGGACTTCTCAAAAGCAACCATGCACCGGAGAGGATTTCAAACTCTCCTATCACAACTTGGCTAGAATATAGCGAGGGAGATGCATACAATTGAACAACTAACTCTGCATGGTGGTAAGAATGACCTTTTGATCATTGAGATACTAACGCTAAATGAAAGTAAACAAGCGTGAAAACTTGAGTTCAAGCAGCAGAAGGGTAGGAGAAAGATGAAGTTCAAACACTCGCAATTACTTTATTGTTTTCAGATTTATCATCGACTGTCTCATAATGTAACACTAAGTGGAGAAACACAGAGCCATGGCTCTTCTGAAGTGTCTCCACCATACCATTACCATGACCAGATTATACAGCTACCACCAAGCAACATGGTGGAGTCAATTATGAACTGTTTTAACCATATGTAATTGGCAGTCAACCATAGCACCTAATGGGGTCATTGCAGCCCTTTGCAGCTGACTGTTTCGAGCCACTGCCTCCACCTTTCTCCAGATATTGCTGGTGGTATTCTTCTGCTCTATAAAATGCCTTTGCTGGGAGAATTTCCGTCACAATCTTCTTATCCTTAAGCGCCCGCTGCTTTGCTTCCATTGATTGCTGTGCCAAACGCGCCTGGGCCTCGTTATAGTAGTATATCCCTGACCGGTACTGTGTGCCCACATCACCACCCTAGGACAAGAACATTTCATAGCTTGATAAATATCGATTAGCATTTGACCAACTCTAAATTAACGTGAAATTGATACCTAAAATTTTGAACTAAGGTTATTAGATTTATCATCGTTCAACCCCCAAGAGCAAGTGCTACAAGTATAGTCAAAGGCAGAGCCAGAATTTTTGTTTATCCTGGGCTAAGTTAAGCATTTATACGACTAATAAAATACAAATGTAAACTCATAAACATATATACAATAATACAAATGTAAACTCATAAACACTTACTAATGAAATTAGACTTTTCGATCCTTCCCAAAATAAAAGACATTTATTATTAAATCTGTATCGATTGCTTCCGTTATTTCTCTTTCAATGTAGACAACTAATGAATCAGTCAAATACTTATCTTCTATCTTGTTACGAAGAGTACTTTTGCATGTTTCATAGCTGAAAACGCTCTTTCTGAAGTTGTCGTAAAAATGAGAAGAGTTAAAATAAGAAGAATCAACCTATCAATCAAATTGTAGGACTCTGTCTTATTTGTTTCTAATAAACCACGACATAATTATGAAATTGTAGACATATTGAAACCTTTCATGGCGAACCACATCAAATCGATAATGATCCAGTTGACATTTCAAATAATGCATGTTTTGTCTGTCAAAATCAGCTGCATAAAACTTTTCAACAAGTAAACAAATGCGAATAGGATTGAAAGATTTAAAGTTATCCCGAGGATCTAAAGTAGAGCTGAGCATAAGCAATTCTATTGTCTCTTCATTGAATCTATTATGTAACTCTTCTAATTGATGATTAATCGTAGCATTAAATATGTCCAAGTGATAGTGATGATCAACTGTAATGTTATCATTTTGTTGACATGGGCAAGGAGATAATCAAAACCTTCTGCTCGCAAGGTTTGAAGCAATGATTTTGTCGATAAGACTTTTGTTTGAGGTTGAGGACCTTGAGGTTCAACAGCCGCAAGAATCATAGGAACATCAACACTTGTTGATGTTTCTACTAGACTCAAAGGTTCAAGAGTAAAATTTGATGTTTCTTCTCCACTTTTCTTTTTGAAGAACGAAAAAATTATTTTTACTCTCTTTCGTTCTTGATTTTCTATCCTAGTAAAGTAAAGAAGGGCTGAAAATTAGAGAAACAAATCAACAAGACAACAATGATTCTACTATTCTAGTTAAAAAATAATCAACAGAAAATCAAAGAAAACAACCTAAATAACGTCTGAATATATGATCAAGGAGACAAGGAATGGGTTATGGTACCCCACACAGCTTAGGCGTAATCCTTGTTTGTGGTTCTTGGAAGAGGATTAGTCGAGTAAAACTAGAGGACCAATGGACGATATGGACGAAATCGAGGTGCTTGGCGTTGGCATAATCCCCTCTCTGTTCTAATCAAAATAGGAATAGAAAACCCTGAAAAACTCTTTCTTTCCATGATTATTGGGGCTTAAGCCTTAAGGTCTTTGGAAAATTTGGCTAATGATTAGTGATTTAGTGGATTGTTACTGGTAGCCTTGTATGAAAGTGATAATTTTTTTTTTTTTTACTCTGGGTTTCAGCCCACCGTAGTCCACTAATGACTTCGTTCTTGAGTATAGTTATCAAATCGCGTATCGGAAGGCGTATAATTTTTTAAAAATAGTATATCGTATCGTATCGTGTATCATAAGACACGTTCAATTTTAATTTTTAAATAATTATTAATAATATATATATATATATATGAATTCATGTGAGTTTAGGAGAATCACAAGATGGAATTATAACTGTGACAAAATAATGTTTTGTCTTATAAAAATATTTAATAAAATATAAATACAAATTATAGAAATAAAATACTTACAATACTAGCACTAAGTGGGCTAGTAGTGAAAAAGAATAGGTGAGAATCTCTTCATTTGCATCATTATGAGAGATTTTGGAATACAGGTTTTTTCAGAGAAGGTAGGAGAATTGTGTCTCTGGTGTGTACTATGGATTTCAAAGAACCTCTGCCTTCAACTGAAGTGAAGGAACCATTTTATAGGCGTAGAGATTATTTGGGGAATCTCTTGCAATGATTTCTTTCTTTACTTTAACCAAAGGTAAAGATTATTCACTTCAACTTTCGGTGGAAAAGCAAGGGTGAGTTACTATAACTCTGGGTGACTTTTGACTAAAGGACACTAGGTGGGTCCTGATGTCTGAAACATGGTACAGAGTGCTATGTGGGTCCCTGCTCCGGACAAAAGAAATCTACTTTCGGTGGAGAAAGCAGATTTGATGGAAACAGTCGGTGCTTTACTAGTGGAAAGGACCGAGAAAATAATTGATATCTTGACATTATACGCAATAGACAACTTTTCTTTCTTTGATAGAAAGTAGTGATTGAAGCTATCTCGCATAAGGAAAAAAATCATGGAGAGGCAAGGTCAGGAGTGAGGTCATCACAATTAGCATATGGATCTTGGGCATCTGGATCCATATTGGCATATGGGTTAATTGAGCCTATGGAGGATGCGGGTGAAGACGAACCACTACTGGCTGCTTGTTGAAGAAGCTTCTTAACAATGACAATGAGCTCAGAAAACTTCGATTTAGGCTGCTTGGAGGAGCCTGGAACTTTGGTAGAGTCCTTAGAGGAGGACTTTTTCTGCTTGGTTTTGACTATTGAAGGCCTTTCAGATGCCTGAGGTTGCTCTGGAGTAGAAATCCTGAGGGCTGGCATGGCCTTTGTTGGTGGTGGAGTTACTGCTGGAAGGATTGCTGCAACAGTTGATATTGTAACTGGTGCTGGGATCTTTACTGGAAACTCCAGTTTTACTTGGGCAATAATGCGATCATGTTGGAATCTTGGCCACCATTTCACACTAGATTGCCTGCAAATAAAGTTCAGAGAATTTTATAGTTACTGAAAAATATTAACAGACTCGTGAAATGAGTTCTATCATAAAAACTAAGTTTAAAAATAGAGGCAAAATAAGTGACCTGATCTTGTAGGTCCAAGGGCAGAATTTCAGGTATGGGGCCATGAAGAAACCACCACTGTGCAAACCAGGCAGGGATCTGGCTTTTGAAATTCCTATCGAATTGAATGAACCAGGAATGAGTTAATGACTCATCCTGATAGAGGAGAAGCTTATTCCATGATTCAATATAATCATAGTAATTAAACTTCTTTTTATATCCCTCGAGATCTTTGAGCAAAAAAGGATAAGATCCTCATTCTTTGAGAGAGATGAACTTTAAAATATATAATGAATGATATATTACTTTACTTGGGTCATTCTTATCAAATATGGGTTTGATATGAATAGACTGAGTAAAAAATAATATATCCTGGTAAAAAACAAATGTTTTCTCCGGATCAGATGGGATAAAGTTTCATCCTGGTTCCAAATAAATATTTACTATATCTTTTGGTTTGCTTAGGTGAGCATGAATAGGTTCAATGGCAAACACTGTAATGAGTTCATCTTTTTTAACATAGTCAACTTTTGGGCCTGTGTGGGCTATAAAAGTTGGCTTGGATTTAGAAACTGGGTATGGAACAACTAGTTGACTTGGGGCAACTAATTGTGGGCTTGAAGAACTAGCTGGTTCTTTCTGGGCCATTTGAAGAAAAGTGGATGGGGCTACCAAGGTAGACTGGACCATTGGTCTTACTGGGTTAGGTTTACCAAGAGGTTGGTAACGATTAGTAATTTGGATTGGGCTTGACAAGACTACTGGGCTTGGCAAGGTTAACTGGGTTTTGGTTTTTGTAGTATCTCTCCCGGCTTTGGAAGAGGTACTAGCCTTACTAATTTTCCTGTCCGCCATGAGGTTCCTGCAAAAATTCACGGGTTAGGAAATCAGGTATGCAGTTATTACTGCCTTTAATATATTCGATGTCAAAATCGAAAATACTTAAAATAGACTGTTACCTGGCAAAAACATGCTTACTAGCAATATTTTGTACATCATTTTTCAAAACATATTTTACAGATTTGCAATCAACTCTTACTAAAAAATTTTGATTTAGAATATCATCCTGGAATTTAGAGATACACAGGACAATAGATAAAATCTCTTTTTTAATAGTACTATAATTCCTTTGTGCATTATTCCAAATACCAGAGTGGAAACGAACAATTTGCTCTGGGGAGTTTGGAGTGAGCTTTTGAAGGAGAATACCACCGTAGCCAATGTCGGAGGCATCAGTTTGGATGATTTTAAAAGAATCAACCGAAGGAATACCAAGACAAGGCAAAGTTTTGATGAACTGCTTGACTTGTTGAACAATGGATGTATGAACAGAAGTCCAAGGAGGAGGATTTCCTTTGAGCCTGTCATACAGAGGTTTAACGGTTTTCCTAAGATCCTGATAAAAATCAGAAACATAATTTAGGGAACTTAAGAACCTTTGCAACTGGGTTTTATCCAGAATTTCATTAGGGAACTTATCTGCAAATTGGATAGAACGACTGATGAGAATAATGGTACATTGCAGTATGATATAACCAAGAACCTTACTGAGGTTTGGAACAACTTAATTTTACTAGCTGAGATGACTAGACCATTATGCCTAACTATCTCAAGGAAAACATGAAGATGCTTCCAATGTTCTTCTGTTGACCTAGAGAAGATGAGGATATCATCTATATAGACAATAGAAAAATGACTAATACCATTAAAAATTTCATTCATTATATTCTAAAATTCACTAGGTGCATTTTTTAATCCAAAGGACATTATATTCCATTCATAATGACCAAAAGGAGTTGTAAATGCAGTCTTATATCTATCTTCTGGAGATATAAGGATTTGCCAGTAACCACTTTTCAAATCAAATTTAGAAAAGATTACTGAATTACTAAGTCTTTTAATTAAATCCTGTTTATTTGGAATTGGGTACCTGATCCATTCCAAAACAACATTTAATGGCTTATAATTGATTACTAATCTTGGTACGCCTCTTTCTAATTCTGCATTTTTTATGACATAGAAAGCTGGACATGACCAAGGAGATTTGGATTTCCGAATGATACCATTTTTAAGTAATTGGGCAATCTCTTCTTTGCAGATTTCCATTACTTCATGACTCATTTGGATTGGTCTGGATTTAGTAGGGATATTTGTCTCACTAAATCCTTTTATGTATGAAAGTTTTACCATATGTTTTTTCCTATGCCAAAAAGTTGTAGGAAGGTTAGATCATACTTCTTCTTCCAATTTTAACCTAAATTGCTCAATCTTTTTAATTAAGATTGGATTTGTTAATTGTTCTTGAACTCTTTTATGGTTAATTTCATCTTTGAGAAATTTTACCTGTTGAGTTTTTTGATTGATTGCATAAAGATGCTAAGAGACTGAGTGATCTCTTAGTTGTCTTAATGTCTTAGTTTCTGGTTTACTAATAAAATTGAAAGTTACTGATTGACCAAATGACTTAGTGGTTACACCCTTAGTATCTGTTGTAAATGGATACAACCGGTATACAAATGGTAATCCAAGGATGACTTCACTAGTCATATTTTGTACTAGGACAAAAGATGTTTTGAAACATATATTGTCTTGACAAATATGAACATTTGGCAACTTATATTTAACTTTCATTTTATTTCCATTTGCTGAACTAAGTTTCTCAAGTGTTTTTTGATAATACTTAATTGATATTATTCCTTCTTGAATACAGTTAACATCTGCACCTGTATCAATAAGGGCAACAGTTTCAAGTTTAAAATCATTAATGATGATCTGTACTTGAAAATACCATTTTTGAAAACTAATTTTGTTAACCAAATTAATTCTGTAACTATCATTAGTTTGTGAACACCCATCGTGAGATGGCAGCTTCGTTACACCCAAATTTTTCACTAAAGAGGTAGAGGTTATAGGTATCCGCTGTAATTGTATTTCATCCTGAGATTCTGTCTCAGATTGTTCATTAACTAATGACTGTTTTTCAGGATTAAAATCCTTTGTTGTGCCAAAACTATCTGTGTGCAAAAAACTTAAAAGCTTCTGCAAATTTCTTGTCTTGAGCTTTTAGTTCTTTAATTTCAGATTTAATTTTATTAACTTCAGCTTGAAGATCTTGTAAAGTGAGTTCTTTCTTTTTCTCTTTACTAAATCTTTCCATAGCTGTGTTAAAGCTAATAAGTTGCTTACTACTGGAAGCATTCTTATCATCTTTTTTTACTAAAAGATCTTTGAGTTTTTTAACATACTTGATTTTTAACTCAGGATCCTCTATTTTACTGAGTAACTCAATGAGAATATTTTCTTCCTCATTTTCTTTGGTTATTACATTAATTGTCTTACAGAGACAACTATCCTTGCAACCTAATTTGATGTTAGGTTCACTAGGATTATCAGATGCTGAGAGGTACTCAGATTCAGTTTTAGAACTACTATGAGAGTCTGAACTGTCTTTACTATGATTGTTTAGCCTAAAGATTTTAAGAATTTCTTCTTCTTCTTGTGGGGCTAAGTTTAATCTTTTGACTTGTTTTTTAACTGGACAATTAGGACTAATGTGACCTGTTTTACCACAGTTAAAACATTTAACATCTTTATCTTTTTTAGATTTAGATGTGCTAGCTTGTTTCCCAGATTTTTTCTTATAAGTTTTATGTTTATAAGATTTTCTAGAATTATCATAAAAATTAGGTTTGCTAAAAGTCTTTTTATTTCGGGAGTAATGACTTTTGTTTTTACTATATGATTTATGGGATTTGTGTTTTCTGGCAACAAATGGTGCTACTGAAGGGAGACCATATTGTTCACAGAAATTTCTCATTTCATATTTAGCTTTTTTCTTGTCATTGGCAAGTTGCTTACTGAGCTTCATGTCAATACACATCTTAAGTCCTTCTTTTTGGATGGTACTAACAAGATTGTCATATGTGAGGGAATCATATTCAATAATCCTTGTGTCTTTACTAAGTGTATATATATATATATATATATATATATATATATATATATATATATATGTATGTATTTTTCATATTACTTAATTATATTGAGAACTTAAATAGTTAGTGGGATATTAATGAAATACTATATTATTATGAGTCTATGTTTTTTTACAAAGGTATATATATATATATATATATACCTTTGTAAAAAAAACATAGACTTATAATAATATATAACATTTCATTAATATCCCACTAACTATTCAAGTTCCCAACATAGTTCAGTAATATCAAAATACAAAAACTTATAATTCAAACTTTTAACATCAACTGCTTGAATAACTTTAATATTAATTAGGAATTTTGAACTCAATTGAATAACATTAGTAACATACTTTATTTTATTTTTTTAAACTACAACTACTGAAACGATGTTATTTCACTAGTTAGTGATTTAAAAATAAATCTTAGGGTAAAACGATGTCATTTCAGCCTCAAAAAACAAAAAAAAACAGAATCGTCACATATCGTACGCATAGTTATCAAAATCGTATGCTTCATGATTCGATTCATACGATCCGATTTGATACAAGTACAAAATGATTCGTATCTTATATGAGAATCGTTTTAGAGTTAAATCGCACCTGAATCGTATGATTCGATTCGTATTTCATGAATCGCACGATTCAATCACTTTTTTTAAAACCCCATTTTTTTGCAAAACGATGTAGTTTTGTCCGCTAAATAGTAAAACGACGTCATTTTGTTTACAGAAGAATTCACGCCCTAATAAAACCCAACCTCTTTGATCGTTCTCTCTAACGTCGTCTAAAGCTTGCCTTGCGTTGTCTAAAGCTAAAGGTCATGGCTAACGCTCTTGCATCATCAATTAATTTTTGAATAGTTTGTTAGATTCTAATTTTTTATTTCAAAATGTTCGCAATATATTTTTTTCCAATCAATTTTTTTATTTGTTCTTTTTCTATTCATGTTTGTAATCTAATCTATACTGAGTGCCACTATTTTAGTTCTTGAATAACCATGATTCTTTAATGAATTCTTTTTTAAGTTGTTGAATTTGAAAATAGTTAAACAAAAGATGAAAATAAAGTAAAAGACTGACGTTTTTCATTTAAACGATGTGATTACGTCAATTGATTATTTTTTAATGCAATAATGTTCAATATTTAATATTTTTTCTATTTTAAATATATAATATTATTTTCTATTTTTGTTCAAATTTTGTATCAAATCTTACGATTCACGATTCTTAAATTTATGATTCTAATTCACGATACGAATTCCGATTTGACAACTATGATCGTACGTATTGTATTGTATCGTATCGTGTATTGTACGATACGGTGTAACCAAGGATGGAGCCATTAGTAGCCTACGGTGGACTGAAGCCTAGAGTAAAAAAAAAAAAAAATACCACTTTTATACAAGGCTATCAGTATCAGCCTACTAAATTACTAATCATTAGCCCAATTTCCCAAATTCCTTAAGGCTTAAGCCTCAATAATCATGGAAAGAAAAAGTTTTTCTTGATTTGCTATTCCTATTTTGATCGGAACAGAGAGGGCATTACGCCAACGCCAACGCCAAGCACCTCGATTTCATCCATATCGTTCATTCGTCCTCTAGTTCTACTCGACTAATCCTCTTCCAAGAACCACAAACAAGGATTACGCCTAAGCTATGCGAGGTACTATGACTCATTCCTTGTCTCTTTGATCATATATTCAGACGTTATTTGAGTTGTTTTCTCTAATTTTCTGTTGATTATTTTTTAACTAGAATAGTAGAATCATTGTTGTTTTATTGAGTTGTTTTATTGAGTTGTTTCTCTAATTTTTAGCCCTTCTATACTTTATTTGGATGGAAAATCACGAACGAAAAAAAGCAAAAATAATTTTTTCTTTCTTCAAAAAGAAAAGTGGAGAAGAAACATCAAATACTACTCTTGAACCTTTTGAGTCTAATAGAAACATTAACAAGTGTTGATGTTCCTATAATTCCTATGACTGTTGAACCTTAATGTTCTCAACCTCAAACAAAAGTATCATCGACAAAATCATTGCTTCAAATCTTGCGAGCAGAAGGTTTTGATTATCTCCTTGACCATGTGAAATCAGTTTGCATGAAATTTGATGTCGATATACTTGATATAAGCACTCAGTACAAAGGGGAAAGATGTTCACGTCAACAGAATGATAACATTACAATTGATCATCACTATCACATGAACATATTTAATGCTACAATTGATCATCAGTTAGAAAAGTTACATAGTAAATTCAATGAAGAGACACTGGAATTGCTTATGCTCAGCTTTGCTTTAGATCTTCAAGACAACTTTAAATCTGTCAATCGTGATCGCATTTGTTTACTTGCTGAGAAGTTTTATGCAGCTGATTTTGACAGACAAGACATGCATCATTTGAAATGTCAACTGGATCATTATTAATTTGATGTGGTTCGTCATGAGAGGTTTCAAAGTATGTCTACAATTTCAGAATTATGTTGTGGTTTAGTAGAAATAAATAAGGCAGAGTCCTATAATTTAATTGATTGGTTGATTCGTTTTATTTTAACTTTTTTCGTTTCTGCAGCAACTTCAGAAAGAACATTTTCAGCCATGAAACATGTCAAAAGTATTTTCCGTAACAATATGGAAGATGAGTATTTGACTGATTCATTAGTTGTCTACATTGAAAGAGAAATAATGGAAGCAATCGATACAGATTTAATAATAGATGCCTTTTGTTCTAGGAAGGATCGAAGAGTTCAATTTCATTAGTAAGTGTTTATGAGTTTACATTTGTATTATTGTATATATGTTTATGAGTTTACATTTATATCTTGTTAGTCGTATGAATGCTTAACTTAGCCCGGATAAACAAAAATTCTGGCTCCGTCCTTGGGTGCAACAATGATACAGAGACACAATACGTATCATTTTTCAAGTATATCGTGACTATCGTATGATATGTATTGCGTATCGTACTATACTAAATACCATGACTACAAGGACTTGTACCACTCAATAAACCTTGTATCGACAGTAAGAGCATGATATTTTATCCATTTATTTGAGAGGACAGGCATGGGGAGGGAAGTTCAAAGTATTGACTAGTTAAGAAGGCTTTGGGTAGTCTGTTAACGGATACCACGAGTTTTCTTTGTTTTACTCAAACCATTTGTTTCACATCCAAGACATTAACATCATTACTTGCATAATTTGGCCATCAACATGGGGTAGATTGATGGGTTTTTGGGTCAACCTCAATGTATTCAACAAGGGCATGTTTGTTTCGAGTATAAAATTTAGGTGGTATAAGGTTTTATATCTATTCCACTTCAATCCAATAGTATATTATACCCGGTGTTAAACTATAATCCCATCTTTCTCCTTATTTGTTTATCACAAATATTATCTGTGTAATACCTACTTAAAAAAGTCAACAATTGCGGCTAACCAATGTAAAAGACAATTTTAACCTTAAAAAGTCAAAAATTACGGCTAGACTTTTATATGAGAATTGTACCAGAGGGCATTTCAGTTTATTTAGTTTATAATACCTATACCAAAAATATAATACCACCCCCTAAGTGATATTCATTAAGACCTTCTATGAGACATTATGGCTACTATTCATAGCGGGTCAGTATTACGACCCGAAAAATAGAACTGACTATAAAATGCCAAACAAACAACGTATAAGATAGATCCCACATACTATTTTCCTAATACTACCTCCTTATACCACTCTAATACTCAAAACAAACGGCCCCAAAAGCAAGAGAAGGACAGTGTCTAAGCCTAATCTAATGGCCTTTCTACTTGAAAGGTGATCAAATTCAACAAAGGATCATTGTGGTTGTGGGAGAGGAAGCCAAAAATTTATTTTTGACTTTCACAACTACTTCTCCTAAAGACTTGTACAAAAGGTTTGCTCCTCAACCCTCCCAACGCTTAATATGCCTGAATCCATCTTTAAAAAATACGAATGTCAACAACAAATGCAACATTTGCTCTCTTTCATGTTAGGACCGATCCAAAATGGTTAAGACCCATTTCAATCTTTACTAAAGTGGCTCGAAGAAGAAGAATAAATTGGAATGCTATTGGAACCTAATTTACTGACCTAATTTGCTAACCGAATTTACTATAACCTTTAGATTGACTGTAGAGCCTATCAAACATTGAAACTTAGTATTGATCAAATGGTTCTATTGAAGCTACATCATTATGTCAACAAATTAGGTTAAATTTTTAGATCCAAATAGTATTCCTCGTAAACATAACCTTTGGCATTATTTGTACAAAGGGAACGATTGAAACCCTCAAGTACCACGTTGCAATTTAAGTCTAGTTTTAAGCATTGAACCAGTGGATCCTACTAAAGTAACCACCCAGTTTAGTTCCCATTAATGAAAGCATATTGAGCCCACTTTCAATTCAGTGATTAAATTGAATTAGGATCCACAGATTAGGTCCAAATAATATTTTCTTCATACAAAACGTCGAAATTTGATCAAATTTAAAATTGTTGTATTGGAATCAAACTGTTTATCTTGACCAAAAATAAAAAAAAATTAAAATTATATACAAAAAGTATGTGGATCTCCTCTTCTCTTAAATTCCCCCAATTTTAAAATCGCCAATCATGAATTTAAGTGAAACCCATAAAATAATCAACTGAATAGAACTCTTCTTGTACCTGGCGATTCAAGGTAGAAGGGTCATGGCGGCCCCAGAAGCGAGAGAGGAGATTGGTGTATGGGCAGACTTTCGGGTCGAACTGGACCCGAACCACCTCAGCATGTTTGGTGGTGCCAGTGCAGACCAGTTTGTAATTCGGATCGTGGAGGTGGCCCTGAGAGTACCCAACCTCGGTCTTGACCACACCTTCCACTCGCTGGAACTCCAGCTCCACTCCCCAGAAGCACCCGGCTCCGAATTGGGCGAATTCGAGACCAGGGTGGTCTGGGGTGTCTAGATCCGGACCCAGAGCTGGATTGCTTGATTTGGGGTTGTGTTCTTCACTGGAAGCCATTGTTGTTTCTCTTGCCTGGAGTCTTCAGATTAGAGGCTGAGAGAGTAGGTTGGGATTCAAGTTTCACAGGGGGATATTTTAAGTAGTTAGGATGTGGGTCGGATTCAGAGTCATTGACCAAATCAAAAAAGAAAAATCACATTGGGTGTTAGGTGTGTTAGGATGCTCGAAAAGAATTAGGTAAGATATCAAATTTATATTTACTCTTACCCGTGCCTAATCCACCATTGGTTTAGATATAGTAATATGTCATGTCTTATCCGATATTTGGTAAGTAATTTTTTTTTTTGTCACGCTCACGAATATGAATAATATTAAAAATATTTTTTAAGTTAACTAGACCATTATACCCTTAACGGTTTTTATGGCAAAAAACCACTCAAACAACCATCAATTTATATCCAAAACCATCCATGTCCCGGCCACATACACTTCGTCCAGAACCATCCATTTCCATCTCTCTCTCTCTCTCTCTCTCTCTCATGGCAGTTGGGTATAAACTCACACTCACACAGATATATAATATATATTTACTAGTCATTACTCGTGTCTAAAGACACTATACAACAAACAAATGAAATCTTAAATAATTACCCAAATGTAAAAATAATGACTTAAAAATATTCATACCAATTCTTTTTTTAAAATAACTCAATATATATTGTCAGTCATATCTTTCGTATTAATGACACTGTCATAAAAACTCTCAAAAACAATACAAACACCATATATACAAATGTCTCTAGGAAAAAAAAATATTAACATAACCCCATTGAAAGGTATAATTTTTAAGTAATAAATAAAATCTTACTCATTTATAAGACTCGCGAATTTATCACTTCTATCACCATTCAATCCAATAACACAACATAATTATAAATTCAACCACTATATTTTTAATTCATTCTATCCCCATTTGATAAATACCTCAGACAAAAAAAAAATAATAATAAAATACAATTAAATTCACAATCAATAAGCAATAAATAAAATCAACTAAATCTTACTCATTTATAAAATTTATGAATTTATCATTATTATCACTATTCAACCCTAAATGACACAATATCTTTGTAAATTTAATCACTAAATATCCAATTCCCCACATATAAATATACACAGAAAAACACCCACACATTTTCTTTTTGGTTATCAAAAAATTCTCAACCAATAACTACTCAAGTTTTCAAGATATAATAATAATAAATTAATGTTTAATTAAAAAAAGGATAAAAATCATGGACATTTCCTGAGTTATGACAATATTACATGGATAGCTCCTAACATTTTATAAATAACACTGAAATCCACTAAAGTTTGAATTCATTGCCTAGAGACCCCTTTGTCTCCCTTCTGTCAATGTTGTTAATGAAAATTGATAATTTCATCCCAAAAAATTATATTATTTTTACAATTGCCATTCTCTAAATTTAGTACCAAAAAAAATTAAAAATTTAATAAATTTTAATTTAGTACCCAAAAAATTGATTAAATGAATTTTAATATTAATTTGATAACAATGAAAAGAAATTTGATATTAATTCAATAAAGTTTAATATAAATTGAAAAAAATTAAATGTCAATTTTACATAAAATTATATGTTGATTTATAATGTAAGGTTCATTTTGTGTTGAATATTATTTAGTGTTTATAATCAATGTGCTATTTTTTTTATTTATATTGAGTGTTATTTACAAATTAAAAAGCAAGTGATAAAATACATGATGTCATATATATAAAAACTTCGAATTAATTTTATAGAATAAATAATTTTATAAGATATAATTTCATCTTTTTTATGGAGTAAATAATAACAAAAATAACACTGAAGAAACAAAAAAAAGAAGATAATAGTATGAGAGAGAAAGAGAGAGAGAATTATATGAGAGTTGAAAGTTTTAGAGTTATACAAAAAATGAAAAGACCAATTAAGACTATTAGATCAAAACGATCTGAGCCACGAAAAGCTCAAAACAAACAATCTAACTATTTTATTACATAGATTATACACCGGTATAAACTCACACACACATTTATATTATTTATAAATGTTAGCATTCATGAAAAAAATTTATTTTCTCTTTATCCACAATTATTATAATAAAGTCAATTATACTCACATATATATTTTCATCCTATTTTTTTTTTTACGCCTATTTGACTTTTAACTTATTTTAGATTCTTTTATAAACATTTAAAAATTATTTTGAACTCATTTATTATTAGTATAGTTACATACAATTATCTATTATCTATATGAAGAAGTAAAGTCTTATAAAGTCAAATATATGTGATTTTTTATTTTTTTGGTATGTAATAATATAATAATATTATAAGTGATTTCATCAATCTATTTAATAAAATAAAAATTAATAATTCTATAATATATAATTAGATGTGCAAATATCTAAAGGGGTCAAAAAAATACTTAAATAATTAAGAGATTAAATACTCAAAAACTTATAAAATAAATCAATAATTAATTTTAATTATAATTAAAATAAGGATTAATTATTCCACATCTAATTTATTATTTTATTTAATTATACATATAATTCATTTTTTCTATAAAAATTATATTATTTAAATTTATTTACGTGCAACTAAGACTGTGCAAAATACTCGATCACCTGAAAAATCGATCCGAAACCGACCCTTTCAAACAAAAACAGGCAGGCATTATTTATTTTGGATCGATTTCGGAAGAAAATATTGATTAACTGATAAAATCGATTCAACTTGCGGATACCTTTAAGTCTAAACCCGAAATAATCGACCACCCAAAAAATATTTAATAATCTATACTACTTTAAAATACCAACATATCAGATTTTTTTTTTTTTTTTCGCTTTTATCCTCCAAAATTACAACTATTCCATTCTTATCCCCGTCATTAAAGTACTCCCATTTTTTTTTGTCATTACAACTATTTCCCTTCTCTCTCTCTACATATTCACAGTTTACACAACCAGGCACACAATCCTACCCTTCATCTTCTTCCTCTCACTCTCCTGCATATTCACCAAATCCATATGCAATGGTTCACATAATACACTGATTGCGATAAGGGTTTGGGTGTTGAGGATGAAGGCAGCGCTGAAGATAAGAAATTACAGCCTGAAATATGGGCCTTAGGATTAAGAAATCCTTGGCTGTGTAGTTTTGATACTGTGAGGGCTTCTTATTTCATGTGTGCAGATGTATGGCAGATATTTGATCATCCGTCAGTTAAATTCTTCTAATATTGTTGATATCATACAAACAAAGCTTTTGATTGACTTATCTAATCGGCCTAGGTCCTCTTGTTGCTGGGAGTCTTACTGTGTGTGAAAAACATAGTTTCCATCTTCTTGGGTTTATGATGGATTGTTGAGGAAACAGGGAAAAAATAAAACAATTTTGAAGAGTTTTGGTGGTTTTCTGGTTTCTTATGTTTTGAGATTTGAAGGATATTTTACAATTTCACTTGAACATAAATAATTTTTTTAATGTGTTAGGTGTGTGGAGAATTTTGTGCTATGGATTTTATACACAAATGAGGTCTGTGAGTCTCACCTCCGATCCGAAGCTTCCCTTTAGAAGTGTAATATTTTATTGGGTAAAGACCCAGAATGGCACAACTTGGATCAATGTTTTTCCAAGTGAGATAGATGCTTTATAACTTATAATAATCAATTTGTTGCCGTTTGATTTTGTTGGAAATAATGTTTCATGACATTTTTATTATATGTCAAATTGGACTCAAACCCCATAACCCACAAACAAGAGGCAGAAATGACGATGCAAGAATTGACCACTCTGGCTCAACATACTTCTGTAAGTTTATTTTTGTACTAGAAATGCTATAGGCCTTTGCATATTTGAAGTTAGTTGATAAGTGGGAAAGGTTCTATTGTTTGATAATATTTTGTTGTAGTCAAAATGGAGTGGTTTCTTCTCAAGTGATATTTAACCTGTTATGTTGATTAGTTGTTTCCATCTCCGAACATGAATTTCTCGACATTCACAGCTCACTTGGTAAACAAATTTTAAAAAAATTCTTGTTAAATTATAGGTGAATTCCATCTGACGACAACATTGATTACGACGGTTGAGATAAATCCACAGTTGCAGAAGGCACAAGAAATGCGAGAATGGTATGCTATAATAATAGTTGATTGCATGGGCTGCAAGGACAAAATAAGCACCAAAGACTGATATTGAGTTCTGAAAAACCTTTTTTCCTATACAAATATTTGGGTTTTACATGATTTCAACCTAATATATTTAGCTTTTTTACTATCTGGGTTTGCTTTATATTATTATTATTTTTTTTATGATTTTAGTGTGTTGTTTTCAGACTTTGTATGATCTTAGTTGTTTTATTTTTGAGCTTATAAATTGGATTTAGCATTGTTGAGGTACTTGCTTTTTTTCTAGGAGTTCTATCTGTTGGGTTGTTCTGGTTCATTAGATTGGACATGTACTCGCGAAGGTAAGTATGTTGAATGCGGTAGTTTCTTTTACATAATACATCAATATTGATAAGCCTACAATAAGAAATTGGGTTAATTTTGTCTTTTTCTAGTTAATTTCAGTGGTTATGGTTGTGACTTTCCTGTATAGTATCAAGATAATGGGGTTTGACACCTGAGATAATGAAGACATATGCTTAGCTAAGCTACAAGCTTCCTTGTAGCTTGCTGGTTTTTGGATTTAAGCTGATCAAGGGTTAGTGGGTAGTTGGAATATTGACTTAGCTCTATGTAGTTTGCACTCATTGCCATTGTTAATCCTATTATCAATTTTCCAGACTTAGCAAGGCACTGCTTCTTCACCCAGTTTAGAATGGATGTATTATAAATTTGCCTGTGATGGTATCTAATAGAATGTTGCTATTATAATGCCAAGTGCTTGTTCAATTGATTTTTTTTTTGTGATTCTTTTTTTTTTTTTTTGATATTGTGGGTGAAGGTTTTGTAATGTGTTACAATTGTGGACATTGAGATGAGTGTTGAGTGTGAATATGGGCACAATTTTGGATGTTAACATGGGGTAATATAAGTCCTCAAAGTCTTGGCATGATACCAATGGTGTGTGCACAAGCTTGTCAATGTACTTATGGTCAGACTTATGTTTTACGTTGTAGCTCTGTTTTATATGTGCATGCTTGTAAATGTACTTTATGAGAAGTGTATTATACATGGATATTGCATTGCTTGAGACAAGAAATCCTATAATCTAAACATGAGGACCAAATTACTCGAGGAGAGCAATAGGTGTTTAATCATTAACATGACAGATTTTTTCTAAATTGTTTTGATGATACATCTATTGCTTGACTTCTATTTTTTCCCCCTTGGATCATTTACTGAAAATTCGACTATGCGATAAATTAAACTATATGAATGTGTAAATTTCAAAAAATACTATTTTGCTTGAGAATAATTTATAATTGATTTGGTGATCTGTAGTACTAGGTTGTAATTAGATTGTTGGTGTTGTTTGTGAGTGGGCAAGTATCTGAGCTTGAAAGTAATAAGCCTTGTGTCTTGTCAATATAGTGGGTCAAATATAAGTGTAGAGTGAAAGTCTTAGTCACAATTGTGAATGAGTATTCTGTGAGGTAATTGAGTGGATCCAATGAATGCTATCTTTAAGGAGTGATCTTGGTGTTAGATTAGTAAGTGATGAAATTAGTCTTTTGAGTTTTATCACGTCCACATTGTTGTTTATGAGTCTTTTGCTCCTTTTTTTACATATTGCTGTACAGAAAGCTAAAAACATGCATAACCAATTTAATCACCTCTCTCTCTGCTTTGTGAAAGGTTATACAGGTACTCATTTTCTCACTTCTTGAACTTTATATTATGCTATTTCACTATGGTTTTTCATTTTTAGAAATGAACATGGGATTGCAAGTGGTAACATCGATAAAATTATAATTTGTGCAAGAGATCTTGAATGCAAATCATATGAATTCCCTGCAGCTTAGAAATTATGAAAAGTATTTGTGTGAGGTATACCTCTGTTTTCTATAGATGTTGAATAAATTTCACTTTTTTGCTTAGTTTGATGAGAAGTGTTAAATCCTCTAGAGCAAATTACTCTAAATCAGGTTATCCATTTAATCTGGGTAGTTGTGGGTTCTGATTTTTGCATGCATTTACTTTATTTTCCCTTTAAGGTTTATTCGTCTATTTTTTCCTCGGTATGTTGGATATACTAAACCAAGCAACCCAATATATATAGATGTCAAATAAATTTCATTTTTTTGCTTTGTTTGATGAGAAATTTTAATTCCTCTAGAGCAAATTGCTTTAAATCAGGTTCTCCATGTACTGTAGGTAGATGTGGGTTCTGATTCTTTTGCATCAATTTACCTTTTTTTCTCATTAAGGTTCATATCATCTATGGTTTCCATGGTATATTGGATAACAAAACCAAGCAACCCAATATTGTGTTATTTATTATTCATAGTGTCATAATTGATTTAGTAATTCTACCAAAAAGGATTCAACTTCGTATTATTCTTTTGGAATAAGAAGTAGAAGTTCTTTTGGTGTAAGTATTTTTACACGCATGGCTCTATTCCAATATTAACCTTCCTTGTCAATCACCAGTAACAATTTGGATGGAATTAAAAGTCATGGGGTGATCCCGTGACTCAATAATTAGATCAATTGATAAATTTATCCTTTTTAAGCAATCACCATAAACTTTATCCTTTTCTAACCAAATCACAAAAGCACCGAATAGAGCAACAATTAGGTTGCATCTGGCAGGCGATGTGCTAATTTTAGACCAGATAATTAGCCTTACACGTGATTCTGAATTTCATTTTCCCACGCATAGTTTTTCATATTTTTTTATTTTTATTTTTTCATATCAAACGCATATTTTGTGAGTATGAATGAGTGAAATAAAAAAATAATAATTTTTTACTATATTATGTTAATTACTCTCATATAGTATTTTTCCATCTGTTTTTCATATTTTTTTTTGTTTTTGCATATCAAACGTATATTTTGAGAATATGAATTAGTGAAATTAAAAAAAATTAACATTTTTTTTTTCTATCATCAAACAATCATCAATGACATGCCTTCAATCCTGTCTCAGCTAAATTTGGGATATCGAAGGCTCAATCTATGCATCGGTTTACCAAAATTAGGGGTATGAAACATATCGTGTTCTGTGACCCATATGTCGTATTATTCGTGTTGAGACTCACAAAAAAAAAATTATTTAGTGTGTTATGAGTATTAAATATTAGTTTAAACAATTTATTATACGTATTTAATAATCATGTCAATTTTATAATTATTCGTGTCAGGTTCGTATCAACGGGTTAGAGTTGACACCCCTAACCAAAATCACATCAAATAAGTAGATAGTCTTGAAAGCGGAACTTAGAAACTTGTTAGGTGTAGGTTTTGACTTGTCCTTTTCAATGTTATTAGTAAAGCGCTACGTCACTAACGCAACCCCACACAAGCCTTACATTTTTTGTGTTAAAAATTATGTCCATATATTTATGTTATCCAAGGAATATAGAACATCCCAATCTAGATTAGAAGAGCAAAATTTTCATTCTTCTCTTCTACTTTTTGTTCTCTTTCTTTCTTATATTATTTTTGTGGACCTTGAAATTTTCGATGTCGTTCTTCTCATTTTTTTTTTGTTCACTTTCTCTGTTATATTTTTACTGTAAGCCTACATTGTAAAGTCTCTATTTTATTATTTCGAGGCACATACTTTAATTTTTAAAGTATAACGTATTTCTCAAGTGAGAAAAAGGCAAACTACATCTTTATGAGCAAATTGTGAATTGGTTGTGCTGGCATTCATCAAATATTTGTTATTTAATTTGTTGTGTTTGCTATTTTTGATCTAGAATTTATTACCATATTGATGGTAATTTCAGTGTTATGCATATCCTCATTTGATTGAAGGCGGTTTCTTGTAGAATATTTAGTAGAATTCATTTGGTTCACGATATGCCCACTATGTTTCATTATTGTATGTATAAAACCCAAATCATTTTGGTTGATTTTGTTTGGAGTATTCTTGTTGGCGACATGATATTTTTTTTTGACATCTACGTTGTTATCTTTTCTTCTTGTTTACAATAAAAGGCTTACATTATCATTGTGGGACAACTTTCTTATTTTAGACGGAACGTGTCTGAGTTTTTCTTTGGGTAATATTATAATTGATGTTTACACAGCATGCACATGCAAAATTGCATTTTCATTGTTTTTCATCAATTGTATTGGTCTAATTCCTTTAAATTTTTGGGGCATTTCTGATGCTGCAAAAGCTATTCTCCGTGGATTTCAACGTCACTTAGTTATGTTTGGCAAAATAGTTATCACTCTTGCTCTTGTTCCTCAAATGGGCAGGAGGAAACATGAGGCCTGAGAATACATGTAGTTTAATTCCTTTTCTAAAGTGGTCTTGGCAAATGTGGTAGTCTGCACTATTTGTATCAAACCATATTTCCAACTCCTTTAAGAGGACAAAAGTGAAAGTTATGTGCACTTAAATTTTTGTTGCTGGGTTGAATACCCTATTGCAGACATTGTTGGGACTAAATTTGTTTGGTTGATGGAGCAACTTGGACTCCATATCCGTTCACGATCTACATCCCTTCCCATAAAATTTTATGGTGTTAGAATGGCTGCAATATCTCCGACATCCCTTTATGACGACAATGTGAAAGTTCCACTTACTCATCCTTCTGTTATGAAAACGTACAAGGGGGAGTCAAAAAACTACAGTAGGCCATTATTCATAGATTCACAGGAACTCAATGCCATATGGGAAATCAGCCAAGGAGGAGCCAAGTAAGCTTGTGTAGTTCAATTGTTTAGGAGTCCTTATCTTCACAGAAAATCGTTATGGTTATAACATAATGGAAATGTATTGCGATGGCGTCTTGGTACACATACCATAGAAACTTTGAGCCTTATGTCTGATTTCACATGCAGGAATTCGTGTCAAGAATGGGGTTGCATGACATTATAACACCTATGAGAAAAGCTAACCAACTTTCTTTGTTCACTCTTGTAAGCCTGTGAAGTGAATCTCTTTTTATAAGTAGATGTCTACATTCAGCTCATGCTCATGAAAACGAAACCTGCACAACTTATTTTATATTTTTGTACCCTCATTTTCTAATTGTTATTTCA
Organism: Ilex paraguariensis; assembly: GCA_963454935.2. Classification (NCBI taxonomy): domain Eukaryota; kingdom Viridiplantae; phylum Streptophyta; class Magnoliopsida; order Aquifoliales; family Aquifoliaceae; genus Ilex; species Ilex paraguariensis. The sequence goes on along the minus strand of CAUOFW020000825.1, from coordinate 104,221 downwards.
AGCATTTGAATTAGTACATACCATGTTATCGACTTTTTAGTGGGTACATATCTAAAAGAGTTGATAAGTGTGAATGGACTCACAAGAGTTGATTGCTATCATAAGATCGTCTGTGTTTACTTTCATTGTAAAATTTGGAGAAAGAATATATTAATTTGTACTTAAAATATTCCACGTGCAACACAAGTGTGCATCAACTAATAATATAAAATATATATATATATACATATACACTCAGGTCTGGATTTGTCCTTTAAATAAAATAAAAAACAAAATTATAAAAGCAACTAACCTTAGACTTCCACTATTCAGTCTTTCTTCTCTTTCGCCGCTTCTCTCTCCTCTCTCTCAAACGAAAAAACTCTTATTTTTCTTCTACTATTCTTCATCTATGGATTCATCATCGATCATAGAATGACATCAATGATCGAGTAGAAGTATATCTCAGTCCTATCGAGTAGATTTGAAGACTCAAGGTCAAATGGTGCCATCAACTATCGAGTAGAAGTAGATCTCAATCCTATTGAGTAGATCTCAACCTTTTTTTCTTTGACTAATAAATTTCTATTTATTATCTCTGGTTATCCATCTCTTTGAATAATTTTTTTTTTAATCTTGAAACTCACTGCTTGGTCTTAAACTCACTGGCATCAATTTCTTTTTTTCCTTGCTCTCTATTTTATTATACACATCTTCTAAATACCCATTTGTTTTTGTAGTCTTGAAACTCACTCATTGAGTTTTTCCTTTTCCACTTGAAAGTTGAAACTTAGTCACTACCATCAATTTTTTTTTTTTCATTTTTTTCATTGCTCTCTAATTTTTTATACATATTTTTTGAATACATTTTTTTTTTGGTCTTGAAACTCACTGCTTGAATGCAGTGAGTTTTTCCTTTTCTACTTGAAACTCACTATTTGGTCTTGAAACTCGGTCACTGTCATCATTTTTTTTCTTTGCTCTCTAATTTCTTATACACATTTTTGGAATACATTTTGTTTTTTGTCTTGAAACTCATTGCTTCACTCCATCTCTTTATAATGATCGAGTTAAAACTAATTTTTCTGATCATAAATAATTAAACATTCATGATCATAGGTTGAATTTGACCATAAATTATTCTATCTATTTTTTCAGATATTAGTCCATAAATTATTTATGTATGTTCTCTTGTTATGTTTATATAACTCGTGAAGGCACTAACAGATATTAGCGGCTAGCTTATATGTTCATAGCAGAATATCTTCAGAGTTCACATACACTTAGAGGTAGGAATGAATGTGGTTGGAATCGAAGTTACCCAAATAATAATAATAAATAAACTAATATACAATACTTGAAAACAAAACGGCATATATCAATGGGACTAGACTAGAAGCTGATTAAAAAAAATATAGCCAAGTAGCCAATGGTTTGGTCCATTTTAACAGTAAATATGGCTGCCCATTTGTAACTCAAGTAAACTATTGTAATGTCTGTCTTGAATAGCCCAAAATATTTTCACTCAACTGATGAAACCATCGCCTACGGGTTGGGTGAGGCCTTTGGGCCTAAGTGGGTTAAGGGGATGGGGCTATCCCACATCGGATAGCTCTCGGGGTGTGTGTGTGTGTGTGTGTGTGTGCACAGTTATATAGAGACAATAAAACTTACACTTTTTAAGTCTAGGTTTTGTAGTTCTCGTTTATAAAAAAAAACTGATGAAACCATAACCTGCTGTATAAAGATGAAATGAATGTACCATTTCACATTCTCAACAGGTGGAATTGTGGATTGATCTTTTGTTTTTTTTTTTCCTTTCTTTCAATGATCAGGGTGTTTGGCTATCTTACTTACGTACCCTTCTCATTCTGTTTAAAGGCAAATCGTTCAAGCCGAAATTAGGACATTCATTAAGAATAAATCCGTTGTGGTCTTGTTATGTGCACTTTCTTTTTGGAAAAACATAAACAAAACGAAAAATAGAATTAAGAAAAGGAAATCTGTTTCGAAGAGTGGAAACCTACGTTCAGGGCGGCCCAACCTAGTTTGGCGCCCCAAACGAAAATGTTATATGAGTGCTATAAATATTTATTTAGTAATAATAGTAATATTAAATACTTATTAAAATTTGTTTATTTGTAAATTATTTGTTTTGCCTACTAATTCAAATTTTAAATTTAAATTTTACAAAAAAGAAAAATTGTGTTAATTGAATCAAATACGTACGGAGATCAAATACAATAATACATACTATTTGTTTAAGACAAAAGAGGAACATAATTGAAAATTAGTTTGACTAGTAAAATATTTTTTTTTCTAAATGTATATAAAATATTTTACTAAATGTATATAAAAATAGGAATTTATACAAGTTGAGTAGTTCTAAAATAAATGAGACATCTATAATATAAAACAGAACAGATTTTAATAAGTTCATCGGACAATCTCAAATAAACTTATCAAATGGCTACCAACATCTCTCTTAAAACTATTCAAATTGAATTTCTCTCCCTAAATCCATTACTTCTCACTTATGTTGCATCGTGTTTTTAGGCACGGGTTACCCCTAGTTGTTAAATATCATAGAGAGAAAGAGTTATTTTTAAATAAAAAAGATAGTTAGTGCACTATTTCTACTCACTCTATTTTATAGTCATCTTGTGTTTTATAAACAAAGCTATTAAAAAATGACCTCAAATTTAATTTATACAAATGTAAAATTATTATTCGTATCTATTATATGATAGAAAATTGATTTTAATAATAACACTGCAAAGTGATAATATATATAATATAAATATCGAGTCAGATAAAAAAATAAGTTGAACTTTAGGACCCTAAATTTTTTTGAAAGGAATTCTAAATTTTTTACAATAATACGGTTATACTTAATTTGAGGACCAAGTACATTAGATAAATAATGAATTTTGTTTAAAGTTAGCACTCAATATTAATTCAATGATTAAAATATATTGAGTATTTAAATTATATTTCACAATTTTAATTATTTATTATTGTTTATTTTATTTTGAGGCTCCAAAATTTTCTTTCAATTTAGGGGCCTTAGGTAATGGCCTAAAGGTTGGCCCTATGATGGTTCTCTTTGAGGGAAACCTGATTTCCCGAGCTTTTCACAAAAGTTATATATCAGATATATTTTTCATTTATCTAACGACTTTAAATACAAATATATAAATAACTATTAAATCTATTAACCTTACTACCTAAATATTTACCTAAGAAACTTACTAATACTATATCATTAATCCATTGACCAATTCAAACTCCTAATACTAACTTATAAAAATATTAAAAATACGCACGTAATAATCTTTTACCTTTAAAACTGTCCCCCAAATTTAATGGATCATGCTGATTGTTTCATAGATGTGGAAGTGGGTTGACCAATGAGCTGCTTGGTGCCAAATTCTTGCATAGCTAACACTCGATACCTCCCAATTGGATGCCATTCAGCTCCTGTCACGAAGTAGGATTGTGTCCCACCATTAGAAGTTGCTGAAACATTATTGTGCCCATGCGCCGCCGGCACCATGATTCCAAAATAGTTTATGTGTAGTAATCGATTCAGTCTTCTCTTCTATCGTGACTTCTTTGGCTTTAAAGTTTTCTTCTTGAAGAATTTTGTGAACCCTGTTGAATCCTTTTAACATGTGTTGATTTTCATTGATTTTTGGAGATCATCAAGCATCAATTTTAAAATTGCTAATGGTGTAGTCATTAATAAGATCGTCGATTCTGATACCAATTGTTACATGCATGTATTTTTTTTTTTTTTGGAAAAATATGAAGAAAACCAAAAAATAGAATTGAAAAAAAGAAACCCACTTCGGGGGAGTGGAAACCTCCCTTGGTTCACTTCGAGGAGAAGTTGACCTTCCAAACATTTCACAAGAAAATTTACCACAAATATTAAATATTTTTTTTATTCATATAACGTCTTTAAATACAAATAGATAACACTTAAAAATAACTATTAAATTCATTGACCCCGTTACCTCAATAACTACATAAGAAACCTATTAATACTATATGATTAACCCATTGGCCAATTCAAACTCCTAACACTAACTTATACAAATATAAAAAATACCACATTACAGACTTGATCTCATAGAATTATCAATATTTGAAGACGTTTAAATTTCTAATTTATCCTTATTATTATTTGAGTTATTCTTAGAATAATTGTGTATTGATTACTGTGCTTTGCAGATCCCACCAACAGCAGTATAATGTGGCACTATTTCAACAGCATCATCACATAGTACCTTCCAGTGGCTTGAGATATATAGAAGCAGAAGATAGTGCATGCCCACTGAGACATTTTGACAAAGCATGCAACTTGCAACCGAAAGGGAACCTAATGCTGCCCCGGCCCCCACCGAACCATATGGAATATACAAGTGCTAGCATCCTGGGTAGGGCCCTGCCTGGGGTATGAAACTTACGTAGGGCCCACTCGAGGTATACAATTACAAAGTCCTGTGGCTTTTGGCGTTTAGGGTTCTTAATATTTGTTATCAAAACCAACCAGAGTGTAAAGAATCCGAATCTTATACGGATCAACTTACGAGCAGGGCTACTGATAGTCGCCGTAGCTGGAAAAATGGGCTGATTAGGGCGTCAGTTGTTAGGATCCTGAGTGTGGCCTAGTCTAGGATATGGTAATTAGTTGAGTCCTCTTCGAGCAATGCGAGTTGAGTTTAAGAATTTTAATCTAACACGTTACATAAGTCTCGGGACTTTTGGCATGTTTGCGAGGGGACGGGTCATTATAGAATATTCCTTGTCGAGAGAGGGCTCTTTTTTTCTTTCACAGATGATCACCACTCTTTCGGGCATCTGCATCGTGGCGTCCCCGTAAAATCATGGACACCACTCTCTTTGCTCGGGCCCAACACGACCAATTCTGAGATCGCAATGAGTACAGTGACTTGAACATGTTTCTTTTTAAGTGTGGGAATCTTCTTCGTTAGTAAAATCATGGGACACCACTCTCTGTGCCCAGCATTTTGGGACAAACGTACTCCTTCAAAAATGCATGGCTTAGGAAACATTAGCCTTTCGTTGATCAAACTGGTGCTGATGAAAATGATTACGCATGGAAACTAATTCATGCCACTGTTATAGTGTACTGACTTGCTGTGAAATTCCCCAACCAACAAATGCAAAGGTAAACAGTGGATCCAATTCACGAATCCTTGGACAATGGCATTTTACTTTACCATCATAACACGTATCCACGAATAATGAATAGATCAAGTTATAATTAGTATAAAAAATAGAGTAACGGGTCCAAGTAATTTTAACGAGAATATTGTTAGGATGTAAAAAATTTTGGTTATTAACTTAATAAGGACTGATGGGTGGGAGTGTCGTTGACACTTTTTTTTTGATAACTAAGTGGTGTTGTGAAATCACAACATTATCTCAATAAATTATGTTAAATTTTAAGTTTAAATAACATTACTCTACTAATTAACACAGATGTGAATAATAATGACTTCTTTAATTAGTATTCCTCGTGCATTTACTTGTAGGAATGGACAAGTTACCCTTTATCCAAAAACTTAAGTAATTAGAAAATAAAACCATAATGTGTATATGATTTCAAACTACCTGACACGTGGGGATTATGTATAGATAAACAGGTACACAGGTCTACACATAAAGTATAATGCACAAAAACAAGTGGCCTACATACTTTACAAATCCAAACACTAATACAATTTCAAACTATCAAACTCGGGCAAATTCCTCATTTTGCTCCTTAGCCTACGGGGTATAAGTAGGTGTTTGCAACTGTTGTTTTCCTTCCAAGAATAGGTTTTTATGAGTTACTCATTCATTTATCATTGGAAACATCACTTCCCGTCCGACTTGCATGTGTTAAGCATGTTGTGTTTTCGGTTTAAAACGATGTACATTGCTTATTGTCTAAGGAAGTTGAATGGACCATCAATACTTTATGTTTTTTAGATTTTTTCTTTAAATTTACGTTATTTCAATATATTTAGATCTCGTGATTGATTGAAAAGGGCATTCAGGTAAGGAAAATCCTGACAAAAAAAAAAAAGGCAAAGGTAAGGAAAATCGATTTCTTCTCACACCCCCTGAAGGCTAGCCACCCTTGTTCCTTTAGGGACGTGTTTTTACCTATCTCAAGTCATTGTGACAAATCGTTGAGCTAGAGGGAAATATGAATCCAAAAACTTCATATGTGAAATATAGTAAAATTAATCAGTAATTCTATGTGAACTAAAATTAGAGTCTAAATGACATGAGAGTTGCTGATATGATAAGATTAACTGTCATGTCAACAAAATTTTTGTTTATTTATTTTTTTGGTCTATGCGTGTTAGGGAAGCGAAAAAGATGAAAAGATTTTGTCTCATCTATTCTTGATTTGGAGAAGACAGAAAGATTTTACTAACATGACAATTAAGCAATTGTCATATCATTTGAACTCTTTATTTGATCCTTAATTTTAATCAACATAGCATTACTGAAAATTAATTAGCTATCACGTTTCTTATGGGCGTAGCTAATATGTTTATTTAATTATCCCTTCGCCGTTAATCAAAGGTCAACGTTCTTCTTGGTCTGGTTAATCAAAGGTCAACGTTCTTCTTGGTCTGGTTGTAGTAGTACCTTCTAGATTTAGAAATTTCGTAACACGTTTGCAAGGTGAAGAAACCCATCAATCAAAACAGAACTTCCCAATTTCAAACTACAATTAAGAATCAAACTTCAACGTGCAATTAATTAATCATAAGGTATATTTTTAAACAGATTGCTTCGATCACACGCAGAAGAAGCTTCAACAAATCCGTTTTCTTTGGAGTCAAATCCCCTCTAATATATTTTAAGCAATGCTAAATTTACCAAGAAAGGGGACTAAAAACAAAGGGTTAGATGATGTAGTAGTGTCCCACCTTTACACGTTTCAAATTTAAGTTTTTTTTATTATGGTAATATCAGATTATTTGGTCTATTTTTTTCTCTATTTTTTTTTTGTCAGTCTAACATTTTCTTGAATTCCTTTCTTGGTGTGTTACATGTTTCATGTATTCAAATGAAACTTATTATATATAATTGGATCTCCCATTTATTAATGATGGATAATCCATTAAAAATTAAAAAAAATAATATTAGATGGAATCTACATTGGTTTCTTTCCCCAAAAATGGTGGAACACAAAGAATGAGAAGGGTGTTGTCCAAGTTAAACGTCCAATTTGGTAATTTGATGACTTGATTCACTCCATAAAGCCAAATATTCAATCTTCAAAAGTCAAAGGTTCAACAACAACCATATGTTTTGTGATTTTTCTTTTTAGCAATTTTGTATAAAGTGCAAAAGGAATATAAATTGTCTTTTACTTAACAAAAATTAGTTGAAATCGTAAAATGCATGGAATTTACGTCTTTTCTCTACCCCTAGCAATCACCATACCTCACAATTACCCCCACCTAGTTCATCTCCATCCCACCATAACAGACTCTCTATTAAACAATTATTTATTCTAAAAGTTTAATCTGTTGGTAATATTAGATTTTAAACTTTTTTAATAATTACGGTGACAGTGATACAATGAAATTTGAACATAGAATCTCCTTCTCTAATGTCATGTTAAATAACCATTTACTTCAAAAGTTGAAGCTGATGTAAGTGGTGTAATTTAAATATTTTATATTTCAACGCTATCCCACTACTCAGTCAAACGTTATCTTTATTGTGAGATAAAGATGTTAAAGAGGAAGAGAGAAAATGAGGATAATGAGATAAAAAGGTTAAAGATCAAAGTGTCATGAAATATTCCATTTTTAAGTAACATCAAAGAAAAATTAAAAATTAAGAATGAGAGATTAGAAGATTCTAAAGTCTCCTACATTGATACACTACATAAGATGGGCTTCGATTTTTCAACCAATATGCAGTAACTTGAGCGTGCCATTTCGGAGAAAAATAGTTTGACAAGCAACCCATTCAATCCACATAAAACTTGGTATACAAACTAGGTTGACCCATCATCATATTAAGGGTCCCCCCCCATTACATAATTGATTACTAACCCCGGAAGAAAAGGGGTGCGAAAGTCATTTAAAAGATCATAGTTCTACTTACCTGGGAAAAAATGGCAATACTAAGCAAGAGCATTTCGATTTACAATGAGATAACTATTTTTCTACAAGCAAAGAACAATTGCCAATTGATGGCTCTTCTAATGGTAACAACAATTTTAAGATTGGCAGCTGCTAATATCAATATGATTTATGGTGTCTCTGGGTTCTTCTTCTTCTTCTCTCTTTCGCTTTGGCAGCGACAAGGAAGATATGGCCTTGGCTGACACCACCTTTCTAACAAGTAGCTTCCACCTGGCATCGTCTCGTCTTCTCCCTTGTTGCGGTTTCAATTTGAATTGTCTGTATCATGGCACAAAAACTATATCAAAACATGGACACCAACTAGAATTGGAGCAGAAAAAAAAATAAACAACATGGATCATGTAGTACTCTCCTGCACTAATTGAGCAATGGTGAAGCCAAGGCCAGTGGGAGATAGTTGAATAGGGTTGTCTAAAAGGCTCCAAAATACGACTCTAAGACAGTTCTGCACCAATAAGATGAATGTGACCTATCTCAACTTGTGGATTGATGGAACAGATATCCAACCATTATTTCTTATAAAGAATCTTTTGACGTCTGACAACGAGTTTTGGCTGGTTTCATGATTTGTTACTCGTTACTATCAGATGTATAGGCCACTTACCAACTATGGAAATGACACCACTCTCCTAGTTGATCTCAGCTTGATCATAATGCACCTTACATAGGGTTGTGCCACAAGTGAAATGGAGGATGAATGATTACTATGATGCATCATAGTGGGATTCACAGATGCAATCTGACAAACCACAAAGTAAATTCGAGTAATCCAGACACATCAAGCTCAATTAATTACCTGCAAAGCGGAACTCTGCAAGTATCAGGCTGGTCGCAGATTGAGGAGTGAAGTCTTAGGAGCTGCCACATTCGTTTACACCGTGAACATCCTCCATTAACCCTCCTCTTACAAGTAGCAAAATGTCTAATCAAGAGTTGGAGACCTTGGCACGTTGAGAACTTGCTACATGGACCTTTATGCTTGCTTGGCTCCACGTCATGTGGCCCAACAGTCGTGCACCCTTCTGTGCATATGTGCTCCAAACACTCCATTGCTTCACTTAGCTGTAGATATAAGCACTGTGCCTCTCTATGCCTCCTTGTTTTCTTCTTTCTCTGTTTATCGAATTCCAAAAATTTGATTAATAACAGCATATTCAACACTAAAACAGTCATTCTTCTCAAAGAATTAACTTAAGTGTTTAATTTTTTTATTGCTGTTTAAACAATCAATATTATTTTGACAATAAGAACTACTTTTATTGAAAGGAATTTGAAATTTAAGGTTAAGTTTAGGTATTGTACCGTTTCGGCTTCATCAATGAACTGTAGAATCTCGAGTTCAAGCAAAGGATCGTGACTTTGGAGGAAATCCCAACCCTCAGTTTGCTCAACAGCCTTGAAATTGGTAGATATCAACTTCATGCACTTGAGGTAAAGATCAGGAGCATCGCAGAGCCTGGCGAGTTGAAGCACGTCCACCACATTCTCAATCGCTAACTGTTCAGCCAATCCCCTGGTGCACCTCTGCTTCAGTTGTGGCACCAAGTACACATGAGATAAAGCCAGTAGATGAACCCCATACTTCTCCATCTCTTCCACAGTGCACCTAATACCAGGGAAATTGACATCATTTAATAGGCTGATAACTTCATTAGGCCAACCTTAAACAATTAAACAAGCAATTTTACTCTGACATTGAACGGTGCTAAACACAGATGAACTCTAATTAACAAAAGAATTTATCATCTTTACTGACAGCAAATATAGAATTCAATACACATGAGGCAGTAAATGAGCCACGTGTGATGTGATTAGGACGACAGTGGTGACGATTGAAGTATAATTATTGATTAATTTTACTAATGATTATTATAACTAAGGAATTCGAATTGAATGAACCTAATTATATTCAGTGGATCTAACGATCAGTTTAAAAAAGATAATGCTATAGAAATTTAAAAAATTGACCTAATAATGTGTCAAGTGATAACGTTCTAACAAAAAAGTCGAAGTTAGAGTCACAATAATTTTATTAGATCATCTCACTACTACTATATTATATCAGCAAAATAAATCAATTTTTTAACTCTCTATCATTACTAAAAGAAAAATCTTGTTTAGGTAACATCTGGTGAGATGTGGACTGGTCCTGAATGTGCCGTAAGGATCAGTAAGGTTTGTCATTTGAGTGCAGAATTAATTGGTAAAACTAATAAAAGAGTAAGATATAGATTGTTCGTCGGAACTTACTTGGAGGAGTACAGAAATCGGAAGAACACGGCAACGGCGTCGCAAGGAACGCCGAGGATCGGAATGGTCTTCTCAGAGATCCGGTGCTTGCGGGGCCGATTTATGATGTTCTCCAGCACAGGCGAAGCTGAGGCCTACAAAATATTACACATTTGAATCAAATGCCTTCAAAATCTAAGAAATATTGGAAGAAGAAGAAGAAATCAGGCGATCTGAATATAAAAAGTTGTTATTTTGGGACGTCTAAAGATTGCAGAATTAAATGATCGAGAATCAACAAAAACTTTTGTAAATGCTTTTTAAGCGAAGAACAATGTGTCCGTGAGATTCTTCGGAACTAAAAGCTTAAAAAAAAGTGACGGAGAGCAATTTCATTGGCATTCAAGAGCGAGTTGTTCGTGAATGAAAAAGAACGAGCTTGTATAAAAAGAATATGCAGAGGAAAGAGAAGCTTTGAATACGAAGTTTCGGTAAAATTTTTGCAATTGAGCATTCGCGACTCGAGAATTGAGAATTCGAGTGAAAATTCTCAGAAAATTTCATTTCATGAATTTGTGGATTAGAATCTGAAGCTAATGACGAAGAACAATAACAATACTGAACAGTACCAGGATGCTAGCCTGTGCCGGGATGCGTAAACCACCGGAGGTGACAATTAGGATATCAGCTTCAGGCAATTCGCTGGAAGTAGGGACGGTGTCGGCCGGAAATGGTGGATAGCCGGACATATCGTCGGAAAAATTATTCGGCGGCACTTGGTTGTCTATCTCTGACAAGAAAATGAGAATAGTCCTTGAGTCCTTGTTGGAAAACCATTTTGGCCTGTGTCCAACTTTATAGACAGCACGAGTCCCGCACAGCGCACACAAATCAAATTGAATCTTGCTAGCTGCGTAGCCACGCGCTTTCCTGTGTGTTTGGGCTTAACGCCCTCTAGTGAATCATGGCCCAAGGACATCGAGTTACGCATAGTAAAAATTCAACGGACCAATTATATTACATCGTTACCGTTAAATGTATTTATTATTATGTCAAAATTAAATATTTTTTATTAATTTTTAACTAAATTCAATGTTTGAGTCGTATTAATAATTAATTAACGATAATTTATTCATTTCTAAATTGTATTAGTATCTAATAATGATATTCATGTTGAAAATCTATTTACCTTTTTTTTTTGTTACCCGGTGTTTAGAGTTGTTTCGATTATTTTCTCTAATTCAGATGATAGTTATAGTAACTTGAGTTGATTTAAAAGATATTTTTACAAAGAATAAAAGTAATTGGTTTTTAAAAAATATAAGAAATATTGAATCTAAGATTCCTGGATTATAACAAAAGAAGATTCATTGTAATTAGCAAGTAAATGCATTTTCACGGCACGAATGACTTATTTTTAATCAGATTAAAGAAAATATTAATCAAAAAATATATAAATTAACTTAAATATCTTTTATTTGTTTTCCGCTGCGCGTGGGAGATGTTGTGATTGTATTTCGCCACGTAACCGTGAATGTATAGGACTTGGTGTGACGACAGAGCTGACATGGCATGGATAAACCACCCTCATCAGCATAGTATGGCTATGGCCAAAGTTGCAATAAACGGCTTTTGGAGACGAGAAGAGCCTCAACGCTTGAACTCATTTTATTTACAAAATATTTTTTTTTTAAAAAATTATCATAAATTTAAATTGATTTACTATACACACTTGCCTTCTCACTTATTAATAATAGATAAAAAATATATTAAAATAGATTTGATACCTCAAAATTTTAAGTAAATATTAAATATAGCAGCAACACAACATTTGTCGTGTCACGTCACAATTCAACAGAAATATAATTAATAGTTAGTAATTTCTATTCTTTTAGATACATGTTATAACTCAACTTAAGCATTAATAATCAATCGTTGAGTCCAAAAGAATAATCAATATAACCTTAAACAATTTGTAACCAAAAAAGAAAACTCTTATTTCGACGTGTAAATTGTTCTAATCCTGTTCGACAATACAAAACTCCCCACTTGTAATATACTAAAAGGAAAAAATAATAATCACAAAAGGCCACGAATGGGTATATTGGCTACGTGGCACACACCCAATACCCAAAATTATTTCAAACCAAAAATAAGAATCATCTTAGAGGGGATCTTCTCATTGCTCACGTCACAATGTCACACAGAAAAGAATGATTTGAAAGCGTGCAATACGGGGCCCAAAAAAAAAAAATGCGTGCAATACATCTCCCCATCCTCGGGGAAAATACAAAGAAATTTGAATAGTAATCCCGTTGCAAAATCTTAAGTTTGTGTGTTTAAACTTTATCTTCCTCGTCTTTTTCAATAATGTTTGACCCGATTGTAAATTTTTCATGAACTCAGCAAAATCAATTTTATGAATTACACAACACTAAAATAGCAAAAAAAATTATTAATTTATTTTGAAAAGGTCAATTTATTACAACACCCCCTAAAGTTGGGAGATGACTTTGATTGGAAACTTGCCATTGCAGTCAATAAAATAAAAGTCGAGATGAATAAATTAATAGCAAATGCATGCTAAAATTAATAGCCGAATCTCAATGTATCTTATTTGTCATGAATAATTTTTTAAGTGCGTGGATTTTACATTCTGTTACAATTTAATTTACAAGTCTCACATGCATACATAGGGTCTGATTTGCATAAACTTGAAAAATACACAAATATATTTTCGAAAATGGAAATTTGTGGAATATTTCAGGGTTTTTTTTTTATCCAAACGACCAGAAAATTAAAACAGGTTGAAACGATGTTATTTGAGAAGATTAATTTAGGTGTTGAATAAGGAAGAGAATTTAATAACTGTATTTTTAACCATCGTTGGTCCAATGGGATATTTGTCGGAGCCGACTCAGTGATTGACGTAATGGCGGCCTGTGGCGGTGCCCGGCGGTGGGTGGTTAAGGTTTGGGGAATACTTTTTGCCGCCAGCTTTTTAGTGGCCACATTGTGGTTCTACTATTTCCCATTTTTTAAAATAGGCTCGTCACTGTATTGAACTATAATCTGAATCGGAATCCCATTAGTTAAATATAAATTAATGTTTTTTTTATTAATAACTTGAACTCGAAACCAAATTTACTAATTTAGAACAATTCAAAGGGAGTTGTCATTTTGAAGTGCTAAATCATTTATTTGTAATCTTAAACAGTGTTTTGATACCCTTAAATTATTAATCTGTTCTAATGACAGGTGTCAAAATGAGGTATTATTCATATTTTTATTCATTAATCTATATGAATCGTTGGATCTGTATTCATCTAACGGATCTGTATTCATTAACACATTTGTAACCTCTCCCTTTCTCTCTCTAGAATTGTCAAAAATGTTACTCCAAGAGCCTTGATGCTATTTTTTAATCCCATATGCCACTTTGGAGTGAAAAATTTTGAATTTGGAGTAACATATGGGGTTGAAGTTGCTTTTATATTGTACATATTCGAATTTGAATATACGTATATCCGATTAAATTATGATTTAATTCAAAATAATATATATATTAAAAAAATTAAGTAATTATTTTAAAAAAATTAATTAAAATTTAGGTGTAATTTGAATTTCGATTAAAATTTCAGATTGTTAACGAATTCAGATATGAACCATAAAAATAAAAATTATAAGGTAATTAAACCGAATTCGAATAAACCTTTTAAATTCAAATTCGGATCAACCCAAATTTAATTTGTTGACTGGCTATAACGTAGTCTCCTGGTAAAAATTATCGGATAACCATAACAAATTTTAATACGAAAACCAATTACAAGAACCGTTTTCAATTGTATTTTACTGATATACATACATAGATGTTTCTTGGATTGTTCTCTTTGTGGTGTTGGGGGGGGGGGGGGGGGGGGGCACTAGGGTGGGGAGAAAAAAAATAGTTTTGGTGCAGTTGGGGAATCTTGACCAACCTGTTTTTAACTGGTGGAAGTGGAACTGTCGTGTGTTGTTCGTGGAAGGTGGAACTAGGTTTTAGCCAGCATGCACAGATGTTGTACGTAGGCAGGCTTTACTTGGACAGGGGTTATATGGTGCAGCATGAGGATATCTGAAAAATCATATAAAATTCACATAAGTTGATTCTCAAATTGATTATTCTCTTAAATTCCATTCAACTATTATTAGATTCATTGAATTTTCATGAATGAAAGTTGGCTTCTGGACTGGATTAGAATGCATTTTGATAATAGATTTTTCAAATTCTTTTATCTTAGATAATTTTCTACAAACCCAAATAAGAGTCATCCTACTCAAACATCTATAATTATTGTTTAACATTAATCTTTTTTTTAGTTTAATGGTCAAGGATGTTTAGACCAGCTTATGCACACTTCAATTAATCTCCTTCCTAATCTGATTAAAGACAAATCATCTACACCGTGATTAAAGTAATCATGAAAAATAAATTCCTCGTAGCCTGGGTCAAAGAGATTATCAAAATTCGAGATCAGGATATCTAGATTGACAACTTGTCCATATTACTATTAAAATCTTTTTGTATGCATAAATAAGATTGCATGAGTCCAAAGAACTAAATTTTGTTTCATAATGTCAGAAATGTTTCCATTTTTATGGAAACTGAAATGAATCGTTGATTGAATACTAAAATTCCTATATTTAGAGATGTTTCGGTAATATTTTGAAATCCATAGACTGAAATGAATCGTTGATTGAATACTAAAATTCCTATATTTCGAGATGTTTCGGTAATATTTTGAAATCCATCTTGTTTCTGAAATATTTTCGAAATATATCTGAAACGTTTCTATTTTTAAACTCATCGAAATTGTACATTGAAATAAAATTTTGATTCATGCATGCATCTAATCCTCCTAAGACCTAACAGTGAGTGACGGAAAGTCGTGTACTAAGTTACTCTTTTATGATAAAAAGTAAAAAATAAAAAAATTGCTCTTGTATGATCTACCATTACAAGAAATACATAAATCTTGAACTAATGTGAATAAATTCAACTACAACTAGGTGCACAAATATCATAATGCTTTTTTTTTTTTTCCTTTCTTTTCCAAGTTGTTGTTGCTGTTGTGGGCTGGGATTGGGGTGGGGGGTTAATTGGTAAATATTTGTGGGAAGAATTTAAATGAACAAGAAATGAAAAATTGAACAAGTGGCATTGATAGAGTAGTAGTATTATACAAAGCAGTCGAAAAACGTGTTAAATTCTACCCATTTATGATGACTTGCGTGGTGTTGAAAACTCCACTTTTTTTCATTGGTAGGGACGGACAGGTACAGACTGTAATCCTCTCACCAACCCTTCTGTCCGTCCGTAAAAATTGGAGAACGACCACCACTTCACTTCTTCATATATTTGATTCCTAAAGGTCGGGTTTGTTAGCAAGAAAATAATATTTAAAAATTTAAAATTAAAAAAAAAGTGGAAAAAAAAAATATATATATGTATTAAATATTAAAAAATTTCAATGCATGATTCTCGGGCTTATCATGAGTACTTTGATTATTTTAAATATTATTAATAGCGATCGTTTCTCATTTAATACCACAGTGGTTTTTATCGCATGATATACTGAGCATGTTACCTATAATCCTCTTGTTACCAATGCGAATATTTTAATTTTCAACCCCTACTTAGTATACTCGTTGTGTCTTCTTAAAGGTGAGATCAAATTAATGCCACGATATTTTCTCGATTTGTTTTAATATGAATTGTTATTTTTTTCACTAACATTACATTATTACAAAAAATTCTCAAAGCCAACCCCCCCATAAACAAACCTTATTCTCAAAATTCTAATAAGCAATAATGGGCTCGTTTGGAATTGACTTTTTTTGGTGCAAAATAAGAGTTTAAAAATTAAAATTAAAATTAAAAGGTACAAGTTAAAAAAAAAAAAATTAGGACGGTTTGAAATGTTTTTGAAAAAATCAATTTTTCCTTGAAAACCTATTTTTCAATTTTTTCTTTGTATTGATAAAATTTATTTTTACCCAAAAAAAATCACTCAATAAACTCGGGATGGTCCAAACGAACTATAACTTCTTTCCCTCTAAAACAAAAAAATAAATCCGTAAATTAATATTTGTAATCCACGAATTAAACACTTGCTAATCCAATCCACTACACGAATTAAGTTTGGACCTTGGCCCAAAGCGTAACTGAGGCCCAACCACCTATCAATGTATTTTACCGCTGTCCTATTTTCTGGTTGTCTTCCCGTTCAAATGTAGAGATCCTCTGCCAATGTGGGATTAAATTTTTGCACTAAAAGCAATTGTGCCTTTCTTATTTCTATTTCTCATTTTTGGCACATCACCATCCTCTTTTTTTCCATTTGTCTCACAATGTCATGCATATAAATTTGACACTTTCAGTGATACTCTCGTTCTTAACTTTTTTTAAAAATTTTTGCGCTCCGTGCTCTCGCTCCTGCTCCCACTTCCGCTTCTGCTCTATATAATCTATAGTTGATCGGCTACTGGGAAAGGAATAAAAGATAAAGAATTTGATGCAGTTTCAATGGGCTTTGGTATTAGATGGGTCAACCTTGATTTCGTATTGGGCTTGAACCATGCAAATTTTGAGACGATTTTTTACATACCAACATCAATTCGGCTTGTCTTTTACTTGTATTCCTGTAAAAAAATCAGCTGCCAACAAATTGTCCTCTATGACAAGTCCAGTCCAACAATCATATGGAAAAGAGAAGATTGGGTCCACTAAAATTTTTATCAAATCTTGATCTCAGTTGATAGATGTATCAAAATACTTGCCTTGTGTGTGTCCGCACGCGAAGCACTTCCTAATTGTTTTTGTATTGGGTCTGGTTAACATAGCCACCAGTCAAACAGCCCAAGTGACCTTTCGTGGATCGGCCCAGCAAGTCGTTGTCCCTGGTTGCGGGCTAGCTCGTTAGCCCACCTTCATTGGGTCGGAATGCACCCAAAATTAGACTCATAATCTAACTTGTCCGCCTAATGGACCACCCATGGATATCAAATTGGCAAGCCGGGTCAGCCATTGCACACTGGTCTTCCCGGTCCGACCCTAATCCAACAAAAATTTTGTCCTATCTTCTTAGAAGTATACTAAAGGATACTACCGGACGATGTTAGATAAAAAGAAAGTAGAAGATCGTCCGCTGCATATCACCCGTTGTGCTTATCTTCTGTTAGTTCAATAGCCTAGCTTTCCTATTAGCAACTCGATCACATAGGAATGCCAACTAGTTGCTAGGAGAGAAAGCGAAAAGAGCTCTTTAAGGGCAAAACTCGAAAAATTAAGAGATGCGAAAGAGGCATTAAGACAAGTTCATCTTCTCGTTCTGTGCCACTCCTGGAATTAATAAAAAAATAAGTGCTAAGTTTCAAATTAGTATATAAATCAAAACAGAAGAAGAGAAATTTCTCACTCAACGCCTAAAGCGCACTATGCTCCACTTCAACAAGTGAGTTTTCGGTGGAACCGGTGAATCAATCCTAATTTTCTTGTGGTACTAGAATTGATGGGTATATAATATAATTTTTACCAAATTTTATTTGCCAGTAAACATGGGTGGTCAGATAGCAGGTTTTAGTGAAAAAATTAATGGACCTATTAATCAAATAATCTACATTGATTTGGTAAACAAAGTTTAATAAGAGTTAATAATGCCCTTCTATCTAGCGTTTGCCTGTTACCCTGTGGAATTATTCATCTCAAAGGATCACTAACGGCAAACTACATTGGTCACATCTTCAAGTACATTCAAAGGCTTTATAGATATGAAATTGAATCGAAATTGAAATTTAGATCTCCTCTAATACACGTTCTTGTAATTCCCTTAATAGTATGTCATCAATCTAGAAGACTTCACTCTTAAAAAACAAATGGGGTGAACCCTAATATTTTTCACTTCATTTTCTTATCGCTCTCCGCCTTGATTTCATGGTTCAAAGTCGTGTTATCGGTCATTGACTGGGAAAGCTCTAAGACATATCGATCGCGTCGGCGCGGTGCAGTATTTGATGATATGATTTAATAGAAAATGTTGAACACGACAAGAGATTCAGATTATATCACGATGTCTCAAAAATCGCATCAGTCGATCAGTGACAATAATTCTGTGATTTGGGATTAAGTCAAATATAACTCGGCCGAGTCGTGCCAAACTTGAAATTTATACTTATCGTATAACAGTATTATTGCGAAAGATGTTGAATCAGATACGACTCTATTAACTCGTATTGGTATTAATCGATATTTTCCGCCATGATTAATTTGTGGTTGATAGATTCTATTGACAAGACAAGAGAGCAAGGTAAGGGAGCCACCATTTGTCTAGTATAGTGATCTTGTTTAATTGACGAGCAACTGCATTTTTCAACTTAACTAGGAAGTATTTATACCCGTTAGAACACTCGATTAATCATTTGAAAAAATGTACAATTCTCTTGTTTTATGTGGACCCACAAAATCATTAGAATATATCTATGAGAATGACCCAAAATTAGACCCGAAATTAGGGCCTTCAACTTTGCAAAGGCCGGCTACTGGCCGATTTGCCAGGCCATGTCTCTTCATGCCATCCAGAGTTTTGGAGGGGAGAGAAATTCAAAGCCTTACCTTTAGCAAAAATTGACGTCTTAATCTCCCGGTTAACAGACTCATGCAAAAAATTAAGTGTGATTTAACTATAGACCAACTCTAAGGGTAGTGGTAACAGAAACGAGTTATAAATTTAGACGTCTTGAGTATAAATTTTTGTAACTATTTGGAATCAGACCATGAGAAATTTATCTATCATGAATATCCTAATTTCGATGTGAATGATTTACCTTTGATTAGACTAAAAAAAGAATTAATCGAGGTACACGTAAAACTGATTTGAACACCTCTGACCGTTAAACTAAAAAAAATAAGACCATAATTTGATCATGTCTAGTGTGTCCATAAGGCTGGCTAACAAAACTAATTAACCAAACTATATTGTCTCTCCATAAAGCAAAATGATGATGAAAAGTCAACATCCCTGTTCAAAGTAAAAGATTATTGTGTCGAATCTTTAGGTTGGTGCACGTGATTGAGCGTGCTTTGCGGGACAAAGGTAACATCATCAACTAATAGGTCTTAGTTGTGATCCAATTGTGCCCCTTCCACATGGTTGCATTCTATCTGTCAATTTCAAAGGCTCAGACGATTGGACCAAAAGCTAGCCTTCGTGGTGGCTTCTTGATCCTTATTTCAACCCAATTTAATGGGTATCTTGTGATGTTGAAACTATATCTCATTCACTTTTTTAGTTTGGCTGTTTGTGGTGAATAATCCCCAAAAATGTTTTTGATGATGATGAGACTCGGATTTGTGACGTGTCGGATTGGGTATGCGTGGTGTGTAAATTATATTATTTTATAATTTATTCAATTTGTATACAATTTATTTCTCAAATAATTTGCATTGATTATTTTAAATTATGACCTGAGTCAGTTCGGACGAAACCAAATCATTTGAAATTTTTTTTTTGTTATAGGGTGTACGGGCTTACGTTTATTATTATTTCAAACTTGAATTCTGGCTATTATAGTTTGAGTGTATTTAAAACATGTCTTCTGAGAAACAAGAGCAAATGACCCTTAAGATGTGTTTGGTTTAAGCATTATGAAGGACTAAATTAGATAATATAATCCATTCTATACGCATCTATCTGGCCCCTAAAGTAATTATAGTGATAATGTCTCACCATTTTATGTTTGGTTCAAGTATTAAGAGGTAATGGATCTCACATTTATTTCATCTAATACTTTGTTTGAATGAAATATTAAATGATGGTACAAATATTAAATTACTAAATAACTTTTAAGATAAAGAGTGATATTTATATTTTAAAGATTCTTAAGGGTGAAAATGTTTTTTGCCCAAATACATACCAATTAGATTATTTAAATCCACAAAAAATTTGAGTTTATTTAAGAGGTTGTAGATAATATTAAATACATTATTCATCCGAATCGGTATTATTTATGAGTGATAATATCGGATTCAAAATGTATATTCAAACATGAATATAAGATAAATAAGGTAGACCCTACATTATTTTTCCAATTCCTATTTTCTAATACCCGCAACAAACACACCCTTAGGAGATCTAAGAAATGTTGAACCTAAATTCTGTGAATTACTAGATGACAGAGTCATCCATTAAACCACTTGATCATATTATATGATGGAGTTCTATAATTATCCTAACATGATATTAAGTTGTCATTAAATAAATTTTATCCAATTTCACCATTTAATACTCAAGCCAAGGTAATAGCATTTCTATTTCTTTATTGGAGAGGAGTCTATAGCATACATCCGGTTTGACTGTTTTGGGGGTGAAAGGCCACTACAATAAGAAACACTCCCATCTTATTATTAATTATTATTCATTTATTATTTTATATTCTTTCAAATAAGGCTTTGTTTTTAACAAGCGTGCCAACACATGTTTTAACGAGCTTTTACAAAATTATATCCCAATGTATGATTATTGCATAAGGTACCGAGCCACGCAACACATTGTTATTATGTTTGTTTTCTTCCTCTTTTATCGAGGAAATTTTGAAAATCTTACCTCCTCCCCTAACTCCACCCATACACATCAAATTTCAACCCGTCTTGCGTTTGTATTTCCTACGGTGGAACTACATGGAGATAGGCGGGTTGATCATGCTCATTATGGGTAAAAGAATTAAGATAATAACAAATTAACATATCTTTAATACGAATATCAAATAGGATAAAGAAACATTGGTTTCAAGACCGAGACAGAGACAATGGTTTAAGAATTATATAAATTGCAAAGTGATTCTTCTTGCAGTTAAGTGTTTTTCTTCTTTCCTTCTCCTAGTTTTTTATATTATGAGCAAAATAATTTAAACTTAATTTGATTAATTAATGTATCTGCTGAATTGGTAATTGGTAATTGACTTTAACCAACGTGGCGGCCGTACATAGTAGAGTAGTAGATCTATTCAACCATCAACCAATGTGCATAGTTGGAGGGAGAGAGAGAGAGAGAGAGAGAGAGAGAGAGAGAGAGAGAGAGTACTTGATAGTGATACTCTAATTACTCTTTACACTTTTGATGTACCTCTGTCAAAGATATAACCAATTTAATTCCACAAATGACAACTCCATTAAAAGAAGATCAACCCCTTTTTCCTTTTTGTCCAGTCCAACCAAGCTTTCTACCACTGTAAAATACCAAGAGAGTTCAAACCTAACCCAAGATCCCCATGCACACACTAGCAATTTCTAGGTGATTGTATGACGTTCGATCAATTTTAGACTTATAACTATAAGTTTATTTCCTAACACACGTAGTTAAAACAATTTCTCCTTAAAAAAATCGGTAATAAAATGATAATATGCAGTTTGAAGTGTAGTGGCATCAATGCATTGGTCAAAGAACACTATTTTATGTGGTCCCTGGAAATTCTAAAAGGACAAATTGGTGTAGACTCTTTGGCTCCATCGATAAATTAGTATCCGATTCGTTTTTAACTTAATACAACTCCTTATGCGTAGAACCCACTGTGCATGTTCATTTTGTTACTTAGTGTTTGAATTATCTTATCTCCATAATGCATTTTGGTTGATTAATTGTAGAGGCTTTTACACTTGTCTTCACTAGAATTTTATGTTTCCTATGTCTAAATCTCTTTTTTTAATAGGATTTTCAGGTTTGCACCGATTACTACTTGAACTCAACGGTTGCCCACCGTCACTCAAGTTAGATGACCAGCCCTTAGAAGTTGTAGAAAGAGATTGAATCTGAAATTTCTAAGTTTTTAATTAAAGTCTAAAACTCAATCATTGAACCACCTAAGGGTTTGTATAGTCAATCTTCTTTGATCATGCATTCATGCATGACTTAATTATATACACAAGTGTGTGTGTGAGAGAGAGGGGAGAGAGAGGGAGAGATTCCCATATGATTAATCAAGTAGAGAGATACATATATTGAAGTATATATATCAACACTTCTGCACTTGCTTTCTCTAAAACCATAGAGTCCAACAGAACTTCCAGTGGCTCTGAGTAACAGGCCGAGGTTGTAATCAGGATAAAATAGTAAACAAAAAAAAAGAGAAAAAAAAAAAAAGTAAAAGGGATAAATTTGGATGGAAGGAAAAGCCAAGAAAAGTAAACCCTAGCGGTGGAACCTAGCTAGACTTCTTGTGCCTTACTTTTCCTCCATAATTTTCTTTTTCAAAAATAAAAAAGTTGAACAAGATCATCAAGGGATCATAATCAGCAACGAGAGCCCTTTCTGCAGTTCAGTGCACCCGCAGCCCCTGTAAGTGAACTAACCAGAGAAGATGGTTTTGCACCCAAGCTTGAAGCCCTAGCATAGCTCGAGGAGGCTCCAGCACCTGATGGTGTGAAATATGCACCGTTCAACATTAGGTCTCCTTCTGACCTCCAATTCCAGTTCCTCCATTCACTCTCTGGTGCATCTTCATGCTTGGTCACCTGAATTATTTCAACGATTTTCAGAAATGCAACATATTTTTCTGTAACACTTTTAGTTCTCGTTATTGTACCAAAATTAAAAAATAAATTTGAATACTCAACTAGGTATTTATCTGAGATCAAATTACGACACAAAAAAATCTTTGTTATAATATTATTCTTATTTTACTGTAAATTTTGATATGATACTGAGTCGTAAATCTGCCTAACATTTTCAGTTTTCTGTTAAACAAAGTGAATCAAAAATGGGTTTCTTACCTCTTTGCTGAATCTTCTGTCGGGTGCTAGAAATCTGTTGCCTTGGCTATTAATGGTGGGTGAAGCACTCCCTCCTATTGCATACATTTCCCAATGGGTGTAGTCATTGTTTACCACATGAAAGTACCCATGTCTGCATCTGTATTTGTGAAAAAACCACAAATTCACCAAATTTAAAACCATGGCCCACCTATTTCATAATCAATATATAGCATATCTATGTGTACACAACATCTGGTATATACCCCACAGAGAGAGAGAGGTTTTTCACTTTTAAGTACCTTGGCATTCTTTGAACAAGCCCTTCACCGAAGTGATTGAAGGCAATTGTGATCTGCATGTCCTTGTCTTTGGCGTATGAATCACTGTGACCCAATAGCATGACCTTATCATGGTGGGTCATGTAATTGTTAGATATGGTGATAGCAGTGGACCCATAAATAGCATCAACCAGTCCATCATTACAGTTAGACAATGAGCAATGGTCCACCCAAACGTGGCTACCACCAAAAATTGACACACCATCACCGTCAGATACAGTCCTCCACCCATAGTGCCGTGGGGAGCTTCTCACCATAGCATTCCCTCCCTGCTTACAGTCATGTATGTTCAACCCATGAATTATAATATTAGTCACAAACTGTATAGTAATGCATGGACCACCAGCAATATGAACACTTGCTCCTCTACCATCAAGGGTCTTGAATGAGTTCATAATTAACTCCTCCTTCAATTTAATCACCATGTCACGAGCAAAGATGATCCACAATGGCTCATCTTGGATGACGGCGTGCCGGAGAGTCCCCGGTTTTGGGTTCACCGCATCATCGTCGCCGGAGTCGGTGACCACGTAGATTTTACCATCTCTTCCGCCAACTGCATTTTTGCCGAACCCAATTGCACAGTCGGCTAGCCTCTGACGGTTCTGCTCCCAATTGGGGTCGCACCTCCAGCAGTCATCAATGGGGTTTCCGGTACCACAAGAGAGATAACCCAAGTTCCTCCTTGAGGCATTGACGCTCCTGCATACACACAAATAACGAAACACATTGTTAGCAAGTAAGACTGTGTACTTCTAATCTGACCTTCCTAGATTCTCTAGTATCAAGAATCCCGTGTACTAGGCGATTCTTTATTGTGAGCTTCTAGAGTGTACAATGTGAACTATATGTATATGTGTGTGTGTGCAATGGAGACTGATTAAGTGGTGGAGGTGGATCCTCCTCTAGTGTACCTGTGTACTTCTTGTACAACTGATTCTGGGTCTTGTACTGGGGAGGAGAAGATGAGGGTAGGGGTGAGGAGAGAGAAGAGGAGGAGGAAAGGGAGTGAATGATAAGCCATTGCCTCTTCTTCTCTTTGGAGAATGGGGTTAATGAGAAAAATGGAGGGATGGGGAGAAGAGAGAATTAAAGGGGGTTTATAAAGAGAAAATAGCCGGGAGCAATGGCGTGATTAAACTAAACACGTGGGGTCCCAACTACTTCGTGATTACTGGTTTTACGGAGATTCTCCTGTGGTAGTTTTGGCCGTTAAGCAGAGCCCCAGCCTACAAATGTTGAAAACTTTAACCCCCACCCCAAAACCGAACCATAGTCTTCTTGAATTCAAATACCCTCAATAAGTCTGTCGTCGTGTCTCACCCAGGGTTACGCGGATTCTTGTTGAAAAATATTTTACGTATATTTAATTTATTTATTAATTCATGTCGTGTCCTATTATATTGAATTCGTGTTATATATGAATTGTGTATCAGTTATATCTGAACTAGTGGCATCGTATATTTTTTTTGATTGACTTTACTCGTACCTAATTTATTTATTAATCAGGTCGGATCGAATCGGGTCAGGTCTACTCATTTACGAAACGGTGACCTAAAGTCTAAAGAAGACCTAAACTCTCTAACTTCATGTCATGTTCTTGTTGTGTTGATAAGTTAGTGTCATATTTTGACTCTTCAACCTACAGATAACAAAACATGTTGTCTCTAGTAGTATTGTGTCTAAGTTGTGTTGTGTGAATTTGTACTTGAACTATATAATATCGTGTATAATTAAATTTATATTATATATAAATTACATTTAGCTGATTCGTGTTATGTTTAAAAGAAATCATAAATCTATTTATTTAACGGTTTTAATAAATCTATTCATTTATTACATGAATCCGTTGAGACTAAACCAAATTTCACAAATCACTAATTCTACATCGATTTAGTATAAAGTTTACAAATTTTGTCTGCAATTATCAAGTATATATATCATGGTGCATCCTTCAAAAAGGAGTAACCGTAGGTGGGAGGCCAAACAATAGCTTACCTTTCATCACATGCACCGACCTCAACTAGTGTTATCATTTTGCTCAAGCACACCTTGAAATCAGCCTCCCCTAAATTCAGGTATCTATGTCAGTATTTCAGGTGTACAAACACATGTAAATCTGCCCTACGCCTCTATTTTCCCTCATGGTCTTCATCATCAAAATGTGAGAGATAGCCTAAAGCCATTACAATATTATCTTGCTACAAGATTTCAAGGTTTTTTCTTACCCAATTCGAGGTAAGACATAACCAGGTACAGAGAAAGAGAGACGATTAAAATTAATGATTAAATACGTGTTTATCTCAAAGTGAAATTTGCGTTTTTATAAGAGTTGGAGGATTCTCATGTTCATTTCTGAATGGTCAAGATTTGTATTCAGTAATAGATTATAAGAGTGATGCCTTAATCAAGACTCCTCGCAATGACACGAATCAGGGTGATAGAGGTGGTGGGGGATGGTGGGGCAGTGGACGTGGTGGTGGTGGTGGGGCGATGGGTGTGGTAAAGTGGCAATAATGGTGGTGGTGGGGGATAGTTGTGGTGGTAATGGTGATCATGGTGGGACGGTTCCAAACAATATTTTTTTTTTTGTTAAAAGTACTTATGAGAAATAACTCGTAGAAACACTTTTAAAAAATCACTTCAAACACATTTTTATGAGTCTATTTTTCCTATTAAATTTGAGGTGTTAATATTAACCGTCATATTAACTTCAAAGTAAAATTTAAAGAGATCTTAACCGTGAATAGCAAAAGTCATTTTGTTTATCTTTTAAAATTTAAATTATATTGTACTTTATTATATAGATTTGTAAAAAGCACATAAGACGCGATGATGTACAAAAATGTTTATGCAAAATCAAGTAATGGATGAAGTAAGAGGATCTCAACACATGCAAACACAAAGATTGATTGCATTCGTTTTGGGTAATTTATTCTACTGGGAAGGGCTATGGTGGTAAGAGAATCCTATTGCTCAAGAATGTAGTGTGTTGAGATGTGTGTAATGTGTTTCATGTGCAGATGAAACTTATAATTAATAAGGGTGTATAGTATTCAGTAATAGACCATCACCATCACCACCCACCACAGTTGCTACCACCGTCGTCCACCGCCACTATCCATCATTATTGTTATCTTATTCTTATATTTATTATCATTACCACCATCATTCCACTGTCACCATCGTCAACTATCAGCACCAACCACCACCCGTCATAGCCCACCATCGCCATCTACCTTTGTCACCCACCCCTACTACACTTACCAGCACCACCCGTCATTGTCCATCACTGTAACCATCCATTGTCACCTATTCTCACCACACTTACCACCACTATCACTACTCTCACCACCCATTCGCTATCATCCATCACACTATTGCCTAAAAGTATGCATCGTCGTCCACCACCACCACCACCACCGTCACTGCCCATCATTACCAACCATCATCACCATCATCCACCACCACCCACACCCATCACCATCACTACCACCGCTGTCACCCATAGCTGCCATTACCACCATTGTCACTCAAAACCCACCACCACTATCACCATTGCCACCAACGGCTGCCACCCACCACTACTCATCCCCACTACAATTGGTACTTAAATTTATTTTTCTCTCCTCTATATTTGTGATTTGATTTTGTGTGTGAATATAAATATATTTATTGTTGAATATTTTTTTTATTATTCGGTACCTTCAAGCACAGGGAATAACTAGTATTTTAATACAGGTCGTTGGAATGGTTGCATTTTTTCTTGTCGTTTAACAATTAGTTGCAGGATCTCCATTGTGTGATTTTTTATATACTCCATAAGAAAGTGGAACATTACAATAATGTAACACCAACTAACTCTACACTAAGCCATTACCAACACAATAAACTTATAGATTTCGTGGGACCCTTAGATTTTGTCACCATTGTTAAAAAAATAATTCAACACTATAATAATCTTTTTCATTTTTGGTATTAACACACAAAAAAAACCCAAATACTCTTTAGTTTGTAATGGACATTGAGTTAGAAATAAAAATTTAACAACATTTTACATCCAAAATGATCGCTGATGTGCTTGTTTCGTATAACATCAGGAGGTTCATGACCATAAGACTGATAATTGAGTCAAACTACTTAGACTCCACTCGAAAAGGTAAATTTTTTTTATAGAGTATCTATTTGTCAACTACTAATACTAATTAATACGCGATGAATTTATATTTAAAGAAAATAGACCAACGTTCTCCACCGTGTTTAAGGGCTATCTACTCTGTTGCTTCATTCAATTAATAAATTAGGGATTACATGAAAAGTCTAAAGATCCTCATGACACTAGCCATGTGCTTTTGCTCTAGAAATCAAACTCCATGGTCCAATGGGCCCAACAATCTTCCAAATTCCGCTTTTTCCCCCATATATTTTCTTTATTTATCAAAACTAAAAACTCTTTTGGACCGCAGATATCGCCGCCAATTCTCACCAACAAATATTAGATGATTACACCGCATGAACAGTATCATTTAGCGTAATCGTCTATTAACAAAAGAATAAGCGAATAAGCGAATCCCACAAAATTCAATAACAGTCGTTCATATAATATAATATCCACCTCGTAAAAAAAAAAGGAATTCACTTTATTTATTTTTTAATTTATTTATTAAAATAGTTGTAATACGTGATATAGTATAACCGTTGTATTAAATATTTACCCGCAATCTAGATTCTTGATCCGGCAAAAAGTCGACCTCCATAGAATGCCACGTGTAAAATAATAGAGCCGACACATGGCCCGCAATAGAGGCCGTAGTATGCGTCAATTTACTGACGTGGACACTTCAAAGTGAAAGCTAAGTCCTCACATGGAGATCTGTTCTGTTCTTCTCCCTTTCACGATTCCCTTCTAGTATGCGGCAACCATGGCCCTCAATTGCGGATATGAGGAGAAAGGATAGCCGTCGATTTTATGTGAGAGGTCCTAATCAGCTTTTGCAAAGCTTGAGACAAAACTAACGTGAAGGTCTCTGTTAGATAAGTTAAGGTAGGGATCAAGTAAAGGGCACAGCCATGTTCGTTGTTGACTTTGATTAGGCCTCTCAATGCATTTTCAATTTTCTTGTATTCAAATCTAAATTCGATTTTAAAAAATTTGGTCTAAATACTGAAGGATTTTTATTTTAGCAATACATATTTATATTCATCAAAAAATTTTAATCATCTATAAAAATATAATATGATCCGAAAAACTCAATTGATTTAAACTTTCGTCAAATACATTTCTGAATTTTAATTCAAAACGTTATATAATAGATTCAATTATGAATTACAAATAAAATATATCAATTCATATCGGTTCAAAATTCGAATCAAATTTCAATCATACAGACCTAGCTTTGATGCTTTTTTTGGGAGGTTTGAGGGGTGGATGGTGTCTGGTGAGTGATGGTTACATGGCAACCTCCTCCTCCTCCATTCAAAATGTGGCTACCATTTGTCATGCCATGTGGTGATCTCTCTCAACCAATAGTTTTTCTCTCATCTGCACATTCAAATGTTGTATTTTTTTTTTTAGTAATTCGGAGGAAACTTAAACAATTTATTGTCGGATTCAACGACCTACGACAGATGTTGTATTTTAAGTCCAATGAAAAGATTTTCAAACCGACTATTTTTCAAGAATTTTCTGCCTAATTTGGTGGTAAAGAGTCAATATCTTCCCCCAGAATTCATCTCATTATTTGACCTTTTTTTTTTTTGGGGGGGGGGGGGGGGAATGCAAATGAAGTCAAATGCCATGTGCTAGACTTAGCTTTGCATGTTACGCATCTTAGGCGCAGACTATCAACAGTTTATAATGACCAACTTTGTAAAAATTGAAGTCCCTGTGAAGCCCCAACTGTGTGTAGGCCTAGAGGGCAATGTCCCCTAGCTTTGGTAAGACAGTTTAATTGGATCTAGTTTGTAGAGTGTTTGTTCTTATTTAGTCGATTGTCGAGTTTAGATTGTTGTTCAAACTCCGCACGACAAATCAACCACATGAT
The DNA here is from genome assembly GCA_963454935.2 of Ilex paraguariensis. Classification (NCBI taxonomy): domain Eukaryota; kingdom Viridiplantae; phylum Streptophyta; class Magnoliopsida; order Aquifoliales; family Aquifoliaceae; genus Ilex; species Ilex paraguariensis. The sequence goes on along the minus strand of CAUOFW020000825.1, from coordinate 74,655 downwards.
CCAACAAACCTTAGAGATAGAGAGAAAATATTGATTGTCTCAACACAACAACAGGAGAGGTATATATTTTCTATCATCATCATGGGAGATAAGGTGGTCCACTTCACAGTTCCATCAGTAGCTGGAGTACATAAATCTTCAAACAATCAATCATGCATTGGCTGAAATTTCATTTGGGAAGCCTTTCTCATCTTTATTTATTTATTTCCTTTTTAAATCAAGCATGTGGGAGACACAAATAAAAGTTTGCAATCCAATGAGGAAGTGGTCTGTGTTGTTTACTTGATTTTGAGCTCTTGATACACCTACAAATGTAATACAATATAAGTAATTATCAACCACTATATACTCATGACTCACAAGTATATTGAGCCAAACCCCTAAGCCTATTCTTTCAAAAAAAATTCATGACAAATTATTCACCGTGTATTAGATTTTTTTTTTTTTGATTCAATGATCGAGGGTGCGCATCTTGACTAATCCACTCTTCGGTCTAATCAAAAACAAATTATTTACCGTATATTAGTTGATAACCCATTTTTTATATAAGGAGTTACAAAGTAAATTTATAACGGGTGATCTATTTGATTGTGAAACATATTTTATTGAGAAAGAAATTAGGCGCACTAACTACAATCAAACTAAAGGGCTAACGAATAAGAAAAATCCTGTTACTTCTACTTAGTAGTAGAAACCCGACTAGAGAGGATACTCTCTTTCGTATCCGCCAAGTCTTAGGATGAGAATTAGGCCCCTAGTCTTTGCCAAGAATAGATCCAGTCATTGTTGCCCCTCAAAAGAGTGAGTCTACTTACCGAATTGGCATGACACGAAGATTGATTGATTAATATGAATCTCCAGAGCGGATGGTTGATCATCGCCTCCTTGTCTTGGAGGCTATCTGGTCAGGTAAGGGTTTGTTATCGTAACATTTTTTTTCAGTGTATATGAAAAACAAAAAGAATGGCAAACTCTTTTTTTCATTGCACAAAAATAGACTAAATCTGTGTGGATATTAGTCAAATTACTACAAATGTCTACTATCAAAGATTTTTTTTTTTCTTGTAATACACAAAATTTAAAGTCATTTCTAATTATATAAGCAGTCTACGTATGATTTTTTAAAATTCAAGGCCTGACAATATAATATAGAAAATGTAAAAGGAGTGGGGAGCAATATCATTTTAACCAACACATGAGTAGAGGTTAACCTATAATACCAACCATGTTTGATCCAACTACAATTCCGACTAGACAGAAAATCTACAAAGATTCATCAAGTATAAAAATAATAATAAAAAAAAGGTGGGGGCTTTCTTGATTATAAAAATGTTTAAAATGGGGGGTTATCATGTGATTATGGAAACTCTTAAAGCAGAGTAATTACAGCTTTAGGCAAGGTTTAGGTGAGTAATCAGGCAGATTAACATCATTTCGTGGCCCTTGCCATCTCACTTCTCAACTACTTGCATAAATGTGACAATTATAGTCTAAAGAGCATGGTGGAGAAACATGATTCACATAGTTGATCACAAATAATTTTTACGGGACTTTGTTAAGTTTAATTGAGTTGAGAGTGTGTATCATAAACAGTGTATCTCAAAATGTATTATCGAAGTCATCATAAAAAGACAATGATTACCTGAGACATTTTGGGGTCTAAAGCGGAAATAACATATGAAACTTTTTATTTTTAATATTAATTAAAAAATTATTTACAATTATTTTTTAGTTTTTAAACTTCAAAAATACTAACTAGGTTTTAATATTCAAGTTTTGATACTATATTTTTTTAAATTCATAATATTGCTAATTCACTTAATTTTTTTTTCATATATGGATAGCTATTTTCTACTTATATTATATAAAGATCATGAACAAAATAATCAAACACAATCTATTAAAAATATAATACAAGTTTAAAATTTAAAAAAAAATCCTAAATTTATAGAGCAATATACCATGATTTATCATAATGTCACATGATATTTAGTCATCACCCACTATAGCCCACTAGCCTTGAGCTTGTGTGCCAACTACCAAACTAAATGAGAATGAACTTTGTGAGGGTTTTGAAGTATTCCGCTTTACAAAAGCAAGAGTAAAATTTAGTTTTGTGTCGAGAAAGAGAGAAAAAAGAGGTTTGTGTTATATTTCAATTTTAGTCTTTTAAAGGTGTGTGTGAGAGAGAGAGAGAGAAGGGGGAGAGATGTGTGTGAGAGAGACTTGAAAATTATGATGACAAGTTTAAACGTAATTGAAAAAAAAAAGGTGTGAACATGAGTTTTTTCAATGAAAAGTGTGAACATGAGTTTTTTTCAATAAGTATAGTTTTATTGCTAGTTCTTAAAAATTTTGATTTTAAGGCGTTTTAATCTCATGGGTTGAATCAATAGACTCAATTTATTTAAGTTGAAATATTTTTTTGCGCTAAAATCTAAGTTTTAAGTGGATCTTATTTGTTATGCGTTTAGATTTTTATCTTAGCTATTAGTACACATAATAACACGTCTATAAATTATGGGACATTCTTTAACATTAAACTCAGGCTTTTATTGGTCTTATGCTTGCGCCAGCCCCACAAAGAAACACTTTATCATTATAATAAAACTCTCGTCCTAACATCGTACCTTTTTTCAATGAGAGTGTTTTCTCCTAACCATAAACTTTCTAGATTTATGGCTACAATATATATTTCAATTCTCAAATGCGAGCAACCATTCATGAATTATGCACATTAGTTAAATTTGAATTTCGACCCGAGGTTCAAACTCAAGATGTGTCTGTTGACTTTTTAGTCTTTGCTCGACTTGTATGGGTTGACTTAAATTTGAACCACTGTCCACCTAGCTTGATTAAGTAGTGTGAGCAATGAACTGATTTTTGGGTTAAATCTTTTCAATGAGAAGTAAAGGGAACGGCTTCTCACATAATCATTTAGAGTCATGTGGTAAAGTTAGTGACATTTGACTCTTTTTTCTTACTAGACCTCATCATGTAATTAACTCCTAAGCCTTCGTACTCTTACCTGTTTATGATGAGATACAACTTCACTTTAAAAAGGGTTATGTTGGAGCTGGAGTTCGATTTAAAAGTCAAACTTGCACTATGATTAGATGCAATGTTGTTGTTTTTTTTTTAGTTCATTTGAGTTTTAATTTTTTTTTATTGGGGATTTGATTTGATGATTATTATAGCAATATATAGAGTGGGCCTCTTGAATGACATCTGAAATCAGCTAGGCTAAATTAAAGAACGAGTTCGTTTACAAATTATGTTGAATATTTTACGATGACTAAAAGAGTAAACACAACCAGAAAGAGTAAAAACAGTAACAAAATTCATGGTCACGAGATGATTAGTATCCCACTTTATTGGATAGTAGTGTAAGAGGAGTAAAAATATGTTGGATTGGACGCGATTGAGTTGGGTCTCACTTATCCCATTTCCGGGTAGGAAAAATGGGGTTAGAGATTCTCATTTGTGCCTATCCAAGGACACAATTTGAACAATTACATTTAAGAATGTTAATCGAGCTGAGCATGTCGAGCTTGAACCCGAGCATGTCGAGCTTGAACCCGAGTATATCGAGTTTTTTTTTTAAACGAGCCTAAAAAATTATTCAAATTTGGTTTGTTTAAAAAATGACTCGAGCTGAAATTTAAATAATTCAATTATTTTACATATAAATGAACTGAGTTTTACAAACTCAAACTTGAGCCGAGCCAAACAAGCCTCCAAGTTCAGCTCGCTTGGAAGACGAATATAATTTGAACCGAGTTCTATTTGAATTAAGCTTGAGCCGAATGTCACACCCTTAGTTGCATTTAGCCATTGTAAATAGGTTTTCTCTACCCACTTGGAAGATGGGTTAAATTTGTGGCCAATGCGATTTCTCGTGTAAAAAACTATTATACATTTTACTTTTCGAAAAATTGGATTGCATAAGGAATATGGTGGTAAAATCTAATTTAAAAAAAAAAAGATTTCTTAAGAGGTAATTTGTGGAACCTATATAAATGTAATACATTTGCTAAGCATGAAATTTGTTAGAAATGCACCTTTTTCTGAGGCAATGTAAATGGTTGAATTGTATTGGGTTGGATTAGAAATTATAAAAAATTCAAAACATCGATTTTAATCCAGTGATCCAAACATTGCCCGAGTTAGAATTTTCTTTTAGTGTTATCCCACTTAAATGTTTCTTGATAATTGTCCTACACACGTGGGGGTAATGATCTTACATGTACTTAAACTAAATAATTACATGGTCCAATAAATCCAAAAAAAAAAAAGAGGGGTTGGGGGGTGGCGTGGGGGGTTGTTACATATGCATCAAACTTTAGTGCAATGGTTAACCTAAAAATAGAGTAGGTCTTATTTTTTTCTTTGGTGTGTAGAAGTAGGTCTACCCCTAACCAAAAATTTTGGGGGCCACCGAGATAACTATGGCCCTGACAGCGAGCCCAGATCTGTTCAAAGCCTAAATTTAAAGTTAACTTTCTTACAATACTGCGTCAGAGTGTTGGGAATGGGCCGAGGTCGGAAGAAATTGTTTTTTGAAACAAATTCTCTTTATAGAGAGACAAGAGGATTCCAGTTTAGCCACGGGTGGTATATTGGTGGGGCATTGGTCGAATTTTTTATTTTAAAATTAAAGATTTAAGTTTTAAAGTCTATGTTGGAACACGGTGATTAATCGATATGTTATAGCTAAGTTTGTTCTCAGAGGAGTAATGAACATAATTAGGAGTCTTATGATTTCATCAGTAAGAGTCGATTAGAGTGATCTATGAACGCTTTCTTTTGTTTCTATTATTTTTTGATTAATGTTACACAATCTAAATAAATTCAAAAAATTATAACTCAAATATATATAATATCTTGGATAAGTGGGTTTTAGCAACTTTTTAGTGGGACCCACACTATAAATGTTGATGGGATATCATTTGAGTTACAATTTTTAGATTTTATTTGTGTTATGTAATATTTTCATCATTTTTTTGAACCTATAAAAAAAAAAGGATTCTCGTGTAAAATATATTTTTTTAATTGATATTTATATATTTAATACTTATTTCAGTTAAAAGGTAAGTATGACTAAAATATTTATTGGTGAACAAGTTTACTTTAATTATAGGATTAATTAAGTATACTTTAATTAAAGGATTAAATATAAATAAAAAAAATTAATTGTGACAACAAAATTAGAATATAAATTATAAGATAACTGTTAGATCTGAATCATTAACATATTTACATATTATTACAATTATGGTTGTCAAAAAAATCGTGTTATGTCATGTTTTAGTCTTGTTTAAATTGTTTCGAGTTCAAATTTTAGTCAATTTGTACTTAAATTGATTTGTTGTGACCATGCATAATTAAGTTTAGTTTATATTGAGTTTATATTGCATTACAAAGTTATATTTATAAGAAATGTGTTTGAAAAGAAACTTCACTTAGTAATCGATCAAGTCGTATATTCATGTCGATCTATGTATTTTAGGGGTTGATAATTTCTAACACAATATAAAAATACAACTAAAAAATTAACATAAAATCAGCGAATTAGAGTTAATTATTTCTCAATACGAATCTATAAATGACACGACTCATTAACATGAAATATAAACGAGTAGGATTAATGTTAAATACAAATAAAACAAAATTGACAAAATTAACACGTTTAACTAGTATTGTAAAAATAAAATATCAATTATTTGTTATTGTTTATCAAATATTGACATAATTATTGCATAAAAAAATATTTTTAATCATTTTTATTATTATACTTATTAAGTTAATTTTTAATTTATAAAAAAATATGAGCTTAAATTCAATTAAGATATAATAAAATCTTAAACTTAAATCTTAAAATTAAATTATTTATTCACAAATTATATTGATTAACACAAACACTGTTCTAAAATAAATAAGTCAAGTCGATAAGATACGATTAATTAAATGAGTTAAATTAAAATTAACTGATACTCAATACATATCTGTAATAACACGACACAATAAGAAACAAAACCACACAATTGTCATCCTTAAATTTTTTGACGGATCAAATAAATTTACATGTCTATCAAATTCACACTAGCTCATTAAGGCAAAGTTTTATTCTTTATTTTTTAAAAACATATACCTTCTATTTTTAAAAAGATATTTTATAAAATAATAAGAATTTCTCTGTCTCATTTTTTAAAATAATATTCAATATGACAATAATACAACGTCTTAAATAGACATCTAACGCCGATACCATTCCTTTTAAAAATATTTACATTCCACGCGGGGTTATCCTAGTTTACTTCAAATTTTGACGAGCGTGACTTACAATCGCCAAAAATTCCCGTGGACTACACCACTTCCCAACAGACCATAGTTACAGCTTTATGCCAAAAAAAAACTTAACTGAAACTTTCGACATAAAATCCCTAAACTACCCCCGAAAGCTCATTCGCCGGGGTCCCCTCCCTCTCTATCTGTGGACAACCCCTGCAAGAGAATATCTGCAAAAACTTCAATTCTCGTCCTGTACACGTCGGCTCTTCTCAGACTCTCACAGAGAAAGAAGTGATTGAGATGGCGTGTTTATCACCCTTCCTCATTAATGGCATTTACTACTTTGCCACTTACCGCTCATCTCTCTCTCTCTCTCTCCTATGTCTATCTCTATCTCTATCTGTGCTATTGTTGTCGCTATTCTATGCCCTCAAAGCTCACCCACCAAGGCTCGGAACTTTGTTTTAGGGTTAGGGTTTTGTGGGTCTTCCGTATTCTTCGGTTACGTTTCAAATTTCGTGAACTTCGATTCTTCAATTTGCAGGTTTGTGTCAGTTTTTTCAAACTTGTCGTTTTGTATTCTTTGGTTGTATTTGTATATAGTAATGTACTGATATGTATTTTATGATTAATTTGAATAAGATTCCCTTTGGACTCTGTCACTTTGTGCTTCACTGTTTCTCTATCTATTGTGTGGAGCTCTGTGAAGGTATGTTTAGGTTTTGAGGAAATTAAGAAGAGAATGAGCGTTGATTTTTTTATTTTTTAATGCTTTTTAACTTCATTTTGTTTTGTGTGTTTGTTGTGTGTGGGAGTGAGTGAGTGAGTGAGTGTGTTGAATGAAGGCTATGAAGCTGTCTCTCTCTGGTTTGCTCTTGTTACAGGTAAACAGAAGTGGGGTTCACTGGTTTTCCAAACTTTTCACTGTTGTTCTGTGATGGAAGGTGGTACATTGTGCTCTATTTCTTTTGTATGCCATCGTGCTTTTGGTATTTCCTTATTGGTGGTGATTTTGAATCCTTATGATGATAAATCTGCAAAAACTGTAATTTTCATTTTCAATGTTATAGAACTATATGGATATAATATAGTCAGTATTGAGATTGGTGAATAAGGGTATTAACTTGGAAAAGAAAAGTAAATTGATGTAGAGTTACTGGAGTATTAATTCTTGGTTGAAAATTTCGGCTGGTTTTTAAATTATGTGCCTTACTTTTTATCTGGTGCTGATTTTCTGGTAAAAGAAAGATTTCGTATTTCTCAAAGTATTTGATGGACGATTGATTGAGTTGCCCTTTTTTGGTGATTTTATTTTATGCATTTTCACTTTCAGGTTGAGAATGCAGCTCTTTTTATTAGGTCCTGACTCCTGAAATTTAAAATTTCAAGTCTATATAAGAGATAGAGTATGAAGATGATGGATGGGCGGCGACACTCCGTTGATATTCCCATCTCCAAAGCACTGGTAGCTCTTAGGAGAGTGAGGTCACTTAGGGATCCATCAACCAACTCTACAAGCAAATTCTCTACTTTGGTTGAGAATTTGAACTGGGAGACAAACTCAACTGATGGGATCAGTCTAGGATTCATCAGTGGCAGCAAAGAAGGTGCTTATCATAATGATTTTTTAGGATTGCAAGATTACGGGCTATGCGGACGCATGGAGGAACATTTTGGTGATCATGAGTTGTATTACCGTCCGAGGAAACCCAACACTAAGTTTGACTCATGTGAAAAGTCAAGTTTTGTAAGAAATACAGGCGGGATGCAAATGAAAACCATAGTGGCCAAAGGGTCTAATTTATGTCAATCGAATCATGAAGGTGCTTGTGGAAACAAATTGTTGAGTGAAAGATATAGTGATGGTTTCGGGGACAAAGGGTTGAACATGACTTGCATAACACCTTCAAGTGCATGTTTGGAGGGTGTGGGTTCATGTAGTGAACCAATTGAAGGATCAAGGCAACTAGAAAGCATAGATCATAATGCATCAAAGCGAAAACCTCGACATAGAAGGCATGTTAGATCATCTAGAGCGGCAGCAGGTGACTTCATGAGTCATACAGGCAGTCCATGCTTATCCATAAGCGATATTCTGCTTGGAGGGTCCAGTCGTGGCACATCATCTAATGGAAATGAAGATGTTGAAGTTGTAGATCTGAATCACCGTGGATGTGGACTAAGCTGCTGCTGGTCAAGAACCCCGAGATTTAGAGAATCAAACCTTCCTTATGATCTAGAAGACCAGCCACTGCTATCGGGGGAAGTGGATGTGGCAGTTCTATCTGGACAGGGAAGAGGCTGCAAACCCATTGGTAATGCAAGTGCTGCGTATTCACAGAGTCCTAGGAGTCTTAGTCAGAAATTCAGGCCTAAATCGTTCAATGAATTGGTGGGACAAAATGTTCTAGCAAAGTCTCTTCTAAACGCTGTCTCACTTGGGAAGATAACTCCCTTTTATCTCTTTCATGGTCCCCGTGGTACTGGTAAGACATCGGCCTCAAGGATTTTTGCTGCTGCTTTAAATTGTCTCTCGCATGAGGACAACAGGCCATGTGGTGTGTGCCGAGAATGTGTTTTGTTCTTTTCTGGGAGGAGCAGGGATGTAAAGGAGGTTGATTCTGTTAGAATCAATGGGGGAGAAAGGGTACGATATCTTATTAAGCATGCCAAGATCCCTCCAGTTTCCTCACGGTATAAGGTCTTCATTTTTGATGAGTGCCACTTATTGCGAGGTGCAACATGGGATACTTTTTTTAGTAAACTTGAGGACCTCTCTGGGCATGTTGTCTTTATAATGATCACTCCTGACCTGGAAAAGCTGCCACGAAGCGCATTGTCGAGGTCCCAGAGATACTATTTTCCAAAGCTGAAAGAAGCTGATATTATGAATAGGCTAGCGAAAATTTGTGTAGCAGAAAGAGTGGACTATGACCAGGTTGCTTTGGACTTCATCGCTTCTAAATCCAATGGTTCACTTCGGGATGCAGAGATGATGCTTGAGCAGCTGAGTTTGCTTGGCAAAAAGATTACTATATCATTGGCCTACGAACTAGTGAGTATTGTATTGGTTTTGTCTCTTCCTTTGGTGTATCTCTGCAAACATCAAATTCATGCCTTGCCATGTTGGTGCAGACTGGTGTTGTTTCTGATGAAGAATTGCTTGATTTATTGGATCTAGCCTTGTCATCTGACACTTCAAATACAGTTAGAAGGGCAAGGGAACTGATGAGATCACGGATTGATCCATTGCAATTAATATCCCAACTAGCAAATATCATAATGGATATTCTTGCTGGAAAGTGTCAGGAAGGTGCTTCTGAAGTTAAAACAGAGTTTTTCAAAAGGCATACTTGTAAGAATAGTATTTTTTTTTCTTTCTTTCCATTTTATAGTGTTTTGTGAATATGTATCATAAGGTGCTCTTAGAGTACATGTCTCAGCCGAGTTGAGTCTAATCCATTGCACTGGTAGTTGAACTAGGTTAATGATGCTAATTAGGAAACTCAAGGTTCATCAATCTGGCCTACCCCAGCTCTGTTCATCAGGACTTGTTAGAAATTGTGATCGAGTAACTTACCAAATAAAAAGGTCATGTTATTTGTCAAAACATCCATTCTATGCAGAATTGAGGCCAAATATCTGTTTCTTTTCACGGTAGAGATTTGGCTCTGTATGCTTTAAAAGGCTGCAAGGGTTTTTCTATTTGACTATTTTTCATAACACTGTAATCATAGGGTTTTTATTGGCTGCTTATCGTGTCAGAGTGCATAAATGAAAATCATGATGCATATCACCCTTAGCTATTTTTATTCCTTTTTCTCATTTTAAGATAATTTTCCTCTTTGAAGCCTTAGCTGTTCAGCATAATGACTGGGTCCTTAAATAATTTCTTGAGTGCTTCTAAGTTTGAAATCTTGTATAGTCTGTATATTCTATGACTAGTTATTCCATCTTCCCTCCCCATGAGATCTTTTCCTTGATTGAGCCACAACTTTACAGTAATTATGTGGTGGTTGCTGATCTTATATATTTGCCAGATTTTGAGCGCTGCTACTCGAAGAGCAGGGTGTATTGATGTAAACAATTTGAATTGTTGAAATACTAAGGAACTGTATTCAAGAACACAGTACTATTAGTTTTTTTTTTCCCAGAATATCTTTTCATGTTAGAGCTTATCTTCGCTGATAACTAAAATTTCTAGACTCTGTTGTGCATGACTCTTAGCATCGACTGCAGTACTACTCTAGCTTTTATGGCTTGGGACTTCCAGATGGGGACAGATTTATCTGATGTGGTTCAATGGAAGAGATCTTTAACAAGAAGGTCTGATCTGAACAGGATAACTTCATGTTAAATGGGCCAGATTCCTTTTGACTATCCCTTGTAGAACAGTTTCTAACTTCAAACATAAATGAATGTATTTGCTGTCGCACCAGGGTTATTTAGTAACAGCTAGCAAGGCAATATACCTCAATTTCAACTATTGAACTTTAGGACATGACTGCTTGCCAGGAAAAGGAACAGAAAAGAAAAAAGAGCAAACGTATCTTGGGATGTAACTGATTCTGGTAGACTGGTACTACCACGTTCATGTTGTTATGACACTATTCACCTTTAAGAATGAACTTTGTCTAGGACCATCAGAGGTTTGATGGTGAAAAATAGGAGACCATTTTATTTGGCAGTTAAAGTATCACTGGAAGCACCAAGGGGACAAACCATGATCAGGTTTTCAAATACCGTGGCTACTGGTATTTCAATAGACCAGCCATGTGTATTCCACATGGTATACTTGACTTATTTTTTCGGTTAATTTTAGTTTTTGGCTCCATAGATACAATATCCATTAGGACTTCATACTGTAATTTATTGAGCTCTAAGTCCTGCATGTATTGCCATTGCGACAATTCCAGTATCACTGATTGTTGGAATGCCACAATGGCCACCTCAAACGATTTGAGACAAGATAGAAGCAAGCAAAGGCTCTGGAGTGGCCACATCTTTTATCTGCGTAGATACACATTTTAAAAGCAATCTAATGCCCATGTTCACCTGCTCACTTTCTTTCCAGATTCTACTTTCAATAGTTAGTTTGCAAATTTGTTAGGTTTACAAGGGTTAAAAAAATCTAACTTAGCTGGTAGTTTCAATAGACTTGGGCATGGTACTCTCTCTCTCTCTCTCATGCCGCATTCTCTCTATGGTGGAATTTTTGTATTTTTAATCTTTTCCTCACACATAAAGTCAAAGGACATTACTGTAGGACGTTGAGGCGAGATGCTATATGTTTATCTAAACTTTCAGATTTTAGAGACGTTATTGTTGTTTATTGAATTATATAATCTTGCAAAGTGCATCTAATGGGTGATTCTTAGTTCCGTTACAATTCATGGCTATATTGTCTGTCCACTTTTCTATTGCTCTTTCTCTAAGGATTACTATTGTTTATGACACAGCTGAAGCAGACTTGCAGCAACTTAGTCATGCCCTGAAAATCCTTTCAGAAACTGAGAAGCAATTGAGGACAACTAAGAATCAGACTACGTGGCTTACTGTGGCTCTTTTACAGTTAAGCTCTGTGGGTTTGTCTTTCGTGGATGCTAATGATTCGAGGTTGTGTTTAAGAACGGTACACCCAACAGGTGAGAATCATTTGGGTATTTTTGATTTGTGCATTCTCATTTCTTCAATGGTTTCAGAAGAGTGCTCTAATTATTTGACTTGTGCATTCTCACTTAGAGAACTATGTCTAATCTGTCTGAATGCAGATGGTGATTTTTGCAGCACATCATCTACTGGTGAGAGTTTGAAGCATGTCATCCCTTGTGCATGTGACAAGAGCAATTCTTCTAAGTTGGGCTTGATTGATGATAAAGGAATTCTAAACTCTATGTGGCACAAATCTACAGGCTTAAGTGAATCCAATTCACTCAAAAACTTCCTTCGAAGACGGGGGAACTTGGCTTGTGTATATTTCAACCAAGGTACATGCATTTGTATTTTGCTTCTGCCCACATCAAGAGCAAAATTCACTCTGCACTGGATTCGATATGGTGCACGATTATTGGTAACCTATGCATTGGCTCAATTAATTTTTTTTTTAACATTAGAAAACGAAGAGATAAAATGGAGAAAGGCCGGTGCTGTTAACTATTGCCTTGCATTAGTAATTGAACTTAAGTTAAATTTCTCTTTCTTGTATGTATGGGCAAGTAAGTTATCTGGAAACTAATTATTGTTGGCCTCAAATATTTTATTGATTCTTGGAAAAGTATTCTTATGTGTCTGAGTTAATTTATTTCATACAGTAGTCCCTCATATTTTTATATTTAAAATGGAACACCCCAGACCCTGCAGTCGGGAGCTCTGTGCATTGGGCCGCCCTTTATTTACACAAAATGGAACTTGCTTGAGGTAAGCATGAATACATATAGAACTGAAATCAGTCTGTGGTACTTGTTATTTCCTCAGTCTCTGTACTTGCATTATATAATTAACCCCCAAGTAACATATCTTTTCACTTAAGTGCTTTTGGCCTTGCCTGCATTCAAGTGGCCTCAGCAACTTTACTTGCAAATATAAATCAGCACCTCTGTTGCAAGTGCTGACTTTTGGCCCTTATTGCCTTTAACCAAACCACTAGACTAATTGCACGAAGATGGAAACATTTTTGTTTATGTGCTTTATCTCTTTCCATACTTTCCGATTTCTGAGGCCACAAAAAAATTGGTTTTTAGTAGCATTGTGTGGTGAACATTTGTAACTTGTGTCAGTTTCAACTCTGATCATCCTTGATCTAATCCTTCCCAGGCTAACAAAATTTCGCACTTGGCTGGAATTGCCGAGGTGAAACTTACCCCCATTAGTATCCTCCATTATGTCTACAGTTGAAAGTTTTGGTTTATATGATTAGGATAGAGCAATATATCCAACTTATGAGGATGTCTTGAGAGTTCCAGACTTCCAGTTGTATTTGATTCAACTTGAACCCGCGAGAATTGATAGAGACAAGGTAGAAATTTGGTGAAACCAATTTTCCTATTGGCTTGCTTCAATTCCATCATTCTTGTAAAAGTATCTGAGTTGTTAGTCCCAACTTTTCCTGTGTTTCGACTTCTAAAAATACTATAAGTCTTAGCACACGGTATGAGCGAGTTTCATAGAAATCTAGTTTTGAATCTTTTGACTCAACGCAGATATTGGCACATCATTTTGACACAAGTGCATATTGTGTGAAGGTGTCGGCCAATTTCAGGCTCTTTTTGAAATTTTCCTTCACTAAACCCAGCTAAGGGGGTTTGGGGGTGCAAGGCATCGTTATGAGCCCAAGTTGGAGACAAAATCTCTGTCTTCTTTGGTACATAGCATTAAATTAAGGCTGCTTGTTAGGTTTTATGAAAGACTAGTGTACTTTGCAGAAAGTACTCTCATTTTACTATGGTTAAATTGTCTAGTGTCGCTAAATTGTTTGCTATGGTTAAAATATGTAGTGTGGTTCAAAGGTTTACTGTGATTAAAAGTTTGTATGCAAATTGACAGACTGGTTAAAAGATAAAAATGTTAAGTCGTAAGATAAGCCATTGGATCTAAATGATCCGGGCCGTGTTTTTCTTTATGTAAGCAGGACACTATGTTTTATTACAGAGATGTCTGGGCACATATTAGTATAAAGCATCTTTGTTAGGATCTTAGCTTTTACTTCGCACCCTAGTCGTGCGAATTTTGTTCTCTCAAAAAGAATTGCGCTCCTACTCTTCCATAGTGTGTTTCTTATACTGTATCGTGTCAATAATTGTGTCCGTATATTTCACTTATAAGTGACATTGTGGGAATTTAATTGGGGAGTATAGGAATTGTGTTTGGGTTTTAGATAGCAAAGATGGCTAGATCTGACTCTTGGCCGGCAGTGATGAATTTTTTATTATTGGCTGATTTTATGCTACATATTTTTGCTTATTTTGCACATTAACAATGGGATATGTTTTGGTTTTGGCCAGTCAACTGGTATTATTATGTGTGCATGTATACTGTTTTTCCTTCTTTTTATTTGTAAGGTTTTGTATTCTGAATAAACAAAATGGTTTTTCTATGTCCAACATGTCATTTTTTATAATGGGTAAGTAATTTGCCATCCATTATGATTGATGGACCCCATATTGCAGGTATGGCAGTTGTTGAACTGGAGTTCCATCATCCTGAATATGTATCCAAGGCTGAGAAGTCATGGAAATCGATAGCAAGTGGACTACAGTCTATATTGGGTTGTAACGTTGAGATAAGGATCAATCTTGTACCTTGTATTTCTGTGACAATGTATAGCAAATTGAAGAAGCAATCCTTCAGCTTATTCAGTTGTTCCCGCAGATTGTGGCATGAATCGCAATCCACCAGTGAACAAGGAAGTGATCCATCAGAAAATTCTAATTCCACATCCGAAAAAGCCATGATAAAGGGGAAATTTGTTGAATCTGATTGTGGGTCACAAATGTTGCCTGTTTGCTGTCACAGTAAACAAACAGCATGCACAAGAAGTGGTGAAGGAAATGCTCTAAGAAATAGCGAGGGAAATGCACTAAGCGTTGGAATGACAATTTCCCACAGGTTATTAACAGATAATATGCCAAAACAGCATGGAGTTGGAGTTGATTCTTCCAAAAAAGAGAGAAGCAACTGTGCATGTGAGGCGTTATCTGCTCATGAGCCAGAGAAACATCCAAGCTGTTTCTTAAGAACTATGAAATCTCATAATAAGTTACATTCATCAGACGCCTCTCAGATGGCCTGTTTGAGGATTGAACCACGAAACAACCTTGTGTTGTCTCTTCCTAGCAGAACATCTTCTGAGGCATGTATGCGTGCCAGTAATCCTTATATTTTCTGCTGCAGTTCCAACAATCATGAGACCTGCTCCGGAGATGAGAACAGGTGAATTATGTCCCACCTCCTTTTCTTCATTAGTTCCTTCTTTTGTGAACTCTGATTTACTTGGCCTGCTAATCAACAAAAATAGTGGTGCTTTTGTCTCAAACACTGTTAGCATAATTGGTATACTATTTGGTTCATGGTGTCAAACTGGCCATGTGGTGCTTGGCGGGGAATCATGGATATGATTATCCCACATCTACTGTTTGCAGTTTAGAATAACTTATTTTTGTTTTGGTGAAAATATTAAGGGATGAACTCTTAAGGTCGCCTGAAGTCTTTCCGTTTCCTTTCTTTTGAATGACGAGTCAGTATGACTTAACATCTTGGAATATTAACTTAATGCATTATTTCCGCTTGCCCATCCATAGAACTTATGATTGCAACATCTGGGGTAGATTTCACTGTCCATTTAGCATGAGATGATTCATATGTTAAAATCAAAATGCATGTGAAATATCTGCGATGTGGGTCATAATTACCTTATTTAAGGCTAAATGAATGGTTTCTGTAACTTGTTTTCAAACTTGACTCTCTGTTTGATATCTAGGCTGATTCACTCATGTGCTATTTATGTTCTCATTTGAGAGACACAAGATAATTGATGTGGTTAGCAGTATCTCCAAAATGCAGATCTTGCTTTTGTTTTGTTTTTTTGGGTAGTAAATTTTGGAAACTGATGGGTAACCATGCTCTTGCTAACTTGTAAGAACCGTAAAATGCCCTATTACTCACCTCCGTGGGCACTTGATCTATTTCTGCGTAAAGCCTTTGATATTTAATAAAATTATTAGGCCAAATTGCCAATGTTATAAAATCACTTGAAGTTCTCCCCATTTGTCTTCCGTTTACTAGGTTTCATTTATTTACCTGACATTGTTTCTTGTTTTCTTTATGTATGCTAAGCAGCCGAAGGAAAAACTCAAAGGTGTGTTGCTGGAGAACTCCCACATTTCCCTTCAAGAAGGTGACAATAGTTTAACTATTTGTATGTTCTTGGATTTAAGTATGCATATGTTGGTTGGGTTGAATAACAACAATACTAATCACAGTTATCAGAACTGGACCGGATAACGAACCGGTTGAAGGATCGAGTTAATGGTTCACCGGTACAACCATTGGGTCAATTGGTAAGTCCGGTCGCATAATAAAAAATAAAATATATTATTAATAAGGATGAATATACCAAAAATGTTGAATAGGTATAAAATAACATTTTTATGCTATGGTAGATCAAATAAGAATCCAAAAAAAATCACAAATTACCTATTTTTTTTATAATTTGTTAAGTCTAATATAATATCAATAATACACTAATAGGAATTACAAATTGACATAAGTAGGAATATTATGATGACAAAAAAAAAAAAGATAAAAGATTGAAAGAAAAATTATAAAGCAATAAGAGGATGACTAACAGTACACTGCTATAACACGAATCTCATGTTGGAAACACATTGCAACAAAGAAGCACTAAGCTTCTATAAAAGGCAACCAAAGGCTGATCTACTTTTACCATGCGGCGTTGGCTTAATAGCCACTAGATAATGAAGAAGTTTAAATACTTTATTTCAAACCAATGGGTGCTTACTTTGATTGGTTGAACTGATTGGTTTACCTGGGTTTAATAAAAATTTGTCCGGTTTGATTGAGTTTTTAGTGGTTTGATTTTGTTAAGTTGAGAGAATTAACACAATATTAGAGGGACACAGAGAGTGGTCAAAACTTAACCTACTTTTCACAAACTACTTATATTTGTAGTTAACTTGTAATGATATAAAAGACATGCATACCCTCTAATATTTATACATAATACCCTAATAAGGTTAACACTCCCTCTCAATCTGGATTATATATATCATATAATTTAAGTTTAAAATAAATTGTTGTAAAACGTGTACGATTCAATGCTTTGGTAAACATATTTGCAAGTTGATCTTCAAATCTCACAAATGGAGTCGTAATTTTTTTATCTACTATCTTGTCTCGAATAAAATGACAATCAACTTTAATATTTTTGATTTTTTTGTGAAACATTGGATTGACAGTGATATGAATAGTTGTTTGGTTGTCACTAAACTATTGTAAAGGGGGTTAGACTGAAAATTCAATTTCTTGGAGAAAGTGTAGTGGTCACGTCAAGTCACTCGTTGTATGCGTCATTGCTCTATATTCAGCCTTAACACTGGATTTCACATCCACGTGTTGTTTCTTACTTTTTCATGTGACAATATTACCTCATAAGAAAGTACAATAACCAGTGGTTAATTTCTGATCAGAATGAGAGCCAGCCCAATTGGCATTTGAGAAACCTTCCATTCTCAGATATCCATTAGCTCGATATAATCCAAGGCCGGGAGCAGGTTAAAGATATCGCAGAATACGAGTAACTGTCTCCCAATGTGGTACTCGAAGATATTCCATAAACTGATTTATTACACTAATTGCATAGGATATATCCGGTCGAGTAATAGTGAGATAATTGAGTTTTTCAACCAACCGGCGATACCAACCTGGATTCTCAAATAGTGTATCATCATCCATAAACAATTTCTGATTTATATTTATAAAAATATCAATTAGTCTGTTACCCAAGTAAACCTGTTTTCTCTAACTTGTCAAGTACATACTTTTTCGGGATAAACAAATACCCTGTTTAGATCGAGACACCTTAATACCCAAGAAATACCTGAGTTTTCTCAAATCGTTAGTATGAAATTTGTTTTGTAGGAAGCTTTTTAACTTGGCAATTCTCTCAGAATCATTTCAATAATTACAATATCATCTACATAAACCACTAAAATAGCATATCCATCATTTGTCCGTGTATGAAACACTGAGTGGTCTGACCAAACTCTAAAACTACATTTGAAAACTTACCATACAATGCTCTCGGTGATTGCTTCAAACTATACAAAAATTTCTTTAACCGACGACATACACTCTTACTATATTCCCCTTGAGTAGTAAATCTAGGTGGCTGCTTCATGTATAATTTTTGATTTGTATCCATAGAAACATCAATTGGTCTGTCCCCCAATAAACCTATTTTCTCTAGCATGTCAAGTATATATTTCATCTAGGATAAACAAATATCCTGTTTAGATTGAGCCACCTCAATATCCAAGAAATACTTGAGTTTTTCTAAATCCTTAGTTTGAAATCTGTTTTGCAAGAAGGTTTTTAACTTGACAATCTCCTCAGAATCATTTTCAGTAATTACAATGTCATCTACATACACCACCAAAAGAATATATCCTGCATCCGTGTGTCTAAGAAACACAGAGTGGTCTATCTGACAATGAAGAAGACTAAACTCTAAAACTGCATTTGAAAATTTACCGAACCATGCTCTCGGTGACTGCTTCAAATCATACGAAAGTATCTTTAACCGACATATTCTTACCATACTCTCTTTAAGTAGTAAACTCAGGTGACTGTTTCATGTATACCTCTTCAACTAAGTCATTATGTTGGCATCTAAGTGAAACAAGGGTCAATTAAGATTAGCAGCCAAAGAAATCAAGATCCGAACAGAAGAGATTTTGGCAACAGGATAAAAGGTCTACTCATGATCAACACCATAGGTATGAGTGAAGCCCTTTGTAATAAGACGGGCTTTGGACCATAGAACCATTCAGATAAAATTTTACATTATACACTCGACGACAATCAATAGTTTGTTTACTAGGAGGTAAAGGAACAAGATCTCAAGTCCCATTATGATATAAGATATTCACCTCTTTCATAGATTTTCTTCAACTCGGATCAAACAATGCATCCTGTAAGTGCTTAGAAATAGAGATAGTAGATAATTGAGAGGTAAAACGAAAGAAGACATAAGACAATGAATTATATGAAATAAAATGAGCAATAAGATGATTGGTAACACACAAATGTGTACTTTTTCGAAAAGTAATAGGTAAAGAGTCTAAATTACCTAATGAACTAGGATTTAGAGACGGCAGGGAAGATGGTAAAGGCACCTCAGTCGATGGGCGAGAACAACGAGAGTATATACGAAGTGGTGAAGTAGATGGTAGCACAATTGAGAGTGGAATATCTGACAGTAAGGGAAGAAGTGGTGGTATAAGAGACGACTCAAAGTCTAGATCCGAAGGCTAAGGTGCTAGAAAATATAGAATAGATTCCTCAAACGTGACATCAACACTAATAAAGTATCGACGAAAGGAAGGATTATAGCAACGATACCCCTTTTGTGTGCGGAAATATCTAAGAAATACACATTTAATTGCTCGAGGGTCAAGTTTATCTAACTCAGGGCCCAAGTTGTGAACATGTCAGAAACATTCAAAAATCTTAGGATGTAAGGAAAACAAGGGTTTATCAAGAAAAAAAGACAAAATATAGACTATGCTCATTTAACACAGAGGAAGATATACGATTAATAAAGTAACAAATAGTAAGAAGAACATCACTCCAAAAATAACGGGGAACATTCATCTGAAATAGCAGTGCACAGGTGATTTCCAACAAATAACGATTGTTACTCTTAGCGACACTATTATGAGGAGAGGTGTAAACACATGAAGTTTGATGAATAATGCAAGTTTTACTCAGATAAGTTGAAAAGGGATTAGATTAATATTCTCGAGCATTATCAGAATGTAAAATACGAATACGACAACCATATTAGACTTTTATTTCTTTACGAAAGGTTTCAAATATAGAGAACAATTTAGAATGAACTTTCATAAGAAATAACCATGTCACACGAGAGTAATTATTCACAAATGACGCAAAATAAAGATATTTATTAGATTAAATATTCTTTATTGGACCTTATACATCAGAGTAAACTAACTCAAATGGATTAGAAACACGATTATTGACTCTAAATTGAAATGACATACAGTGATATTTACTAAGTTGACAAGCTTCACACGACATAGACGACACATAACTAAGATTTGGGATTTGGCGCTTCAGATTTTGGAGAGAGGGATGCCCAAGGCGACAATGCCACTGAAAAGGGGACGACGAGGTCTGTAGCCTAAGTAGTTAAATCAAAGTCAAAGTAATAAGCCAACCAGCTTCGTGCCTTGTTACTAATCTTCTTCTTCGTCTTGAGATCTTGAAATACACAATGAGAGGAATAAAAGGTTACGAAAAAATTCAGGGAACTGGTAATCTTGCTAATGAAAAGTAAACTAAAAGGAAATTGAGGAACAACTAACACGGAGGACAGGGACATATTAGGATTCAAATGAGTAATCCTCAAACCTGAAATTTTAGAGCAAGTACCATTAACAAGAGTAAAACTGTGTGTAGAAGTAGCAACCAATCATGTGGTCAGACGCACCAGAGTCTATGATCCAGAGACTGCAGGTAGGGGACATTAAACAAGTGGAGGCTGTACTTGACTGGGCAAAAGTAGTTATGGAGGAAGATGGACTAACCTGTTGCTGGGACAGGAACTGAGAATACTCGTCTCGTGTAATAGTAATTGACCTAGAGTCAGTGGAGCTGATCGAGGTACAGAGGCAACAACTGAGGTGTCATTCTGATAGGAAACTTGATTAGTAGCATTGGAAGGTTTTTCATGTAAATTCCAACAAAAATCAGTAGTGTGCCCTCCACGACCAAAGTGAATACAGGAACGAGAGCCACTACGGCCCCCGCGATCACCACTACGGCCTCTAGTACAACCTGCCCGGCCTCCACGACCATTGCGATTGCCACGGCTATCTTGATGACCATTATTGTGGCTACTAGGAATCACGAGAGCTGAGCGATCGGTGGAGATACCATGATTGATGCCTGAAGGAGCAATAGACAAGGTAGCACGCTATAAAGGAGATAAAACCTCAAGTGGAGAAGGAAGATTGGAGCCACCCAAAATTTGAAAGTGAATAGACTCATATTCAGGTTTCAAACCTACTAGAAATCGCACAATATTCAAATCTTTATGTTGTTTCTATCAAACTGTTGCATCAGTAGGGAATGGATGGTAAAACTTTAACTCCTCATAAATTCTTCGAATGTGAGAGTAATAATCCTCAAGACTCAGAGTACCCTGCTACAAGCGGAAATATTGTTTGCACACCTCTTAAGCACGGGTAAAGTTTCTAGTACCAGAATGCATAATAGCCAAGTGATCCCATTTCTTTGGCAGTGTCAAGATAGAACAGAGTAGAACTAATACTAGGCTCAATTCTATTTAACAGTAAATAAATGATTTGAAAGTTCTCTTGTTCCCACTAATCATACTCAGGAGTATCTTCCTTGGGTTTAAGATTCACTAACTATTTCTTAAATCTTTTGTCTCGAAAAAATACTTGAACAGATCAGGATCATAAAGTATAATTGATTTCATTGAGTAAATAGAAGTCATGAGACTATTAAGAAGAACAGGGAAAGTAGAGGTGGGTGGCAAAGATGGAGCAAGAGAGTTAGCATCTTGCTTGGGTTTCATAATAGTGTAGCGAATAGCAAACAAGAGAGTCTTATAGCTAGGTGACTGAACTAAGCAAGAGAAAATCTATTGGAGATCGTGTAAGAGTTGGATAAATATTTTAGATTAATCATGAGAATAATTTAGATATTTTTAATATTTATCTTTTAAGTAATTTTTTTTAACTTTTGAGGGTTTATTTGTTATTATTTATTTATTTAAGTATTTTAGTTTTTTTATACAAAATAATGCGTATAAGGGTTTTATTTAGATTAGACTTTGATTAATATTGAATATTGATATTGTTTTTTTCTCTTTTCTCATCTCTTTTTTCTTCTCTTCTCATCAGTTTAGTATCAGAATTAATACGATCTGCATTAATTCAATCTACCACTCATTCTCCAAATAAATTCAGTGAATTTTTTGACCAAATTAGAAACCCAAATTTTTGGTAGCTGTCATCGGCTACACTGTTCATCGTCGGCCACTGTTCACAAAAATTTAGAGCTTAAATGCGACCCTTGTTAAGTGTCCAGCCACCAAGTTCAATAGATTGGCAACCATGGTTCAACAGAAGATTTGTGAGGATCACAATTACTGCTCATCCGAATCACGGTTTAACAGCCAACGCACAGGAGCCTGAGGAGAGGAAGAAAGCTGCTGGGTTGTCATTAGATTTGCAGGCACTGTTCGTCAAAAGTTCAGCCGTTGGTTCACTGTTCGTCACCATCGATGTTAAGCTTATTCATCGGAATCTTCGACGCCAGTCATCGTTGCTGCTAATTTGCCGCCGCTGCATCATCTCGAGTGGAGTGAATGGCTAGAGTTATGGTGTTAACCCTAGGCCTCGTAAAGAAGACAACCCCCATATGGGTTTTTATGTTGGTTCAACCTGATTTGATTTGACCTGTTTTGTCTTTAAAAATAACTTGATCCATGTTCTTTGAAATTTGACCAAACCCGTACTATATATCAACCTAGTCTCTAAATCTCGAACTTCCCACAGACCCAATACACCCATTGCCCAACAGTAACAAGTCCAGTACTTACTCAAAAAAAAAAAAAAAAGGGAAGGAAAAAAAAATCCAGAAATTACAATTCCGCCCACATATTCCTGAAATAGCAGATCTGTCCCAGAGTTCAAAAAGTACAATTCTGTCCCAAACTTCTAAAATTACATCTTCCAGAAGATTTAGTAATTGCAAACTCATCCTAGAAGTTTCAAAAATTAAAGAAACATTCTCTAGAAATTGCAAAAATATCACCCCAGAAGTTTCAAAAAATGCACATCCCAATAAGTTTTCAAAAATTTTAGAACTTCAAAGAAGTTTTAGAAATTATAGAATCCTCCCCTAGAAGTTTCAAAAATTGTAAAATCATCGCAAAAATTTTTTAGAATTTTCTCTTGATTATAGTATGCATACTCCCATAGAATTTGAGACTAATATTTTTATTCATTGAAAAATTAGAGAATTTGCAAAGAGTCCATAACACATTTTCTTCTATTTAAACTTTCTCACTTCTTGTAATTGTTAATTGTATTTTTGAACTTGTTCTTATTCCATTCTCATTTTTCAAGAGTCACTCATGAGTTTCTTTAATGCGCATGTTTCAAGAGTCTCTCATCGTGGTCATCATCATAGGAAATCTAAGGATGTTTACATGGAGTCTCATATGACTAAACTAGTCAAAGATCCTTCTATGTTTAGTGACACTTTAGATTCTTATGAATTCTTGGATTGGTTAGCTAATTTAGAAGAATATTTTGATTGACATGACATGTCGAATTCCCATTGCGTCCGTTTTGGTAAATTGATGTTTGAGGGTTACGCTATGTAATATTGGCATGCAATCCAAACAAGCCTTGATAGTTTAAGAGAATCACCTATCACTTAGGTTGAAATGAGATATAAATTGCAAGAAGTATTTGCCTACTTCCTACATGGATCAAGTTTATGTCAATAACTCAATCTTAGACAATATTCTTCTACTGTCTCTGATTGTTTTGCCTAGTTCGATTATCTCATGTACTTGTGTGACATTGTTGAAGAACTTTAGACAATTGATCAGTTTATTTTTGGGTTGAGACAAAAAATTAGTATGGAGGTCAAGTTATACACTTTTACTTCGTTAGTTGCAGCCTATCAATATGCTCTAAAGGTTGAGAGATTTTATAAAAAATTCAACTATAGCGTGATGGGTTCTCAGTCATAGTCTACTAAACAACGTGATAGGACACCTACCAATTTAAATTCCACCACATATGAGTATCATGATTACTTGAACGGTGTCCATATTGTTTTTGCATGCTTTTCTAATTCGAATGTGGCAAAGGATTTAGATATGATTGTATCGGATAAAGAGAAAAATGTTACTCATATTGATTTTCAACTCCTTCATTCTGTTTCATCGGATCAGAGTTCTCCTTTGCACCCACAAGAGTTTATATCGAAAGAAAATGTGTGAGTCTTTGCTTGTGTAAATTCTTAAACCATCATTGGTCTTGAAAATCGCTGAAAAGTTTGTCAAGTCCATACTTATGAAAGATGTCGAGCATATTGAGTTACCTATTTCAGAATTTTTTGATGATTGTTTTGTGTCTCTATTTCAAGTTAATCTAACTTTGTTTTCAAGTTTTTCTCCTTTGAAATAGTTGACTTTATTTCTACTATCAAGATTTCACTTGAGTTGGTACTTAATTATTTTCATCACCAAGGCGTTATTGTTCCTCTTTTGTCATCGATATCTTGTCCCATTGAATAATTTTTGTTGAAACCTAATAAGAATTGTTTTGCTATTCTCGAGTTTGGATCTAATGCGTATTTGCTTAATTTTTCATTGAATGTTAGTATTATTCTAGATTTTTATTTGGAGGACATGCTACTTAATCGAGGTACTCTTAAGCCTCCTATTTTGTTAGCCGGTGTTTCTACATATGGAGATTCTTGCATTTACCCTAATCAATAGAAAGATGTTGATGATTTTTTTATTCTAAATGAGGCGTTCTGTCATCTTCATATTGCTCTCTTGCAGTACTTTTGCTTTGAAGACTCTCCGGGGGAGAGTTTTTCTCAATCGAGGGAGAATTAATAGGGATTGTGTAGGAATTGGATAGATATTTTAGATTAATCATGAGAGTAATTTAAAAAATTTTAATATTTATCTTTTTTAACTTTTGAGGGTTTATTTGTCATTATTTATGTTTTAGGGTTTTAGTTTTCCTATATAAAGAGATGCATATAAGGGTTTTATTTAGATTAGACTTTGATTATTATTGAATACTGATATTATTTTTTTATTAAATTTTTTCTCTTTTTTCATCTCTTTCTTTTTCTTTTCTGATCAATTTGGTATCAGAACTAATACGATCTACATCAAAATCACTAGATCACTAAACCAGACAAGAATCAGCTACTGCAACCTAGCTGGACCGTTGAACTTGATAGACTAGGCTCGTTGAACCACTGAACCAATGTAAAAAACTGATTGAACCAGTCTGAATTGGTGCAAAACTAGCTGAACTAGACTACAGAAACTAGTTGGACTGCTGAACCGGAGCAACAATTGAAGGAACTGGTCTGAACCGGTGAAAAACTACTTGAACCGGTCTAGAGTGGATCAAATCGGGATTGAACCAGTCTTGAATCGGTCTAGTCTGGATCATGGGTTGGACTCGATTTGGTCTGGATCTTGGGCTGGATCATGTTTGGTCTGGGTTGGTGCAAAGGCTGAAGTGAGCTGGACTTTAAATAATTTAAGCCTGTGGACTCAGGTGTAAGCTCAGGTCCTTTATCCATACCCATGGACTCGGGTCTAGATCTTGTCTTCTCTACTGATTAGGGTTTCAGTCAAACCCTTGGTCTTTGATAGTGCCTTACAGCCACACCACAACCCCAGACAGCACAACAACTACCGTAGAGACCACTGATGTTGATGACCAGTAGCCACTGGCGTCCATAGAGGCCACTGACGTCGACGATGCCTCACACCTAACTAGCGGCCACCAAAGAAACTTCCCCCACAGAGGTTTCCATTAGCGTAATAGTTCCTCCACAACGATATGTCACCAAGGGCGGAGGCAGCCCTATTCCAGGGTCGGTAAGTGCCCTCCCCCCCTGCCCCGCCCCCCAATTTTTTTTTATTACTTAAGTATGTATATTGTGTATTTATATAATATATTATTTGTGCCCACCCAAAATCAAAGACAAAAATATTAATGTACACTTATATCAAATGAATAATTTTAATTATGTCTTTCCTATTTTTTTTGGCGCATCAATTAGTGTATATTTATATCAAATGAATATGAATTTTTTTGACACGTATTGGGTTGGTTACGTACATATCTAAATAAATTTTGAATACTCTAAAATTATTTTATATTTTCTAAGACTAAAAAAGACATGATATAAATATTCTCTAGTTTACTTGTGATTTTGATATTTATTTTTTCTAATTATGATAAAAATTATAGAATGCACATTAAACTGCATAATTGATCAAATGATTTATAAATACCAAAGTGATAATAAGATTATGTATCTAAAGAATAATAAAATTGTTATGCAACATTTTGAAAGTATAAAAATTTACCAAAGTCAATTTTAAATGATTTTAATTAGTTAATATTTTGTAAAAAAAAATGTTGTCGTTTGTCTATACTAGGCTTACTAAATTTCGGTATGGTAGGTTTAATGAGCTTTTAAGTATTAAATATGATATAATTAAATAAATTATTGTCTATTTCTATCAATTGTAAAAAAAAAAATAATTTGTTGAAATATTCGTGTTCACCCTAGCACAATTATTTGGCTTCGCCCTTGTATGTCACCACCCCAGTGACTTTGACAGCAACACAGCACCACACCACCACGACGAACTTCGATGACAGCACCACACCACCACCATGAAGTAAATGTGATCGGCACCCTAGATTAGGTTTTGTCGACCGAGTTGATATTTTATTTAGAATGTGTTTAGGATCGTAATTGCTCTGATATCATGTTAAGTTAAGAGAATTAATACAATAATATAGAGAAATAGAGAGTGGTCAAAACTTAATTTACCTCTGGCAAACCACTTGTGTTTATTGTTAATTTGTAATGATTCAAAAGACGTATATACCCTCTAATATTTACACATAATACTCTTAACAGATTTCTTAAGCAATCCAATCCTAGAACCAACCGCCTTAGGGTCTGGTTCACCAGCTTATCACTTGGACCAGTTGGTTCGGCCCGATTTTGATAACACTGATACAAATCACTAGAATAGTATAATCTCACCCATCTTGTGTATCCCTTGTTGAAGTAGCATCATGGATTGCTCTCACCCCCATCTCAAATAGGAAACTGGAGTTTGGGTGTAAAAGGCCGCTTGGTTAAGCTGATACACACTCCTTTGTGAACAACCCCAATCTTCTACTGTCAAATTTCTAGCTTGTAGATGGTGATATGGAAGCGAATATAATGCTGAGTTATGGCTACTACAATCAACATTTAGTGAAAGATTTCCATAGAACACTATACAATTTGCTTCCTTTGAATTTTATAAATGCCATGGGAATGAGCATAAAGTCCATTGTTTGTGCAGGCTTGGCAGCAGAGACATCAACCACAAAGAGCTCATTTTGTGCAGCGGGTTCTACCTTGTGCGACCGCCAAGTAGTTTTGCAGAGGAATTTGGATGACAAGATCCCGTAAAAAATAGCATTGGCGCCTCCAACAGAGTCAAATCCTGATCTTTATGTTTTTCTGGTGTCTTACGTACTTGCCATGGAACAAGCATTGTTTGCAGTGATCATACCAACTTTCATTTTGCGACAAGCTTCTCAAATCAATGAAGACTGGCCTGCGATGAAAATGCCATATATGCAGATCCATATATATCTATAAATGTCTCTTGACTTGGTATATAATGATAAATATTCATTTTGGACATGTTAAGATGAAACCACTTCTATTGGACTTTTATTATGCAAGAGGCCATTGCTTGTTGACTGCTAGAGAGCACCTGAAGATTGTTGGAATAGCATAAAACTGTTGCAAACAGTGGGTTGTTGCTTGAAAAATTGGCACATGGGATGAAAGAAAGGGCGACTAAGCTTTGTCATTTCCTGTAAAAATGATGGAAACTTGTAAAATTTTTCTCTGATGTTGACCCCTGAGCAACCACGTTATTTGGGAATATTTTTACAGTATTGAAAGTTATGGTCAAGTCAATTTTTTTTTTTAAATTCATTATTATTATTATTATATTTGTTAGATAGCAAATTTGAATAGGTGACTTCTACTCTCTCATGGGTTAACTATCTCACAGCATCTTTAACAATAACAGTTATTTTGGTTACTCAAAAAGTAATATTTTTTATTTGAGTTATTTATTTTTTTAATACACACTCTTAACATATTTTTTATATTTTTAATTATTTTTTTTAAATATTTTTTTTCATTTTTTTTGGGAATAGTGGAAGGAAGAAAGAAAGAGAGAGAATGGAGGAAAGGAGAGGAAGAGATAAAAGAATATTATAAAAAAAATTTATATATCGTTATAGTGATACTCTAAATATAAAATATTATTGTAGCAAAATGTTATTTTTAATATTTTGAATATAATTTATTGAAATTAATTTTTTGGATTAAATAGTTAAAATTTAAAAATTTTGAGTATTTTAGATCATTTGTTAGAGATGTTCAAATAGACAAGTTATGGTTTAGTCAAGTTATAATGGACTCGATGGAGTTGAGTTATTGTTCAATAAATTTGAGATTGGTTCCAATTTGTTAGTATCTATCCCAAGATTTTAGGATTGATCTCAAATTTTTGGAACTCTTTGTGTTGCAAATTGATTTCATTGACTTGTAAATTATTCTAAATATTTTTAGGATTGTCAGACTTGTTTTTGTTTAAAAAATAATTTGGGTTTTTGTGTGTACTTTGGTGCTTTATCCACATGGAACATGTGAGATGTTATATTAAATGGTAGGTAGCATCTGAATATTCAATTTAGTTTTATAATATACCTTTGGAATAATAAAATTTCTTCTTGAAATCTCATTTTTTTTTTTTTTTGATTGAACAAGAGCGGTGAATACAGGAGAGAGTAAAAATTGAATAAAGACAACTAAGCTAAAGGAATTCAAACTAAAGCATTCTTGAAAACTATCCATTCAAAATTGTCCCCCCCCCCCCCCCCCCCTCCCAAAAAAAAAATTTAAATACCCAAAACATATCAATACAAACCAACTTAAATCAAGCCGAATTCAAAAACAAAAAAATAGTCCAACATTATTGTTCACCACCCATCATAGGTCATTACTCTCGAAAAATCGGGTTCAAATCTTTACCCTCGGCTACTATCATCGGTTTATGTGTTTGGTTTGAATAAAAGAACATGTTAGGTCTCCACCTCCGGGGCTTAAGGCATTAATCTTGATCGATTGTAATTTGAATTTTTCTACTTAATAAAATGTTATCTAATGTTTGTTTGGATCAAAAAATAAAATAAATAAGAGAAAAATTGATAAAGAGATTGAGTTTAGACTTTGAGACATGAATGCAAGATGAATTGTGTTTCGTTTAAAAATTTTTACTAGTGTGCATAAGAATTGTAATCGATGTGTTGGGGGTAATTCTTAGCTTGTGTACTATCCCCTATATATTTTTTTTATAATAGAATTACATTCAGATCTCTTAAAATTTGTTATTTAATCATTCAAATTCCCTAATATTTGAAGTATTACACACACATCCTAAAGTTTGTATATGTATAACACTTAGACTCCTGCTATAAATATATCTGTTAATAATTATACTTAGGCCCCCTTAAAGTTTATATGTATATAATACTTAGATTTCTTAAATTTAAAATGTTATATTTATACCAAAAATACTTCAATTAAAGATAAAATATCAAATATTTTAAATTTTACAACAAAAATTCATGTTGTATTGTATAATTTATTGAAATAAAATCAAAAATAAAAATTCAACTTTTTCTTAAAAAATTATATTTAGTATATAATTATATTATCTATTGGAATAAAACTAAAAAAAATCAAACAAGGGGTCTAAGTCATTCTTAATAGAACATGAATTTTACATCTAATTTTTTTTAAAAAAGCATAGTTAATATACAATTATAATATCTATTAGAATAAAACTAAAAAATTAAAAAATGGGTCAAATTATAATGAATACAATATTTTTTAGCATCAATTAGGATAGTTTGGTATTTTAATTTGATCGTTTAAATGACCAAATTAAATTTTAATAGATAATATAATTGTATACTATTTACGATTTTTTTAAAAAAATTTTATTTTTTATTTTTTATTTTATTTAATAAATGATAGAATAGAACATGAATTTTAATTGTAAAATTTAAAATATTTAATATTTAATTGAAGTATTTTTGATCTAAATATAATATTTTAACCTTAAGGGGTCTAAGTAATATATGTTTATAAACTTCAAGAAGTATGAATGTAATTTATTAATTAATATATTTATAACAGGGGTCTAAGTGTGACACTCATTCAAACTTTAGGGGATTTGAGTATAATATTTCAAATATAAAGGGGTCTGAGTGATTAAATGACAAATTTTAGAAAGTGTAAGTGTAATTCTCCTTTTTTTTATTTGTTCTTTATTTCTTATTTAAAATAATTTAATAAGTTAATTAAAATAATTAATAAGTTATTTATCGTTAAAACTTTTCGAGTAGAATTATAAATTATCGTAGGGTCCCATTTGACAAAGGGTGTAATGGTAATTTCCCCTATATCTAATTCTCCGGGGCTCCCTTGATAAACCCTTATCTGTCACGTCCTT
Organism: Ilex paraguariensis; assembly: GCA_963454935.2. NCBI lineage: Eukaryota > Viridiplantae > Streptophyta > Magnoliopsida > Aquifoliales > Aquifoliaceae > Ilex > Ilex paraguariensis. The sequence goes on along the minus strand of CAUOFW020000825.1, from coordinate 44,192 downwards.
TAGCTCCATCTTCCTCTCAGCCTCTCAAACTCCAAACACAAAACCGTAGCTCCAAACTGTCTCCGATGGCACTTTCCGTCGAGAAAACCTCATCTGGCCGAGAATACAAGGTCAAGGACATGTCTCAGGCCGACTTTGGACGGCTCGAGATCGAGCTCGCCGAGGTCGAAATGCCTGGTCTCATGTCCTGCCGGGCCGAGTTCGGCCCGTCTCAACCTCTCAAAGGGGCCCGAATCACCGGCTCACTCCACATGACCATCCAGACCGCCGTACTCATCGAAACCCTCACTGCACTAGGCGCCACCGTACGGTGGTGCTCTTGCAACATCTTCTCCACCCAGGACCACGCCGCAGCCGCCATTGCCCGAGACTCTGCCGCTGTTTTCGCCTGGAAAGGCGAAACCCTCCAGGCACGATATCAATAACCCCTATTACTTGCGGATTCGGGTGTTTTCCCAATTTCACTATTTCACCGAATTCAGGTGTGACTCATAAGTGGGTTTCTTGGACCCTTGCCTATGCTGAGTGATGCGTGAAATTGAGGAAAAGTGTAGTGTAGAAGATTTGGATTCAATGTTTGCTACGTATCTGCATTGTGAATTTTGATATATCGTTTTTTTATTTACTTGTTCATGTGTTTACGTGCAGGAGTACTGGTGGTGTACTGAGAGGGCACTGCACTGGGGTTCGGTAGGTGGTCCAGATTTGATTGTTGACGATGGTGGAGATGCGACCCTTTTGATTCATGAGGGTGTTAAGGCTGAGGAAGAGTATGAGAAGACAGGGAAGTTGCCGGATCCGAGCTCGACGGATAACGTGGAGTTTCAGTTGGTTTTGGGGATAATTAAGGACGGGATCAAGGTGGATCCGAAGAAGTATCACAAGATGAAGGAAAGATTGGTTGGGGTTTCGGAGGAGACAACCACAGGTGTGAAGCGGTTGTACCAGATGCAACTTAATGGGACTTTGCTATTTCCCGCTATCAATGTTAATGATTCAGTCACTAAGAGCAAGGTAGGTGTGGAGACTGAGAAGGTGTTATCTTTTGAATTACATTTTTTCTTCTGTTTACAAATGCTGCTTAATTTTGTTATAATTAATGCATTTTATTTGTTGAATTATTAATGTAGATTGATTTTGATCTACTTTTATGTTTAGTTTTGATTTAGCTATTGTTAGTTTAAGAGTCGTAGATGCCAGATCTGTAACTGTAATTTGGCTACTGTTTAAAGGCTTGATCTTTTCCAACTGATTCAATTTAATTAAAGGGGAGGAACAATAGAAAGCAGAATTGGGTCGGAGGCAGGATGAGGAATTTGACAATATCAATTAGAGTAATGTGTTCGATCATAATGACAGTAATTATTATGGTTTTTATGACAGTGATTATTATGGTTTTTAATAAGTGCTTGACTTATAAAATGTAGTATGAGCCTATGAGGTACTCCAGTGTTGTATTTTTGTTCCTGGTTATACTTTCCTGCACGTATTAATATTCTCTTATCATTGTGATCCAGTTTGATAACTTGTATGGATGCCGCCACTCACTGCCTGATGGTCTTATGAGAGCCACTGATGTTATGATTGCTGGAAAAGTTTCTGCAGTGTGTGGATATGGAGATGTGGGCAAGGGCTGTGCCGCTGCTCTGAAGCAGGCTGGTGCCCGTGTGATTGTGACAGAGATTGATCCCATTTGTGCTCTTCAAGCTCTAATGGAAGGAATTCCAGTCTTGACTTTAGAAGACATTGTCAAAGAAGCTGACATTTTTGTAACCACCACTGGAAACAAAGACATCATAATGGTTCATCACATGAAACAAATGAAAAACAATGCAATTGTTTGCAACATTGGGCACTTTGATAATGAGATTGACATGCATGGTCTTGAAACTTACCCTGGTGTCAAGCGCATCACAATCAAGCCACAAACTGACCGTTGGGTATTTCCCGAGACTGGGACTGGCATCATCGTTCTTGCTGAGGGACGGTTAATGAACTTGGGATGTGCAACTGGCCATCCTAGCTTTGTGATGTCATGTTCTTTCACAAACCAGGTGATTGCCCAACTTGAGCTTTGGAAGGAGAGGACAACTGGCAAGTACGAGAAAAAGGTGTATGTTCTGCCCAAGCATCTGGATGAGAAGGTTGCAGCCCTTCATCTTGGAAAGCTCGGAGCTAAATTGACCAAACTTTCTCCTGCGCAAGCTGCTTACATTAGCCTTCCTGTTGAAGGTCCTTACAAGCCACCTAACTACAGGTACTGAGAAAGAAGATCTGGATGAAGGGCGGTTGTACTATTATTGTTTTGGCTAGTTTTGTGGTTTTGATTGCTAGAGCTGGAAAGATGCTCTGTTGTAGTCATGTTACTTCAAGTTTTAATTATTATATTTGAGAGAATGGTATGTTGTTTTTGCGATTTCATTCTATTTTTGATTCGGAATGGGTTTATGTCAGTATTCCTGGAGGAGGGATTTTAGCAGATCAAGGAGTGGTCTGGATGTGTCTTGCTCTTGTTCACTTTCAATTTTGTTTTCCATTCTCCTATGTAGAGTGGACAGGTTACTGTTATTGTAATGAAATGGTTCAATTTCCTTTTTCCTTGATGTGGTTTGCGATCTGGGACTATGTCATGCTTGACTTGTCTATGATTAGGTAGGTTGACTGGTAATGCATGGCTGATGACTTGCTGCCTCTTCTAACTACTAAGTTGATTATGGATGCTCCTAAGCTAACATGAGAAGGTTAAGGCTTTGTTTTTGACATAACCCTTTATTGGTTGGCTAATGTTTGTTGAAATTCAAACTTATGGGAGAAGAGAGATGATGGCCAAAGGTGAACGAATGTCCAACAGGTTTAAGATGCTGGAGTATGTAATTCTTGTTCCTTTTGTCATTTGAAGCCACTGATAACATAGCCCGTCAAAAAGGGTTGTTCTTGTGCAGGAAAACAAATCTGCCGGCTGCTGGTGCATGAAGATTGAGATTCAGTGAGTCCATATCATCTGAGTCTTGCAACTTTTTTTTATCTGTTGCCATTGTCCACTCTATCTTGTTGACTAATCATGTCTACACGTGACACATGCCGTTTTTATGTTTTGTTTTCCAAGCATATTGAGTTTCAACATCTAAAATTCCAAGTTAAGTGTATGCCGTCGCTAATATGATGCAGAGTCATATAAAGACCTGTATATGGCATGAGCCTCCTGACAAAATAAGTTGATGTGCTCAACAGGTCAGCTGCAAAGTGATGGACTTGAGAACTGTGTCTGGCTTCGCAGGTAAGCAGTTAGCCCATTTTTAATAATGATGAATATATCAAAAACGTTGAATAGGTATAAAAATAACATTTTTATGCTATGGTAGATCAAATAAAAATACAAAAAAATCACAAAATCCCCTATAATTTTATAATTTGTAAGATCTAATATAATATCAATAATCCACAAAATAAGTATTACAGATTGACATAAGTAGTAATATTATGATGACAAAAAATAAAAAAGATTGAAAGAAAAACTATAAAGCAATAAGATGACTAATAGTACACTTCTATAACACGAATCCCATATTGGAACACATTGCAACAAAGAAGCACTAAGCTCATATAAAAAGCAAACCAAAGGGTGATCTTCTTTTACTATGCGGGTTTTGGCTTAATATACTCTAGACAACGAAGAAGTATAAATATTTTATTTCAAACCAAAGGGTGCTTGCTTAGATTGGTTGAACGCGGGTTTACACAGGTTTAATAAAAATTTGTCCGGTTTGACCTGGCGCCTCCAATAGAGTCAAGTCCTGATCTTCATGTTTTCCTGGTGTCTTACCAACTTGCCATGGAACAAGCATTGTTTGCAGTGGTCATAGCGAGTGTCATTTTGCGACATGCTTCTCGAAACAATGAAGACTGGCCTGTGATGAAAATGCCATATATGCAGATCCATTTATATCTATAAATGTCTGTTGACTTAGTATATAATGATAATTATTCATTCTGGACATGTCAAGATGAAACCACATCTATTGGACTTTTATTATGCAAGAGGCCATTGCTTGTTGACTGCTAGAGAGCACCTGAACATTGTTGGAATAACATAAAACTGTTGCGAACAGAGGGATGAAAGAAAGGGCTACTAAATGATGGAAACTTGGTAAAATTTTCCTGATTTTTGATCCCTGGACAACCACATTATTTGGGAATTTTTTTACAGTATTGGAAGTTATGGTCTAATCAATTTTTTTTTTTCAAAATTTATTATTATTATTATTAGAAAGTAAAATTGAATCGGTGACTTCTACTCCCTCAAGAGTTAATTATCTTAGAGTATCTCTAGCAACAAAAGCTATTTTAGCTACTTAAAAGGCAACATTTTTTTTTATTTTAGCTACTTATTTTTTTAATACACTCTAATAAATTTTTTATATTTTTAACTACTTCTTTTGAATATTATTTTTCATTTCTTTTGTATTATTTTTTTTGGGAATAGTGAAAGGGAGAAAGAGAGAGAATGGAGGAAAGGAGAGGAAAAGAGAAAAAAATATTGTAAATTTTTTTCACATATCATTATAGTGATACTCTAAATATAGAGTATTATTGTAACAAAATGTTATTTTAAATGTTTTGAAGATAATCTGTTGGAATAAAATTTTTGGAGTAAATAGCTAAAATTTAAAAATTTTGTGTATTTTATATCATCTATTAGAGATGTTCAAATAGGCAAGTTGTGGTTAATCAAGTTATAATTGGCTCGATAGAGTTGAGATACCGTTTAAGACATTTGAGATTGGTTTAGTATTTATCCTGAGCTTTTAGGATTGATCTCAAATTTTTGGAACTCTTTGTGTCGCAATTTGAATTTATTGAGTTGTAAACTATTCTAAATATTTTTTGGTATGGTGTCAGACTTGTTTTTGTTAAAAAATAATTTGGGTTTTTGTGTGTACTTTGGTGCTTTGTCCACATGGAACATGTGAGATGTTATATTATATGGTAGGTAACATCTGAATATTCAATTTAGTTTTATAATATACCATTGGAATAATAAAATTTCTTCTTGAAAACTATTCTTTTTTTTTTTTTGATTGAACAAGAAAGATGAATTCTGGAGAGAGTAATAACTCAATAAAGACAAGTAGGCTAAAGGATTTAAAACTAAAACATTCTTGAAATTTATTTATATAATAAAGTATAACGAATTTGAATTTTTGAGACAAAGAGTGATCTAGATCGTGTTGTAACTAAAAAAAGTATTATCTAACGGACGACGTTATCCCAAACTGTCTTGAGCTATTGACGTCTTAGATTGTTTTGATTCAACGTGCCAAATTAATTCTTTTGAAATATTTTTGTTGCTCAAAATTTATAATTTTCAAAATTAATATTCCAAAATTTAATTCTCCCAAATCTTTTCTTTAAATCAAACAAATCTCTCTCTCATTCTTCTGTATCTCTCTCTCACACTCAATTCACGCAAAATATAAATTTTTTCACAATATTTTTCTCCGTATCTCTCTTTGTATCTCATGAAAATATTAGATAATGCATGATTCAAGCAAATATTACATCTCTCTGTAAGTAAATAGTATATATCGCAGAGAGAGATAATATATTACGAATATATTCTTCTGTATCTCTCTCTGAAGGAAAATTATATAATAAATATTAGATAGTTAGTATATATCACGAAAATATTCCTTTGTATCTCTCTCTTTCATTTAAGCAATACTATAAACTCAAATTATACAAATTCAATAGTCAATTTTGTTTTTTTCATAATCAATAAAAAAAACATAACTTATAAAAAATTCACGAGATTAAATTCAAGTTATTAGGCAACTCATATATCAAGAGATATTTTAAAAAAATATGATTAAAATTTAAAATATACAAGATTAAATTCATATACAAACACTGTGAAACTCGAAAAAAATTTAAACTTTTTCTAAAAAAAGGGTAAAATGATAATTTATCATTATAATGTGAGTTGAAAACTGATATTTTTTTAGATTTCGGATGATGAAATGGATTTCACCGTTGGATTTGTCTCACAAAATCTACTTATCCTGTCAATTTTCGTCGAATTTCGAGATAGTCGAGTTTTTTAGGTTTTTCAAGGTGATGAGCATCTGGTGACCAAAAAAATGAAATTTTTATAAAAATTTTGAAAGTTAAAAAATATTTAAAAAAAAATTCATATAAAATATTTTGAACTTAAATCGGTATAAAATTTAATCGTTTCGGGGCAAAAAATAGACTCGGACAAAGAAGGACACTTGGCGCGACGAGGGCCAAGTTTTTAAAAAGTATTTCCCTTCATTTGGTCTGCTGGATCAGACCCAAGAGCAAAGAGGAAAAAATAATAATTCTTCAATCTTTCTTCCGCCGATTCTTGGAGTTCTGTCGGTTGGAATTCATCGGTCCAAGAATTAAAGTCGATCTACGCAACGATGACTATGCTTGGGTACCAAAAACAAAGATTTTCACCGAAGATCTAAAGGGAGGATTTTGGAAAAATCTAAACTTTGAGCTTGAATCTTGTTCTTGAGGCTTCCTACGAATTCTTTACGCATCAAGAGGTAGGGTTCCTCCTACTCGGACCTATTTCTAACCTAAGGTGTCCATAAGGTTCATGTGGGTTATTTTGGGTATTTTTAACATTTTTTCATTATGGTTGGCGTTATAGAAATGAGTAGGATCAATTGTAGTGTGAATTAGTAGTTAGATAGTGCTAGTTTGTAATTTATAGAATGTTTCAATAATTGGTTATGTAAAAATTATATATTTTGATTTTTATTTTGTTTGAAATGGTCCATATAAAATCTTGGTTTGATTTTGGTATATGGAAATATTTATGTAATCCCTTGAAAATTAGGATCATGTGGGCATGCTTTGTGTTTTATATTATGCATTGTGAATGAAATGTGATATTAGCATATATTATGTGTTATCATATTGATAAAGTGTTGATATATGCTCTTAGATATATTAAACTTGAAATGGTTATGGTGATTATATGCAAATAATATAAATTGTTATGGTATACATTGATATGTAAAAATTATTTATTTGACATGCATTGCAATATGAACATGGAATTGACATCACATTCATGGGCTACATGCATGAGTGTGAGTGTAGGGTTGTATAGGGTGATCAACACCAATATTGGTACTTGATGGTAGGCTCGAAAAAGTGGGATAGAGCGTCCTACGGAGTCGCACGATTACATGCATAAGAAAACTTGTGTCGGGTATAGTAAGTGGGGCTAGATACTCCCTCGGGTGAAAAATCCGGCCACTTGGTTCATACACTTACCGACGGTGAAATTCCAGAAAAGTGTAATAGCGTACGGAGTCGGAGGTGCGATTCTTGAATCCGATACCCCATAAAGACACATGATTTTGATATATAAATTATTCATTTGATAGGAAACATCCAAGAATGAACTGGTTTTATGACATATGGTTGATTTCAAAATGATCTTTGGATGCGTTTCATCAAAGACATTTGTTTTACACATATGAGTCGCATTGTGTTGTGGGAGTCGGTGTGGGCTCGGGATAACATGCATGAGTGAGTTTCATCTCATTACTTGATTTGACATGACATCATGAGATTCTATCTTGAATAACATATTCTTATTTGGAAGAAGTTGTTTATGACATAAGCATTTTAGAGGGGGAGTAGTCTTTGTAGGAGTTTTTCTACTGAGCGTTCACTCACCCTATATGGAAAACATTTTAGGTGGGAGAGGTACACCGGTGGATGGCTCCAATTTGGACCCTCATGTTTGAAGAAAGCCGAATGTGACTTTATTTTGTGTTGATGTAAAATATTTGTGAAAAAAATATTTTAATCATGTAATCTTTTAAATTGTAATAGAACTTATATAGACTATTGTTAAACTAACCTTGCACGTGTTTGATATAAATATGGATGATTGGACTCGGTGTGACCAATGTTTAATTATAATTGGATTCGGTGTGATCAAATTTTACTTATAAATGGACCCTGTGTGGTTATTGTGTTTTATGGGGTCTCGGACGGGTCATGTTAATGTATATTGCATAAGTTGTATTTTGGGTAGAACTCCTTGTACAAAGGAGACTCTGCCCGAATTTTGTTAAATTAAGGACCTCGGTAAATGAGGCATAACAGTGTGATATCGAGTTATTCGGTATCCACGGGTATTCCGCGGGTTGATGGGTAATCAACGAACCCCCGGATTTTGGGGCGTCACAAACACGAATCATACAAATTCAATATTTAGTGAACAACACAAAGCAACAATATTTACTAAATAATCTAAATCTAAATACTCTAGAAAAATGATACAAAATTACAAACGAGAGAAATGATACAAAATTATAAGCAATACTATGAACACGAATCATACAAATTCAATATTTAGTCAATAACACGAAGCAACAATCTTTACTAAATAATCCAATACTAAATAACGTTTAGTTTAAAAAAATATACTAAGAATATAAATAACCGACAAGAATGATATAAAATTAAAAGCACTATTATAAACTCGAATCATAGAAATTTAATAGTCAATTTTGTTTTTTCCATAATCAATAAAAAGAAGTATAACTTGCAAAAAATCTAATTTAACGAAGAAAATATGCTTAACATGTAAAATAGACAAGATTAAATTCAAGTTATTGGGCAACTCAGATATCAAGAGATATATTAAAGAAAATATACTTAACATTTAAAATATATAAGATTAAATTCATATACAAACATGAATCATACAAATTTAATATTTAGTGAATAACACAAAGAAACAATATTTACTAAATACTTCAAATATAAATACCTAAGGAAAATGATACAAAATTACAAACAAGAGAAACAATACAAAATTATAAGCAATACTATGAACACGAATCATACAAATTTAATATTTAGTGAACAACACGAAGCAACATTCTTTACTAAATGATCAAATACTAAATAATATTTGGTTTAAGGAAATATACTAAGAATATAAATAATCGAGAAGAATGATATAAAATTAAAAGCACTACTATAAACTCGAATCATACAAATTCAATAGTCAGATCATATCTTTTGGAAGTCAGTTGAATTTCTAATAGTTATATTTGGTCATTTGAGAACCCATTTAGTTTATTTGTGAGAGTATTATTTTAATTTTCATTCTATTAGTTATGAATTCTGTTATTATTTAGATAAAATTAATTATGAATGTTAAAATAGTGGATTTTGAATTAAAAACAGAACATTGAATATTGTCAACTGATATATTTATTCAGATGTTTGAATTATTATGTTTTACTAGTTATAACATAATTTTCGTAGCGTAACAATGTAATGTGGACATATATGCTATGCATGTAGGTTGATGTTATAAAAAATATTAGCGAACTCATTTTGTTCGTTGTTTACTACAATGTTGTATTTTATTTTACATTTATGTATGGACAAATATTTGTAACTAATTTATGAGTAGCATCGTGCCTTTAGACACGGACAATTGTTAGTCCATTCATATACCCAAAAATTGTCAAAAATGACTAGATACCCCCTCCTTTTCCCAAAAAATAAAATAAAATTAAATACCCAAAACATATCAATACAAACCAACTTAATTCAAGCTAAATTCAAAAACAAAAAAAAAATAGTCCAACATTATTGTTCACCACCACCATAGGCCATTACTCTGAAAAACCAGGTTCAAAACTTTATCACTGACTATTTTCATTGGTTTATGTTTTAGTTCGAATAAGAGAAAGATCGATAAAGAGATTGAGTTGAGGCTTGAGACATAGATGCTATAAGACTATGTTCTCATGATAGATGAATTGTGTTTCATTTGAAAATTTTTACAAGTGTGCATCAGACTTGTAATCAATGTGTTTGGAGGAGGGGGTGACTTTGAAACCGTGTGGCCTTCTCTCTCTCTCGAAATGAGAGCTCTCCTCCCTGGTTAGGGTTTTTTTGAGGGGTCCTCCTCATCTGTCCTTTTCTTGATAATCCCCAAATGCAAAGAAAACCAATATAGTGACCCAGAAAGAATGCCTTGTTTCCTATCTTATATACAACCCCCCCAACTCTTTGTCTTCTTCCATAGTGATATTCAGAACAGTGGGTGTCATCGGAGAAGACCCAAAGATCAAACGCTTCGTTTACCGTCCACGACCCTCCCACTTCCTGCCTTTTGACTACACTTCACCCTCGCCCTCACCTTTGTTTTCTACGATTTTGATGTATACGACATCCCTCCTCAACGCCTTTGGAGAATATCTCCTACTGAGTGCTACCCCCTCTCTCTGTTTGCTTCCAACCAGGTTTGATTTTATGTTTTAAGCTTTGATGACCTCTATGTCTTCTCTTACCTTTTACATTTGACTTGCCCCTTATAAGTATAACCTCTCTAGTTTTTCGATTTACCCTCTATAAACCATAACCTCATTTCCCATTCCAATAGCTTTTCCCAAAATAAATCATTCCTATTAACACTTTCTATTTATCCATCACCCTCTTAAGTCATTCTCTAGTTTTCGTTTATTTCTTCCTTCATCCATCTTATTCGCTATTGCTTCTTATGGTTTTCCCTCATGGATAAGGATACTGAAGCTGAATCTCAGTTTATTCAACACCCACGCATTTCCCTCTACACAAACCCATCCACCTCAAAGAATGTTGAGAAATTCTATCTTGTAGGTCGTTTCTCTACAGAGTCCACCTTAAACAAACTGGGGGTTTGCAATGTATTACAGAGTTCCTGAAAGATGTCTAAAGGATTCTCAATCACTTATTGGGAAAGAAACACGTATATGTTCATGTTCAAGGAGGAGGAGCATAGAGATAAGATCTTGAATGGAGAACCATGGTATGTTTCGGGGGCTTTGCTGGTGCTAAAAACGTACCAACCACAGAGCATCATTGGCAAATTCGAGTTCTAGCTAGCTAAATTCTGGGTGCAAGTCTGGGGGCTACCCTTGGACATGATGACCAAGAACAATTCCTGGTGAATAGGTAAGGTAATTGGGGAGCCAACCCAACTGGAGGAGTTCGATGGAGAGGTCTAAATCCAGCGATGCTTCTTGAGGGTGAAATGTAGAATCAACTTGAATGAACCCTTCAAAAAAGGTTTCTTCCTGACTCGAGATAACTAGGATGACATCTGGATCAATTTGAAATATGAGAGATTTTCTAACTTTTGCTACCAATGCGGTCGAATTGGCTACGCACAAAGTCAATGCAAAGAAAGGGGTTTACCAAGGCTTAACAGTCCCTATGTCCCTAAGTTGCAAGAACAAAGCAACCAATCTTTGCATTTCTTCAGGGAAACTTGGTCTTTGAAGGCAAGGGAAGAATTGGAAAGAAGGGCTAAACTCAAGGGGAAGGTACAGGTGATCGGAGAAGATGATGGTCCGGTGAGGTGTGAAGGGCCAGATTGTAGCAAGAAATCAAGGAAAGAATTCTCTGACACCCCTAATGAACTAAGTAGAGAAGTGCGGAGACCCCAAGGCACAGACATGGTACGATGCATGTATGAACAAACTAGTGCTTCTCAGTGTCATGCCCCACCCCTTTCTATGGTTTTATTTTCTGGTGGGGGCCAATATTGGGACCAAGATCTCTCTTTGTCACTTTCTGAATCCCGAGAAGACTCACAAATGCTGATTACAGTAAAAAAAGGATCTTTTTATGTTATTGAGCCCTCTGATGTTATGGAAGCCTAAGAACCAAAAGAAAGAGGACCATCTAATTTCTCATAGTGGGAGTGAGGAGGGGGGTGATGACATGGAGACCCACTTCCAGAATATGTCACTCAAAAGAAAAGCCCATTTGGATGATGTTGACCTGGAAGCCCAATCTCTGTCTTTGAAAAGGTTCAAACCATCTCCGAGTTATGGACCAAGGGATGCTCTACAATCTCTCCCCTACTTGGGCCAACCTTTAGCCTTTGATATGTCCCTAGTTGAAATGAGGAGGAATCGGACACTTAGAAATCAACCCGGGAGAAGCAAGCCTAAGAAGAAAAAAATGGCAGGCTTAATGACCCACTATGAACTATACTTTGCGTACATGAATGAATCAGAAAAGCAGCCACATTAGGACCAAGAGGAAGAGAATAACGAGCTTGGGGAAGGCAATGGAGAAAATAACCTTAATCGCTGTTTGTCACATTGGTTCTCTCAATCATCCAAAGGAGTGCCAGATGGGGGCGCTACAGCTAGTCATTCTGATAAGGTGGTGGTGGCTGACCTCAAATAGTCACACAAATCATGCTAATCCTTACTTGGAACTTTCAGGGAGTGGAACGATCCCGGACAGTTTGTAATCTATGAGGGTTAATCGACACCCATCGTCCCTCAGTTGTCTTTTTTATGGAGACTAAAAATAAGTCTTGTAAGTTGAAACAGTTGAGAAGATCGCAGAAATTTTCCTATTTTGAGTATGTGGAACCACAGGGGTTTTCTGGTGGATTGGCTCTATGGTGGAAGGAGGGATTAAATTTGCATGTGGTTAATAAAAGTAAGAATCTGATTAATGTTAGAGGCTGTTTGCTTCAGCCTTCGGAGATGTGGCAATGCTCTTTCATCTATGCTGACACAATAGTGGAGAAGAGAAAGAAGACCTGGAATTGTTTGAAGCTTCTAGCTAGGAACACCGAGATCCCTTAGCTGGTTGCTGGGGACTGTTATCGGAGCAATGGGCAAGAAAGAAGGTGGATCTGTTAGTAATATAAGAAAAGTTGAAGAAATACAATAGCTTATCTCTGATTGTTGTTTGACAGAGCTGGGCTTTAGCGGACCCAAGTTCACCTAGTCTAACAATAGGCTTTGGTCAACTAACGTGCAGGAACGACTAGATAGGGTCGTCGTTAATCCTGACTGGAACATGTGTTTCCCTCTACTCAGGTGATTTACGAAGCAATGATGAGATCAGATCACTGCCCAATTGTGATTGACCTGGGTCTAAAATCAAAAAAGCACCCCAACTTCTTCAAGTTTGAATGCATGTGGCTGGAAGACCTAGAATGCGAAGAGGTGGTCAAGAACAACTGGTGTATGAGACAACCAAACTCTACTTTCCAAAATGCTGTAACCAACCTTATGCAAAGACTGTTTGACAATTTGGAGCAAACAAAAGTTTGGAAACAATAAAAAGATCATTCAAGAGTTAGGCAAGGAACTATCCTCTGTCCAAATGCAGGAACCATCAAAGGAAAACCGGATTAAAGAAGCGAAGCTATGTTCCCAAATGATGCCATCAGAAGCAAAGAAGAGAAATATTGGCTGCAGCGCTCCAGAATTAAATGGTTGAAAAGGGGAGACCACAACATAAGGTTCTTTCATCTGACCACCATCTAGAGACGGAACTGTAACCAGATTCTGAAGCTTAAAACAGAAAAAGCTGAGTGGCTTGAAGGTGAAAATGAGATCAATTCTCATATTAGAGACTATTTCCAAAAACTCTTTAAATCTATGGGGGAAAGTAACTGGTCTGAGGCTTTGAGTGTGGTACAAAACAAGGTTACTGTTACTATGAACCATGATCTACTGAGAGTCATTACTAAAATTGAGGTGCAAAATGCTGTCCGTGAGTTGGGAGCTCTCAAGGCCCCTGGCCCTGATGGGTTCCCAGGCATATTTTTCCATAAATTTTGGCACATTATGGGCCAAGACGCCTTCCAGATGGTAAATTCATTCTTTGAAAAAGGCATATGCCTAGAGAACTGAATCACACCAACGTTGTCCTCATCCCTAAGGAAGCTACGCCTGAACTCATCTCATAATTCAGACCGACTGCTTTATGTAACTTTTTATATAAGGTGATATCTAAGGTTATGGTAAACAGAATGAAAGAAATGATAGGTTCTAGAGTCTCCCCAAATCAAGTTGCATTTGTTCCTAATAGATAGATCCAGGATTGCATTGCTATTGCGAATAAAATGTTTCACCATCTTAAGGGAAAGAAAAAGGGGCAGAATTCTAGAGATTGCAATTAAAATGGACATTAGTATGACCTATGATAGATTGGAATGGGATCAAGTTGGGATTTGACAGCTACTGGGTCCACCTCATTATGCAGTGTGTTAGTATTGTTTCTCTTCAATTTGTGTTGAATGGGAAGAGAACTGGGGAAGTTAAACCACAGAGGGGAATTAGGCAAGGAGACCCACTCTCCCCGTTTCTGTTCATTCTGGTAGTTGACATTCTCTCGGCATTGCTCCAAAAAGGAGTTGAAGGGGGAAAACAGTTGGGGATAAAAATCAAGAGAACAAGCCCTTCTATTTCACATTTATTTTTCGCCGATGATTCCTTGTTCTTCATCAAAGCAAAAGGAGGGGAGGAGCTATGGAGTTACTGAGGATCCTTCAAAGCTATTGTGAGGCATTTGGGAAGTGTGCTAACTATCAGAAATCTAGGTTTATTTTTTCTAACAACACCATTGATGACCAAAAGAGTTTCTATTGTCAACTTATGGGGATGCAGGCCCTCCCTTAATGTGCAAAGTATTTGGGGATTCCTACTTCTGGGGAAGATCTAAGAAGGAGGTTTTTGGGTATCTTCTTGAAAGAGTTGCAAAAAAACCCCAGGGATGGAAAGGTTGTTGCCTCTTATAGGCAGGTAAAGAGGTGTTGAGCAAGGTAGTGATTTAGGCTATTCCTAACTATGTTATGTCAGTGGTGAAATTTCCAAAACATTTTTGTGATAAATTGAATTGTTATGTAAGGAATTTTTGATGGAAAATGAGTGAGGATAGAAGGGGAATCTGTTGGAAAAAATAGGATAAAATGATATGGGCTAAGGCTACTGGGCGGATGGGTTTCAAGGACTTCAAGCTGCTAAACCAAGCACTTTTGGCAAAACAATGCTGGAGGTTAATCTACCAGCCTGACTCCTTTTGGGCTAAATTTATGAAGGCAATCTACTTTCCCAATGAGGACCTGATGAAGGCGAGGCGTGGAACTAGACCATCATGGGTCTAGAGTAGCCTGCTCCATGGGAGAGAATTGTTAGAAAAAAGCCTCATGTGGCAAATAGGGGATGGAAAAGAGGTTAATTTATGGTAGGAGAAATGGTTTCCCCATCTTTCAAACCAGGCCATTCATTCTCTAAAATCTCTAGATTGTCCTGTTTCTAAGGTTGAAGACATCATTATGATGAACACCAGCGGATGGAACACCTTTATTATGCGTAGTGTAATCTCACGGGAGGAGGCAAAAGCTATTCAAGCTATCCCATTGCCAGTCAGAGGGGGAAAGGATAAAAGAATCTGATGGCCCAGCAACAAGGGACTCTACACAGTCAAGTCTGGGTACAAATTAGGAAACAATCTTGCTTTGGACCAATTGGTGGCTAGCTCCTTCTTCGCCCCTCACCTCAAGTTATGGCAGTCCATCTGGAATATGAAGGTGGTTCTTAAAGTTAGGGATTTTTGGTGGAAAACCTGTCTAAACATTCTAGCCACAAGGGAAAACCTGTTCAAGAGGAGAAGTGCCTCGTCTTCCCTCTGTCAGATTTGTCTGAGGGCCCCTGAGTACACTAAACACATCCTGTTTGAGAGTGAATGGACCACAAAAATTTGGTTTGGAATGGATCTCAATTTACAATGGGAAGACTCTTACTTTGTATTAGTGGCTCAAAGGACATCAATGTTCTTACGGGTGATAAAGGAGCCTCATGGCAGACTTGAGTTGTTGGGAAAAATGGCTACAGTGGGATGGGTAATCTGGAAGACTAGGAATCACTTCATTTTCAACATGGAGGAGGTTAATGTGCATACTAATATCAATCACACAAAAACTATGTGGAGTGATCATCTTAGAATTGGCGATCTTGAGGTACCCAAGGAACAAAGGGATCCATCCATGGGGAAGCATAAGGGATCAACGGTGTTCAACTCTGGCTGTCTTATCTTCTGTGATGGAGCATTCAAATCTGCTTCTAACATGGCTACATGTGGAGTGGTGATCTGTAAGGAGAGGGGAACACTTGATTTTGGTAGTGCAAAATCCATCCTTGTTGTTTCTAGCATTTTTTCTGAAGTTAAGGTAGTAAGGCAAGCCTGCCTCCTCGCTGAGGCCCAATTGATCAGAAATGCAACTATCACGAATGACTGTCTCAGCATTATCAAGCTTAGCTCCAACAAAGACGTTCCCCCGGGGGAAATTAGAGTTATCATCGAAGATATTAGATTTTTTGTTAGGTCATATAACCTTAGCTTCCTACACAAGTTTAGAGCCTGTAATAAGGCTACTTATTGGGTGGCAACCACTATGTTAAACAAGTCGCTTCCCTTGAATTGGTTAGGCTCCCCCCCCCCCTTCGAGCTCACGGCTTTACTTTTGACTGATTGTAACCTCAATTTCCCTACTTAATGATAATTTCACTTTGCGTGTTTTGATCAAAAAAAAAATGTGTTGAGGGTAATTCTTAGCTTGTGTTCTCCCCCCCTATATTTTTTTATTTGTTCTTTATTTCTTATTTTAAATAATTTAATATGGTAATAAAAATAATTAATAAGTTATTTATCATTAAAACTTTTCGGTAGAATTATAAATTATTGTAGGGTCTCATTTGACAAAGGGTGTCATGGTAATTTCACCTATAGCTAATTCTCTAGGGCTCCATTCATAAACCCTTAAGGTATGTTTGGATAGTGAGATAAGGTGGGTTAACTCCTATAAGGATAGGTTATTAATGCAATAGGTCTCACATATCCTTTGTTTGGGAAGCTAAAATTGAGCCAGGATATAAATCCCGGGTCAAACATTGATCCGACTGCTACAGTAGAGTTTAACCCTCTTAGATGGGTTAAAATTAACCCACCCTTACCCTGGGATTAAATCGTAGCCGACAAGTTTTCTATGAGTAATGGCATATTGACCCCTCTTCTTTCTCGTGTAATGTTCCACTCTCTTTCTTCTATATCTGGGTTGAGAGCTCTATGAAGGCGATGAAGAAGACTAGGAGGTAAGCATTTGGGTCTCTCTCTCTTTGCTTGACTGGAGTACTATTACTACAACGGGGTGGGGTTAGGCACTGGTGGTAAAACAAAATCAGTGCAATTTGTTTTTGAATTCATCCCTAATTTACAAAAAAATTAAATATAAACAACACCTAAGTGTAATTTATTTTTTCCTCTGGTTGTTCTTCAATAGCCATGCAATAGAGAGAGAGGGGAGGAGGAGGAGGAGAGAATGAAACAGAGCCGAGAGAAAGGTATGAGATAAAGGAGTTTCTTTTGGCTCACCTGTGAATTGAAGAGAGGAGAGAAAAGGGTCTGAGAGTAGAGAGAGGAAGTTGAATACCGCCTGCTTTTGGACAAAGAAGATCGCCTACTTTTGGATGAAGAAAACTGCCTACTTTTGGATTCAAAGAGAAGAGAAAGGGGTCTAAAGGATAGAATGGTCAAAATAATTTAAATAATATTTTTAACATACTCATAACCATGGGGCCTACAAAAATGAAAAACTACTTACCAAACAACGGGTAGGGCATGATATGTCATTATATCCAAACCAATATAAGTAAAAGGTGGGTTAGGCATGGATGGAAATGGATATAAATTTGATATCCTATCCGAACATCGAAACACACCCTTAGGGGTAACTGTGTTGGATAGGATAGGATTTAATTTTTTTTATCTTAACCCATCCAAGTCAAACTCACTCATCCACTTTAAAACCCTAACCTTGGAATATATCCAATTCTAACCTTTGTTTGGAAAACAAATGTGTAATTTAGTGGATTCCACAGATTACACAAATAATTTTGTAATAATTTACCATTCTACTCATGATTCTATCCATTTCAATCTAAACCAATTCTATCATATGTTTGGATTATTGGATTATCGTAATAAAATTATATATTTTTCACATATACATAAGAACATATAAAAATAAAATAACAATTTTTTTTAAAAAGTTAATAATTAATATAAAGGTAGATCATGTATATTAGATTAAAATAATTGAATATAAAGAAACAGCTCCAACTATGCAGTAATGTGTTGCTACCAACTCTAGATTGGATGAATCTCAAAGAAGAATATTAACATACGAGTAATACATAATAATTACGTATTTTTTTTTTAATTAAAACCCTCGACGGTGCCACAAAATTTATTGAATAAACCTCAAAGAATTACAAGATGCAAAAGGGAACAATTCCCTAACAATCATTGTCAAAATAATGGCTTTAATCCTTCAAAATATAACAAATCAATAAGAACTCCTTCTAAGGCCTGACCAATCTGCATCCTTTCATGAAGCTCGACTCTACCAAATCCCAAACATGTAGCAGCTTAAGTAGCAACCAACCAGCTCTTCTCATGGCCCATTAGCCCTTGTCATCAAAAATTAAAATTTGCTTAGTTTGCAACACAGGAAGTCTTTGTTGATCTTGCCTTAATACCAGCTTAACAAGCCCAAGAATTCGGCCTGCAACAGAAAAATCAAAAGAAAACCTATCCTTTGTAGCTATGTTAGCCAAACAGTCAACAACACCCATTAACTTCTCTAAACACATGCATAATCTGCCAACACATATTCTGCAAAATTGTTTTAATCTGGACCATGAAGGCAACAAATCTGTTAGGAATAGATCTATTCATCGCAAATCTATTAAGATCTACATCAGTAAAGATCTAAATCTATTCGTCAAACTCAGATCCAAGTCTAAATATGTCCAGAGAGAGAGACAGAGAGACCGACATAGAGAGAGAGACCGAGAAACTTACCTCAATCCAGCGATGTCGTCAAGCACATGAAACAGAAAGTTGGAGGACCTTGGCGTCTTTGTCCTCGCCCCTATGCAACTGGCCTTGGACAAGCTCAGCTCCTTTGCGCTCTGGTTGACGGGTCCGGCTCGTCTGCGGTAACCCAGTAACCGCACCATATGCGATTTAATAAAACACCACTATTTTTGAGCATTTTTTCTTTTTTTTTAAAAAAAAATTGGACACCAAAAACATCACCGTTTCTGTACTCCCAGATCAGACCCAAAATGAACCAAAACCCTAAACCAACATTAGAGGAGCCAAGACCACGATCAACATATCCAAGACCAAGATCAACAACTCCAACACCAAGACCAAGATCAGGAACTCGGTATTCTTCATTTTTGAGCTCCATTTCGTGTACAGAGATTTTGTCCTTCAACATAACCAAATCGACAATGTTCGGTTCATGTATATATATGTGTGTGTTTGTATGTATAGTTAAGTTCAATCTTGTATATATATATAGATATTAATATGTGTGTGTGTGCGTGTGTAAAGATGTTAATTTAATGCACAACTAAAGTTGATTACTATTTCAGCAAATTGAGTTCTCTAGATATCATCCATTTGTGCATATTGTTTTTTTTTTTGGAAGGCCATTTGTGCATATTGTTACTTCATGAGAAAGGTTACATTTGATATATTATGTGCAGCGAGTGATTGAGCAATTTTAGCAAAGAGGTGGAAAACTTTAGATTTTGAAATCACCAACAATGATCTTTGCTGAGAATTTTCAAATGAGTTCAACCTGAATGATTGAGTTTAGACTTGTTTTAAATAGAGATATGGACTAAACTCTTTTTCTTTTTTTGTTGTGAATCAAAATTTGGCTTCGATTTTTGTTGCGGTGAATCAAAATTCAATTCAATAGAATATTTTGTTGTTGTGAATCAAAAATTGAATTCAATACTATGAATCAGTTTTTTTTTTGTTGAAATGAATATGAGTTGTGATGGCAATTCATAATGAATATTTTGTTGTTGTCCTTTCTTGTTTGCTACAGCCTCATAAAAATACAAGATTGCACTTATGGAGGAATCATGCTATAAGAGCATAGAGAAGGTACCCATTAAGAAGTGAAAAAATGCAGATAGAATCAAAATAAACTATTGTGCCCTCCAAGCTTGATGATTTTGCCTTGACACTTGACATATTTGTTATATAATATGCCTAATGAGTATGTCTTTTGAACTGCACTAATACATTGAATTTGACATTCTTTGTATCTCTAGTTTGAGTTTTTTAAAACATGCTCATATTAGTTGTGACAACTATTGTGTGAGCTATTTTGTTCCAATCTCTGTTTAACTTCAAGTCCTGTAGCAAAATTGACGCCACATTTCAACTTCTTAACAGGTGGACCTGTTAAGCTTGTTGACTAAATTACTCAATAGACATGATTTTGGTAAAAGGAAAATTACATTTAATAATCAAATGTGCCTAATTAATATTTTGTTATGAGGGTTAGTTTACATGTGCAAAACTGCTTTCATCTAGGATTATTATGTATATGTTAATGGATACCATGTCTCAATATTATATAGCTTAACTTTCTTTTAGATATGTCGTGCCTATAGCAATCATGCTATTTTTTGCCCATCTTATATATGATCTTAGTATATAAAGAGTTCCACATCCTAAACTACTCTCATATATGGTCTTGCTGGGAAAAATCATTGTGCAGAATGGATTGAATATCATTGTCCTTTCATGCATGTGCCATGGAGGAATGGGAATGGGAATGGTGAATGCGCTGAATATCATTTTGATGAAGTTCATTATGTTGAATATCATTTTGATGAAGTTCATTATGCTATAATGTTGAGTTTTAATATCATTGTCCTTTCATGTTTGTAGTGTTGAAGAATGACATCTTTAAGCACGGCAACAAGCAACGAAGAGTTAAAATATCACAATATACATTGCCCCATTTGTAGGAAAAAGCGATTATTAAAGTTTCCGAATTTGAAAAAAGTCCTAGGAAGCTATATTGCAAATGTCCAGACGATTCCAGTCATTTTTTTAAGTGGATGACTCCTATTACTCTCCCATCTTCAGAAATTACAAATGAGAGGATGGATGTACGACGAATTGAAAATAATGTACGACAAATTGAAGACAATGTACGACGAATTGAAGAACTTTGTAATGTAGTTCAGCGTGTTGAGGCTAAAGAAGGTTCAATGAAGTCAAATATGTTTGTAGTTATTTTTTTTGTGGTGATGCTTATATTTGTGATTCTAGTGAAGTAAAGCTATAAGAGCAATAGTGTAGTGATGAAACTTGTGTTGTAAATGAACTTGTGCATTTAATTTGAATGAAATTGTGAGTTTTGTATATTGTTGTGACTTGGAAGATCATATTCATCAAAAAAAGATCACATTCATTAAGAAGATCACATTCATTAAGAAGATCACATTCATTAAAAAAAATTCACATTCATTAAAAAAAGATCAGACCTGATAAAAAAAAAACAACAAGCATCCTTACAATTGCTAGTAGTCTCATTAAAAATAAATAGTTTTCAACTAAATGAGAAATTGAGTAGTCTCCCTATGCATCCTTCTAACTACTGATCCTCCAAGCATCCTTACAAGTTGTATTCCCCATTCATGAAAAATAATTTAACGTCGTTTAAAGAATGCACATGTATTCTCTCAGTCGGAATACCCTATATTAATGAGAAGGGGTCAGACAAAGCAACTTGATAAATATGTGAAACAATAAAATTAACAATAAGGTAATATACCATAACACTTTGTACACTATTTGAAACTTGAGAAGACATCGAATGATCATTTACTAATGTACACAGGTGACTGAAACCTTGTACTTGGAATAAAAAAATACTTATAATTATGTTTATAAAAATATGAAGTGAATTAAAAAAATCTACAATTATATTTATACGATACTATAGACATATGTGATGGTTGGGAACCTCTTTTTTTTTTCTTTGTTGCTTTCTCATGCCAAGATTTTAGTTGACCCCAACCTTTGCAACCACATTCTTTTCTTTTTAAGCCTTTAACTTAGAGAAGGTTTGAGTCAACATTTTCTATTCCGCTTGAGTCAACATTTTCATGGATTGAGTCAATATTTTCATGGATTTAATCATCGCCACCATCAGCAATTGATGCATACATACTATCCACTTGTTTGAACAATTCCTCTACACCACATGACACCAAATGATATGCAGGTTAAAGACTAGAGCATCAAGCAGCTAGTTGTACCATTTTAGGACAAAGCTGCCTGTAATGTGACGCCACCATTAACTTGAGATTCTCTTCATTTGACATTAAAATGGGGGTTGTCCAACAACTCTTTCTTGCATCCCGTCTCCATCTCTTATATTTGTATTGCTTGGGAATTTGCTTAATATTCATCATGTTCAAGACTTTAAGTGCATGACCACATAATATTCCCTCAATTTCAAACTTTTGAACACTGCAATTGACTATCTCCCCAGTAACCTTAACCAAGATCAAATACTCTCTATGTTCATTATATAATCGAACCACACATTGATGCCACTCATCCAACACATCACATGGTGTCACAATAGCACACTGAAAGATATCATACTCCACTTGGAATAGCTCAAACATAGTAGAAATGTACATTTGTCCTGCTTGCACTAACATTGGAGCTCTTTTTAACTTCAATCTAAGTAATTTTGCCTAACTTGATATTCTGAGTCTGACTTCTTATACCACTTATTATTCATAACTCTTTCAAAATATACAAAGAACTGAACAATGTCATGGTCTGGTTTTAAGTACTTCTATAAGGTTGCATTCAAGCTCTCACTCAATTGGGTGTTTCTCATTCCTCCAGTGAAAGTCATTTGCATATACACATGCCCTCATTTCTCTTGCAATACCCAAGTGACTTTCATCCACATATTATCATGCAAATTATACTCCGCAAGGAACAATTCTCAAGCCTCAAATAGTTCATTCTCTTCCTCATATCCATACACACACTCTTTAAATCTAGCAGGAAATTGTAAATCATCCTTATATATGTTCCTTAAATGTTTCAAAGCATTTTGACAAAGATGTCAAGTAAATAATCCATGGTATGTCTCTGGCATGACTATAGAAATAGTCTTAGCCATCGCTTGATCTTGATTCGTGAAGATGGTAATAGAATATTTTCTAAACATAGCTTATAGGAATGTTTCAACCAACCACTGAAATGATACTACCGTTTCATCATACAATAATGCAGCTCCAAATAAGACTGTTCTCTAAAATGATTGAAGCTAGTGAAACAAGCAAATGGTCGATATTCTTTGTTCGTCCTGAAAGTAGTGTCAAATGAGACAACATCTCCAAAGTTGTCATAGTCAATAATTATCACTGGGTCGGGCCAAAAAATATTAGTAATATGCTCATCCGTATCCAATTGCACTACATAATAGAATGATGGATTTTTCACTGCTTTTGTTTGAAAATACTTCAAAAAACTACCCACCTCACCATACCTCAAGTCTCGTTGCCTCCTTTCACGGAGATAATTCTTTTGGTCTTGAGGAGTAAAACCAATACTTTTCTTTCCTCCAGACTGAGTACTTAAAAGATCATAGGAAGCCTTAAGTGACAATCCACAATCCGCTGTCATATCAATATTAATGTCTTGTGCTGCGGTAACCTTCCGTTGGGATGACATCATATGCATACATTCAGCAAGGTGCAAAGGATGGTTGTGGTTATTGTCCCGCTTTACCACAAGAAATTTACCAATTTCTCTATTAAGAGATATGAGGTTGACAATTTGTTCTTGTTTCTGCTCGAGGCTTTCTTATTTGACACTCTCTTTTATCACGACTCCTTTGACCTTGTTTACAACAAACATATTTTCTGTAAATGACAACGCCATCTTTCAAACTTTTATTCTGAAAATCTTTTTTCATACTAAATTCCACAGACCCTCCATAACTATTATAAAACATATAAGCATCTTCCTCCTTATCAAATTATATACCAATATGAGGTATATTTTCAGTCGCATTAACTCCCAATTTATCCATCATAGAATCCTACAATAAGGAATTTAATTGAAATGACATTATGTGGTGAATGAAACACCTAATATAAGTATGACATTCAAAAAAAAATAAAAATCAAACTAGATCAATATTGACCACAAAAATAAAAACAAGATCAACAAATAATAGGTTAAATACATCTTCTATGACTACTTGCATTCATAGATGGAACTAGATGTCATGTACATAAGGTTATATAATTCTTAAGAAAATTAATCAAACTCGACATAAATTGTATTATAAGATTTATATTTCAACGCAACAAAAGAATCACAATTTCCACTACCTATAATTGTATCAGAAGTAATCCAAAACCTACAAGAAGTCCAAGACTAACTCTAACAAATTATTAAGTTTGAAAAGAAGCAAACCAAACAGCCCACTAATCACAAATAGTCAACAACAACTATCCCTAAATAACAACAATACCAAATAACCCAAAGCAAAGTCTAGCGAACAGCCCAAGGACAAGCTTAGCAAACTAAGTCTCACTTCACATTTGATAGTAGTAAAGAGAGCTTGAAAACAAAAAGTGAAGCTCATCCACGCAAATTCCAAAAGAATTAAGTCCAAGGTAAAACAAGTGCCAAAAACAAACACCCCAAAGGCTGAACTAGCAAACTAATTCAAAAGCCTAAAGTAAGGAACCATTCAAATTAGGGTTTTAACCAAAACAATTGCTAAATCATAGTATAGCAACCATACAGTGGGAATGGTAGCAACAAATGAGAATTTCAGCAACCTCACAGCTCCTAAGTAATAACTCATAAAAGCACAGAAGATCAAAGGTCCAACCAGAAGAACAATGCAACTTATTTTTCACTGCACTTGACGAAAAAGAAGAGGGAGACTGAGTTGTGAAGAAGGCGAGAGAAAGGACTCTAGTTTTATGAAGAAGAAATGGGAAAAAGAAAGGAAGGGGTCTGAAGTTGATTTCAAAGGACAAAAACAATGTAGTTTTTGGTAAAGAAGATTAAAAAAAAATATTACCGTTTTAATAAATTGCATAATATGCGGTAACCTCCCAACCGCCGACGAGCCAGACTCTTGGTTGACAGGAGAAGAGTGAGGGCAAGAAAGGAGGGGCAAATATGTTTTGGGTGGGGTTATCCTCGTGCTTGGGTTTGTAACCCATGGGAGGAGTGGGTTAAGTGTAGCCGGTGTAAGAGAGTTAAGTGGTATCGTAGAAATCGGGTCAAATCTTAACCCGAGATTTATATCCAATCTCAAAAATGACTTTGCAAACGGAGGTTATTTATGTTCCTCCCCTATTTTATCCCATCCAAGTAGTGGATAAACCTTTCCCCCATTATGCGAACACCACCCTGTATCTGTCTCTTGCACTGCTCCATCATCCTCTCAGCCTCTCAAAGTCCAACCCCAAAACCGTAGCTCCGAAGTGTCTCCGATGGCCCTTTCCGTCGAGAAAGCCTCATCTGGCCGAGAATACAAGGTCAAGGACATGTCTCAGGCCGACTTTGGGCGGCTCGAGATCGAGCTCGCCGAGGTCGAAATGCCCGGTCTCATGTCCTGCCGGGCCGAGTTCGGCCCGTCTCAACCTCTCAAAGAGGTCCGCATCACTAGCTCACTCCACATGAACATCCAGACCGCCGTATTCATCGAAACCCTCACTGCACTCGGCGCCACCGTACGGTGCTGCTCTTGCAACATCTTCTCCACCCAGGACCACGCCGCAGCCGTCATTGCCCGTGACGACGCCGCTGTTTTCGCCTGGAAAGGCGAAACCCTCCAGGCACTATATCAATAACCCCTATTACTTGCGGATTCGGATGTTTTCTCAATTTTGCTATTTCACCGAATTCAGGTGTGACTCATAAGTGGGTTTCTTGGACCCTTGCCTATGCTGAGTGATGCGTGAAATTGAGGAAAAGTGTAGTATAGAAGATTTGGATTCAATGTTTGCTACGTATCTGTTTTTTGAATTTTGATATATCGTTTTTTTTATCTACTTGTTCATGTGTTTACGTGCAGGAGTACTGGTGGTGTATTGAGAGGGCACTGGACTGGGGTTCGGAAGGTGGTCCAGATTTGATTGTTGACGATGGCGGAGATGCGACCCTTTTGATTCATGAGGGTGTTAAGGCTGAGGAAGAGTATGAGAAGACAGGGAAGTTGCCGGATCCGAGCTCGACGGATAACGTGGAGTTTCAGTTGGTTTTGGGGATAATTAAGGACGGGATCAAGGTGGATCCGAAGAAGTATCACGAGATGAAGGAGAGATTGGTTGGGGTTTCGGAGCAGACGACCTCAGGTGTGAGGCGGTTGTACCAGATGCAAGTTAATGGGACTTTGCTATTTCCCGCCATCAATGTTAATGATTCAGTCACTAAGAAAAAGGTACGTGTTGAAAATGAGAAGGTGTTATCTTTTGGATTACACTTTTTCTTCTGTTTACAA
The DNA here is from genome assembly GCA_963454935.2 of Ilex paraguariensis. Taxonomy (NCBI): domain Eukaryota; kingdom Viridiplantae; phylum Streptophyta; class Magnoliopsida; order Aquifoliales; family Aquifoliaceae; genus Ilex; species Ilex paraguariensis. The sequence goes on along the minus strand of CAUOFW020000825.1, from coordinate 17,944 downwards.
CTGCTGCTTAATTTTGTTATAATTAAAGCATTTTATTTGTTGAATTATTAATGTAGATTGGTTGTGATCTGCTCTTATGTTTAGTTTTGATTTAGCTATTGTTAGTTTAAGAGTCGTAGATGCCAGATCTGTAACTGTAATTTGGCTACTGTTTAAAGGCTTGATCTTTTCCTACTGATTCAATTTAATTAAGGGGAGGAACATTAGAAAGCAGATTTGGGTCGGAGGCAGGATGAGGAATTTGACAATATCAATTAGAGTAATGTGTTCGATGATAATGACAGTGATTGTTATGGTTTTTATGACAGTGATTATTATGGTTTTTAATGAGTGCTTGACTTATAAAATGTAGTATGAGCCTATGTGGCACTCCAGTGTTGTATTTTTGTTACTGGTTATACTTTCCTGCACGTATTAATATACTCTTATCATTGTGATCCAGTTTGATAACTTGTATGGATGCCGCCACTCACTGCTTGATGGTCTTATGAGAGCCACTGATGTTATGATTGCTGGAAAAGTTTCTGTAGTGTGTGGATATGGAGATGTGGGCAAGGGCTGTGCCGCTGCTCTGAAGCAGGCTGGTGCCCGTGTGATTGTGACAGAGATTGATCCCATTTGTGCTCTTCAAGCTCTAATGGAAGGAATTCCAGTCTTGACTTTAGAAGACGTTGTCAAAGAAGCTGACATTTTTGTAACCACCACTGGAAACAAAGACATCATTATGGTTCATCACATGAAACAAATGAAAAACAATGCAATTGTTTGCAACATTGGGCACTTTGATAATGAGATTGACATGCATGGTCTTGAAACTTACCCAGGTGTCAAGCGCATCACAATCAAGCCACAAACTGACCGTTGGGTATTTCCCGAGACTGGGACTGGCATCATCGTTCTTGCTGAGGGATGGTTAATAAACTTGGTATGTGCATCTGGGCATCCTAGCTTTGTGATGTCATGTTCTTTCACAAACCAGGTGATTGCCCAACTTGAGCTTTGGAAGGAGAGGGCAACTGGCAAGTACGAGAAAAAGGTGTATGTTCTGCCCAAGCATCTGGATGAGAAAGTTGCAGCCCTTCATCTCGGAAAGCTTGGAGCTAAATTGACCAAGCTTTCTCCTGAGCAAGCTGCTTACATTAGCGTTCCTGTTGAAGGTCCTTACAAGCCACCTAACTACAGGTACTGAGAAAGAAGATCTGGATGAAGGCTGGTTGTACTATTACTGTTTTTGGCTAGTTTTGTGGTTTTGATTGCTAGAGCTGGAAAGATTCTCTGTTGTAGTCATGTTACTCCAAGTTGTAATTATTATATTTGAGAGAATGGTATGTTGTTTTTGCGATTTCATTCTATTTTGGATTCGGATTGGGGTTATGTCAGTATTCCTGGAGGAGGAATTTTAGCAGATCAAGGAGTGGTTTGGATGTGTCTTGCTTTTGTTCACTTTCAATTTTGTTTTCCATTCTCCTATGTAGAGTGGACAGATTACTGTTATTGTAATGAAATGGTTCAATTTCCTTTTTCCTTAATGTGGTTTGCAATCTGGGACTAGGTCATGCTTGACTTGTCTATGATTAGGTAGGTTGACTGGTAATGCATGGCTGATGACTTGCTGCCTCTTCTAACTACTAAGTTGATTATGGATGCTCTTAAGCTAACATGAGAAGGTTAAGGTTTTGTTTTTGACATAACCCTTTATTGGTTGGCTAATGTTTATTGAAATTCAAACTTATGGGAGAAAAGAGATGATGGCCAAAGGTGAATGAATGTCCTACAGGTTTAAGATGCTGGAGTATGTATTTCTTGTTTTTTTTTGTCATTTGAAGCCACTGATAACATAGCCTGTCAAAAAGGGTTTTTCTTGTGCAGGAAAACAAATCTGCCGGCTGCTGGTGCATGAAGATTGAGATTCAGTGAGTCCATATCATCTGATTCTTGTAACTTTTTTTATCTGTTGCCATTGTCCACTCTATCTTGTTGACTAATCCTGTCTATACGTGACACATATGCCGTTTTTATGTTTGTTTCAAAGGCCTCTGTCATTTCTATATCTATTTTACCTTTGGTATGTTTGCTCTTCTAAATGAAATAAGGGAAAAAAAATCTAGTTTGTATGTAATAATTTACACAGGTATTGAAGGCCACAAACCAATATGTGTAATAATTTACAAAGTCATCATAGTTAAATGATTCATATTTCATAATCCTTTAGGATCAGTATCTTGTTTGGTCTGATAAAAGTAAATCATTTTGCCAGGGAAACACAGCAGTGCCTTGTGGACATCAAATACCTTCAATCCTGTAGGATCATCTGAGTGGACTGGTAGAGTGCCAAATTTGAGCCATGATGGATTAATCATCTGTTTTGTTTTGTTTTCCAAGAATATTGAGTTTCAACATCTAAAATTCCAAGTTAAGTGTCTGCCTTCGCTAATATGATGCAGAGTCATATAAAGACCTGTATATGGCATGAGCCTCCTGACAATACAAGTTGCAGTGCTGAACAGGTCAGGTGCAAAGTGATAGGTGGCTGACTACACAGGTAATTTGTATGATGCAGTTAACCCATTTTTCCGTTCTCATATTGCAGTAACAAGGGCAAAACATGAAACCAAGTTTGTTTTCCTATTTCATTTTTTCCTTTAGGAAGGGGTGGGGTAATAAACATGCAGTACCTTTATAATTGACCACTAGGCATAATGTTCTTTCTTGGGCTCTTTCCAACTTTGCCTTTAGATGATAGTGGGCATAAAAGTACAACAAAATAAGCAGAATAATGCTTTTCTTTGTACTTGCACGTGGTGGTGGTGGTGGTGGTGGTGGTGGTCTTACATAAACCTTTTTGGCATTCGATTACAATAAAGTGACTGGAGGAGACTCTGTGATCTTACATATACCATTTCATTACAATGAAGTGAGTGGGGATTGGGTGTTTCTTATTTTTGATCCTCACTACTCGCGAGCTCAAGAAAATTGTGAATGGTGTGGGTAGAAAATGCATTTCTTCTTCCATGGTAAGTTCTAAAATCTTTTGTTGCCACAAAAGTCCATCATGGTTTTATATGCAGGAAAACTGGTTGGAACTAACCACTAGTTTAATATGCTTCTTTCTTTGAGTTAGAGAGCGGTATTATGAATTTTTTTTTTTACTGCCAGTTAGGAGGATAAACTAGAGCAAAGTGAGCCCATTATGCAATACATTTTGAACTAATTTTTTTGTTAATTGTATCCAGGGAAGGGAATGGATTGGGATGTTTTATCTGTCTGTTTCCTTTGATTTTTTGGTTGAACTAACTTGTTTCGAGTTATGATACCGTTTACTGTATGTTTGTGCCCAGTATATCAGGTTGAAGTGCAGGACAAGAATGCAGTGCCGAGAGTTATTTTTTTGTATCACACTGCAAGTTGCTGCACAATAAAGGTGGATGTTAAAAGATTAAATCCGGTGAGAAAATCTAACGCCCTTTTTCTTCTATTAATTATTGCACAGGAATGTTCTACGATAATTATTTTGAGTTATAATTTTAATATTTATTTTTATAATTTTTGAATATTACGTCTACATCGATCATTCACGTGTACATATATCTATCTGGTATTACAGTTAAATAATTGAATTGTCAATTTATTAAAACACAATTGATCCAATTTTTATTTATTTTAATCTAATGATACAAAATTCATTCCAAATGGTACAATCCCAGTACCAGACAATTCAATCAAAATACTTCTCAATGACAGACAACCATACTAATTCACATTTAACTCTTATTTTTTTCTCTATTCATTTTAATTTTAAATTATATAATTAAAGAAAAAAAAAGAAAAAAAAATATAAATGTGGCAGTAACAATGTTCAATTTTTTATATTGCGGAGTGACTTCAAATACAAATTATTTCTAGTTACTAATATATGGATCTTGTGTAACTAATAAAAATCAATAATGTTTTTTTAAATTACCCATCTCCCTTAAATTTCGGCTTTTGATGCTATAGACAAATATGAAGTTGATGTAGCAATAAATATTTTATTTTTGGGTGATAAACAAAACCATAGGCTTTTCTTTTTAAGCTAAAAGTTGAAGTGAGGATCCAACTGACCTGTGTTCGTGTAGCCTTGTAGATCGTTGAATTGTGGGTTCGATTTTTTAAAATGTTTATTTGTTCACTCCACCCGAGAAAAAATAGGAGAATATTTTCACTATTCTAAATTGAATCAATGACCAAATTATGTAGTTTTTTGATTTCTAATGTATCTCTTAACCTATGGTTTTATACGGAAAATATGATTTTAACCTAATTTTTAACTAATAAAAAATATTGGAAGCATGTTTTGTTGATATGTTTTGATATTGGAAAGGGTGGACGAAATCAATCTTTCTTGTAAACAATGATAGATTAATGTTTCGTTTAGTATGATGAAAAATGGAACGATGAAAAGATAGAAGGATACATAAAACATCATGTTTGGTAACGAAGAAAAATAGAAATGATGGAAAAGTGGATAGATGATCTTTTTTTCAATTCACCAAAATCAATCACTCTAAAATCGAAAGGAAAATTGATATAAAATTAATTATTTGTATTGAAATGTATTTTATTTGTCTATATATTTTTTGTTATATATATATATATATATATATATACACACACACACACACACATTAATTCATATATAAATACAATGATAAAATATTTATTTATTTTTTAAAAAATTAAAAAAAAAATTTCCATCTTACATGCACAAAGAAAAAATTTAATTTTTTTTTATTTTCCACCCATCATACCAAACAAAAAAGAAGAAAAATGTATTATTCGTATTTTTTTTCTTTGAAAGATAGAAATTATATTCTTTTTACTAAACGGAACATAAGAAATAAAATAGAAATCATTGTACATGAAAATAAAAAAAATTACTTATATTAAAAACTCATCATAAATCTTCATAATCATTTGACTATCTTAGTGAAGTTTTGTTAAGATATACGACGGAAGACTCTGTAGTTTTCCTTCTTTAGGAAAATTTTATCAAAAGAGTTGATGTCACGATGCAAGAGAAAGACCGTTATTAGCTTTGACCCCCACAACGGACCAATTTAGCTTACACCTAAACCAGTACCTATCAGTCATGGCTCAGAAAATGAATCAAACAAAAACAAATTTGCATGTATTAAATATTAACAATAATAAAATACCCCTGAAAACAATTACAGTACCAATAACACTTTGAAGGGGTAGGTGTGAGTCACCTCAAACGACGGCTTCCGACCGTCACCACTCTACCTTGAGTTGTATAAGGATTCTTTATGTTTTGTAGTTTTTCATTTTAATTGTTTTTTTAAATGTTTCATTTTATAGGATAAAAAAAATAAAATGATGAAAAGTAAGAAGGATAGAAAGTTAGAGGGATAAATAAAATATCATTTTTGGTAAGGAAGAAAAATAAGAAGAATGTAAAAGTGGATGGATTAATTTTTTTTTCAACTCATCAAAATCAATCTCTCTAAAATTGGAAGAAAAGTAGATGGAAAGTTAATTATTTGTGTAGAGATGTATTTTATTTGTCTATATATTATGTATACATTAATTTCATATAAAAATATAATGATAAAATATGTATATATATATATTAAAAAAATAAAATAAAATTTCTAAATTTTAAAAAATATTTTTTTCATCTTAATTAGGGGTAAAAATTTTTGGCTCAACACGATGACACGACTCGAACTCGACACGAATTTTATAACACGAAATTGAAAATGACCTGACACTCGAATAAGAAATATAAAAGACTCATAATTTTATGACTCAATAAGAATCTGACATGACACGACTCGATTGTCACTCCTAATCTTAACCAGCACCAAAAAAATTTAAAAAAAATTAATCGTTTTAATTTTTATCTATTCAACCAAACACAAAGGAAGGAAAATGTACCATTTATACTTTTCATCCTTGAAGGATAGAAAACGTATCCCTTTTATTTTTCATCATTCCTACCAAACGAAGCATAATAGTATAAATATGGATAAGAGTCACCGTCAATTATCGAACCTTTTATCTAATATCATTTGTCTGCCTTTTTAAAAAAAAAAAAAAATATTATGGGGAACCATTTAAATCACGCCATGTGGAGTTATGATTGTTGTGTAAATTTCATGATGTATGTGTGCGTGCAAGATCCTGCACAATATAAAAAACGAGAACAGATCTCTCCCTTGGTGAACTCGAGTGAGCCAGTTGAGTGACCAACCACGCTGCTTGGAACAGCCTGCGAGGTCCGGTGGTAACCTGGAACGACAAAGGGAGACCCTGGGGGAGCGGAAGAACGATCCAGTAAGGCTGAAAGAGGTCCATGGAACAAAGAAGAACAAGTTAGAAGGGCGCCGGAGTGTTTTCCGGCGTATCCCCTCCAACGATCTAGTCAGTCTTTGAGAAAGAGAGAGGAAGGAGAAAACACTGAGTGTGTATTGTAGTAAAGAGTTTTTTGTTGCATACTCGTCTTGCCTTTTGCAAGGAGTATTTATACCTCAAAAGCTCATGATTGCTGTCAGTGTAGTCAGTAGGTGATCATTAGGTACAGGCAGTGTGCGCACTGATTCTGATGAGGAATGTCTTCTCTTCTTAACTGCTCGGGGTCCCGAGCAATCAATGCTGGGTCATCGGGATGCCGACGGTACAATGTACTCCTCTCGGGGAGGATGCAATAAATGCTCTGTATTAGGAGCATTTATTGCATTTCATTTCCGAGCCTTACCGCATTGAATGCGGTCTAATCAAGGGAATGGTGTAATTAATCGTTTGCTTTCCCAAGTCGCGTGTCAGCAACGACATGCGATTTCTCTGTCTTCGATGTGATATCATACGCTACGCGTCCATCCCCCACTGGCTGTGGCCCCTGCATTCCAGTACGTTTTGACACTAATTGTGTAAGATGAGGTCATGATGAATAGCCTATACTAGCCTAGGCTAATGACCTGTACGTCAATAGCTTATCCTGGAGTAGAGGAAGCGTCCAGGACGGGGTACCTCTCGGCACCGAGGAAAGGCTCATCTCGGAACCGAGGGAGGTATACCGACCAAGGTACCATATCAGACCGAGGTTACGTGTTGGTTGTAACTCGTACTGAATGCCATGATCCTATATGATGAGTACCTCGGGGGCGAGGACCTTTATGCGCCGATGGTGCTTGATCTTAGCAACAGTGTTTTGGTAATACCGAGGACACGTGTCTTTATCATGGAGAATTTCAGAAAAGTCCCATCAACTGCCCCCCAGCCTTCGATCTTCTGACACCGAGGGCACGCGTCGTTAGGAGACGAAGGGTTTCCCAACAACCACAAATGCTTCATCATTGCCTCGAGTCGCTTTCCCCGGCTTAGGATGTCGTGTGCATTAAATGCGTCGTTTCATTTTTCGCGCCCAATGATGAAACAACCACTATATAAATGGGGTTACTCTTGCATTTTCTTGTTTCGCCATTCCGAACTTCCTCAAGAGAGCCTTTTCCTGAATCTTCGCCGGAGATCTCTTTCCTTTTCCATCGTCAACTGCCCATTCTTCCTTAAAGTCCTAAGGCCAGCAGACCCATCGTTGCTTCTGAACTTTCTGGAAGGAGTCGCCTAAAGTTTTCCAGAAAAACTCCGTTTGGCATTCGGGTGAGTCCTAGTTTCTTTCTTCTTTTCTTCCTCCTATCCCTTTTTGTTTTCCGATGACTGGAGGTGTCTCCGATTGATACTTAGCGACTAATCCTCGGGAAGCTTCCTCAGGGATTTTTAAGAAAAAACACCCTCCACTTTCTCACTTTCTTAGAGATGCCTCGTCGTCGCCTTGCTCCCGAAAATCCTCAGGCTGGTTCTTCGGGGTCGGGGAAGTATAAAGTAAAGGGTGGTGAGCAGATTAATAGGTTTAAGGTCAAGTACGACATTCCTCCGTGCGTAGACATAGAGGATTATGACTCGGTGGTGCACTTTCCTACCCTCGGGACCGAGGATGCTATGCCCTTTTATACCAAGGCCATAATAGAGGGCGGAATTAGGTTTCCTTTACCCCCTTTACTTCTACAGTTCCTCTCTCACTTCCGCCTCTTCCCCGGGCAGTGTTGCCTTAATGTCTTCAGAATAATTATGGGGGTCTTAGAGCTCAATAGGCGTCTCGGGGTAAATATTGGGCTGAACGATCTCCTTTTTTGTTATTCCCTCTTGAGAGTCATGCCTCACTAACACTTCTACCTCAAAGCCAGGGACCCCTCCATGTACCTTGTAACTCATCTTCCCGACTCGGACAAGGGGTACAAGGACGATATTCTTATTTTCAAGGGATCTTGGCAGAGAGGTGTTGGTCCCGAGTATAACGGCTTGTTATGCCCTCTGGAATGGAGAACGACAAGTACGTCGGTTCCTTCGGGTTTATTATTTTGTTCTCCAGACTTCCGATGCTCATGACTACTTTTTTTTTTGTGCAGATATCTCTGCTCGGGAAACAACTCCTCCCCCTCGGTCGCTGGTGAACTTTGCCGACCTAGTCACGGTTTGGAGATTTACTGGTGACAACGGGTTCGGCTGGGCTGCCCACATCCTGCTGAATTACACCCCCGGGTATAAGAAATTTCCACAGCTTCCTCAGCCTTTTGAGCCTTCGCGGTGGTCTGAACTCTTCGATCAGGCGGCGAGGCAAGAGGTCGAGGAAAACTTGGAAGAAGACCCTGATCGGGCTTCGGAGGCAGAAGTAGAGGGAGTAGTTGAAGAGCTCGGGGTCAGAGAGGACTTTGTTCCTTCGGACGCCGAGGTGGGGACTTCGGGAGGAGATTTGTGGCCGGACTTCCAAGTTCTACAATCTCTAGACGCCGAGGACGCCCTCGAGGTCGCGATGTCCAGCACGCCTCGTATTGACCTGGGGTTCCTGAGGCAGAGGCAAGCCCTTGCTGTCGGGAGGGGTCGAGGATCGACCAGCGGCGCCCCATCTGCAGGGACCAGTTTCACCCCATCCTCAAGAGTTCTCAGTCAGGGTCAAGTGCGTGACCGGGATCCTTAGGTAGAGGAGGAGAGAAGGGTCAAACATAGGCACGATGGCCTCGACAGAGGATCCAAGGCATCTTCCGCTCAGCAGCAAAGCGGGAGAGGCCGTGGGTTACCCCCTGCTCCTCCGCAACAGCAGCAACAACAACAACAACGACAACAACAACAACGGCAGCAGCAGACTCCCCCTTCCCCTCCGCCGACAGTGAAAGCCGCGGAGTGGAATCCCCGAGCCACCGATCATATGAACCGAGTGATCAGGGTCGATGACTCCATTTTGTTGGATCCTCATGTCGCCAATGCAGTGAGTGAGACACTGCATTTCGAGGCTGACATGGCGGCTCACAGGGGGCGATCGACGAACGTGTTGTTCCGCTCTATCATCCAGAATTCCCTGGTGGTAAGTTCATTTTTGCTTTGGTTTCTTCTCTCTGGCTTTCCATTTTTGTGATACGCCTTTTTCCCTCCTTTGCAGGCTACCCAACAGATCTCCATAATAGCTGCGCGGTACCATGGGTCTAGGATGGACCTCCAGCGGGCCCGAGAGCTGAAGGAAGAAGCGGAGGGGGCCCTCGCCAGAGCTATGGAGGACGTAGCTGCCAGGGATTCTACCCTGGCGGGGCAGACTGCTCAAATCGAACAACTCCTCAAGGATGCTGAGTCGGCTAAGGTTGGCGCTGAAAAGCTAAGTGCTGCCCTTGCCGATGCTGAGGGGAGGATCACCGAGCAGACGCGTAGGCTCTCTGTCGCGGAGGAGAGGGCAGTTGGCTCAGAGGAAAGCTGTCTGGCTCTTGCCCAGGAGCTGGACAGGATCAGAGCCGAGGCACTGAACAGGAAGTCGGAGGAACAACTCCGAGAAGAGTTCGCCGATGACGTGCTCTCTGCTCTTGAGGAAAACAGCAAGGAGTTCTTCAAGAAAGGGTGGGACGAGGCGCTCCAGTCTGCTGGAATCCCGTCAGACTCCCCGCTCTTCCAGATGCACAAGTACGTGCCCTCGGCGGAGATGGAACGGGCCGAAGCAGAGATTGCTGCCGAGGATGAGATCCCAACGCCGGTGCAAGTTTCGGCGGATCTGCCCGAGGCAGTTATAGTGGACTTGTCCGAAGAGGCCCCGCCGGACCATGCCCCTGATCCTCATGTTGCTCAAGGTCTCTCTGTTGCCAAAGTACCTTTCCTTCTGCCTGCTCCAGAAGCTTCTCAACCTTTTTATGCTGACTCGCCCTCGGCTGATGTTGTGGAGATGCCCGGGGCCAGATGAAAGCCCCTTTTTCTTTTTGATTGTACTCTTTTTTCTTTTGTAGCCTTTGGGGACGCAAAACTCCTCTTCTTGAAATAAATCATGAGTACTTTTTCCTTTTTTGCGTACAGTAGTGTTTTTTTTTTTTTTTTTTTGGAACTGTCTTCGGGGCTGCTCGCCCATTTAAGAGGCACGCTGTTGTGTTTGCTTCGAGGAGAGGAGCCCTTGAACTCTGTCCCCAGGGCCTTGCCCTTCCAGGAGGCTTGCTCCTGTATATGTTTCGGGGACAGGAGCCCTTGAACTCTGTCCCCAGGGCCTTGCCCTTCCAGGAGGCTTGCTCCTGTATTTGCTTCGGGGACAGGAGCCCTTGAACTCTGTCCCAGGGTCTTGCGCTTCCAGGGGGCTTGCTCCTGTATATGCTTCGGGGACAGGAGCCCTTGAACTCTGTCCCCAGGGCCTTGCCCTTTATCTTTGTCGTTGGCAAGCACTTGAGGGAGAGGATACTTCAAAAGTAATATTTTTTTAGATTCATAACATTCCATGGTCGCATTACAAGTTTTCCATCCATGCCCTCTAATCTGTACGACCCGGCGCCCCCGATTGATATCACTTTGTAAGGCCCTTCCCAGTTAGGTCCCATTTTTTCCTCTGTTGGATCACGGGTATTGGCTGTTACCCTTCTGAGGACCAGATCGCCTATTCGGAATTCTCGCGCCTTGACCCTTCTGTTGTATAGTTGGGAAATCTTCTCCTGATACTTAGTTATCCTCAAGGCGGCTGCCTCCCTTCTTTCTTCCACTAGATCCAAATCCAATCCAAGTTGACGGTCATTCTCCCCTTCGTCGAAAGCTTGGGTCCTTATGGTCGGGAGCCCTACTTCGAGGGGTATGATTGCCTCCATTCCGTATGCCAGGGAGTATGGGGTTTCCCTGTCGAGGACCGAGGGGTGGTCCTGTACACCCACAAAATGTTTAATAGTTCATCCGCCCATTTTCCCTTGGCTTTCTCCAACCTCTTCTTGATCCCATTGATAATTGTCTTGTTGGAGGCCTCTGTCTGCCCGTTGGCTTGAGGATAGGCAGGGGTGGAGTAGAAATTACGGATCCCGAGTTGCTCACAGAAAGACTTGAAACGCCCGCCGGTGAATTGAGTCCCGTTATCCGACACCAGTGCCCGGGAATCCCAAACCTGATGATTATGTTCTCCCAGACGAACTTTTTGGCATCTATGTCGCGGATATGAGTCAACGGCTCCGCCTCTACCCACTTGGTGAAATAATCTGTGGCCACAATGAGGAACTTCCTATTTTTCGGAGCCTTAGGCAGGGGTCCAACTAAATCGAGCCCCCACTGGGCGAATGGCCAAGGGCTGGTCAGGGGGTGTAAGTCCCCCGCGGGTTGCCTGATTGCAGGGGAGAACTTCTGACACTGGTCGCATTTTTGGACGTATGCGCGCGCATCCCTTTGCATTTGCGGCCACCAATATCCCTGAGACATGATGCGGTGTGCCATTGATCGCCCCCCAGAGTGCCCCCCGCATATTCCTTCATGTACCTCATAGAGAAGGTCTTGTACTTGGTCTTCTTGGACGCATAGCAAGTAAGGCCCTGAGAAAGACCTCCGATACAGTTTCTGATCCGGAGAGACCCAAAATCTTGGAGCTTTGAGTTTTATCTTCCTTGCTTCCTTTGAACACTCCGGGAGATCTCCTGTTGTTAGGAACCTGAGAAAGGGATCAATCCAACTGGGCGGCTTGTGTGCGTCCTGGATGACCATTGCCTCGGGAGCATGGTCTATGCAGGATGCGGGAAGGTATTCAATGGTGATCCTGCGCGACTGGGAGGAGTCCACCGCCGAGGCTAGACAAGCCAGGGCGTCGGCATGTGTGTTCTTGTCTCGGGACACTTGTTTGATTTCAATCCGGCCGAACCTTCGAATTACAGTCGTCGCCTGGTGATGGTAGGCCTTCATCCTAGGGTCCCTAGTCTCAAACTCTCCGTTAACTTGATTGACTACTAGCATAGAATCACAATGCACGATTAAATCGGTAACTCCAGTCGCCTCCGCTAACCGAAGTCCTGAGATGAGGGCCTCGTATTCAGCTTCATTATTCGAAGCCTTGAATCCCAGCCGAACGGCCTGCTCCGCAATAATCCCATCTGGAGAGGTCAGCAAGATACCGATTCCGGACCCCTTACTATTTGACGAACTATCCACACACAAAAGCCATGGCGATCCTTCACAATTCGTTGGAGACGCTAAGTCGGGAGGAGGCGGTCCTTCTAAAACGGGATGCTCCCCCGAAAACTCAGCTATGAAGTCTGCCAATATTTGACCTTTTATCGCAGTTCGGGGTTTGAAATGAATGTCGTGCTCCCCCAACTCTACTGCCCACTTGGAAATCCTTCCGGAGAGTTCCGCTTTCCTCAAGATCGCTTTCAAGGGCTGATCGGTAAGGACAGTGATTGGGTGCGCCTGGAAATAATGCCGCAGTTTCCTTGCAGTGGTGACCAGGGATAGAGCCAGTTTCTCTAGGGGTAGATATCTTGTCTCTGCGTCCAGGAGCGCCTTGCTTATATAATAAATCGGCTTCTGGCGGTGCTCATGCTCACGGATAAGTACCCCGCTTACCGCAAACTCAGATACTGCCAGGTACAAAAACAACATCTCCCCCTGGATGGGGACGGATAAGGTTGGAAGAGTCCTTAGGTATTCCTTGATTCCAGCCAGGGCGTCCTCGCACCCCCGGTTCCACATATTCTTCCCAGCACTCTTGATTGCTCCGAAAAAGGGTTTGCATTTGTCCGAGGAGCGTGAGACGAAACGGTTAAGTGCAGCCAGCATCCCTGTGAGTTTCTGGACTTCTCGGACAGTGCGGGGGCTCCGGATGTCCAGGATCGCTTAAATCTGATCTGGGTTGGCTTCGATTCCTCGTTGACTAACCAGGTATCGAGGAATTTACCTGATTCCACTCCGAAACGCACTTTGCCGCATTCAGCTTCAGCCCATACTCCCTGAGGGTGGAGAAGGTATCCGCCAAATCTGTCAGATGATCACAACTCCGTTTGCTCTTTACCAGCATATCGTCTATGTAGACCTCCATGGTGTTGCCGATCTGCTTTTTGAACATCCGATTCATCAGTCTTTGGTATGTTGCCCCGGCGTTCTTTAGTCCAAACGGCATCACTTTGTAACAGTAAACTCCCTTCGGAGTGATAAACGCCGTCTTTTCCTGATCCGGGGGATAGAGAGGGATCTGATGATATCCTGCTCGGGCATCCAGGAAGTCCATTCGTTCATATCCGGCAGTGGCATCTACCAGCTGGTCCACCTTTGGCAGGGGGTAGTCGTCCTTGGGACATGCCTTGTTTAGATCTGTAAAGTCTACGCAGACACGTCATTTCCCCCTTTCTTCTTTGCGCACACCGTATTAGACAGCCATTCTGGGAACTGTATCTCTCGAATGGCGTCGGCCTTCAGGAGTTTGTCGATTTCCTCGTTGACCGCGCTGGTGTGATGCGGTGCCATGCGTCGTGGCCTCTGTTTGACTGGCTTGTGCGACGGGTCAACATGCAGCCTGTGTGTGATTATCTCGGGGTCTACCCCCGTCATTTCCATTTCGTTCCACGCGAACACGTCTGTATTTCCCCTTAGGAACTCGATCATCTCCTCCTGTTCGGCTGTGGGCATCGAGGTCCCAACTAAGAAATACCTCTCTTCTTCTCCCTCTACCAAGGGCACCTTCCGGAGGTCTTCTACTGACCGCTCAGTTGGGTCTATCCGGGGGTCATCCATTCCTGGACGCCCGGACTGTAATTGCTATTTTTCCATAATCTCTTCCGGTGCTCGCCCCTTCTCCTGGCTGAACGCCCCGGCTCGAACGGCTGAATAAAAACAATTTTCGCGGACGCTTGGTCCCCCCGGATCTCCATGATACCCTCTGGCGTGGCGAATTTTAATTTCTGGTGGAAAGTGGAGTGCACCGCTCCCAACGCATGCAGCCATGTTCGCCCCATAATTACGTTGTAGGGAGAGTCCGTATCGATCACGACAAACTCGGTGTTGATGACGAAGGGACCTGTGACAACTGACAATGTGATTTTCCCCACGGGCAGGGCGAACGAGCCGTTGAATCCGATGAGGGGTGTCCTGACTTTGGTGAGGTCTTTGAGGCCAAGACCCATCCGTTTTAAAGTTTCGGAGTACATCACTTCCGAGGAACTTCCAGAGTCTATCAAAATCCTTTTGACATCGAATTTTCCTATCCTCAGGGTCAAGACAAGGGCGTCGTTATGAGGAGTCACTACGCCTGTCAAATCCGCGTCGGAGAATGTAATGCCAAGCTCACCCGTCCTGGCCCTTTTACTTGGTGGCCCTACATCAACCTCGGCTACCTTCCTCGTAAAAGCTACCCTCTTGAGGTCGGACTCGAGTTCCTTGGACGTGGGGCGATCCAGGGGACATATATGGATGACATCTATGATGTTGTCCGGCTCCTCGGTCGGGGCAAGGGCTTGTCTCTCTTCTGGCCTGGGCTCTATGTACTCTTTCAAATATCCGTCTCGGACCAATCTTTCCAAGAACGATTTGAACACCCTGCAGCTTTCGGTGCGATGCCCGAAATCCCGGTGATAGGAACACCTAACCTTTTGATCACGGGTGGAGGGGTCGCTCTGCATCCTGGGCGGCCATTTGAAGAACGGCTCGTGCTTGATTTTATGGAGCAGCTTGAAGATGGGTTCCTTGAACACAATGTGAATTCCTTTGGACGGACCCCCTGGAGGGGGTAGCAATCCCTTTCGGGAATATCTTCCCGCTCCTTCTCTTTTCTCTTAGATTGGAGGGCTCGGCCTTTGCTGCTTCCCATCTCGTCCTCACCCTCGAGTATTTGTTTATCCGGGCCATTAGTTCCCCCATATCCGAGGGAGTCTTCTTGGTCAGGGATCGGTACAGGTCCGTGTCCCTTGCCAAGCCGAGCCGGAAAGATGCTGCTGCCATGACCTCCGAGCAGCCTTCTACCTCATTAACCTCTTCCCAGTATCGGATGGCGTACTGGCGAAGAGTCTCGGATTCCCTCCTTCTGAGGGTCAGCAATGATCCAATGTCTTTGGGGCGCTTACTCCCCGTAATGAATCGAGCCAGGAACTGCTTCGTCAATTCCTTCCATGACCCAATATTGTTGGGGGGAAGCGCCTCGAACCACTTCATCGCAGAGTCCCCCAAGCTCATAGGAAACACTCGGCAGAGAAACCGTTGGTCCGAATGATAGAGGGACATCATCTGCTTGTATTGCCTGACATGGGCTTCGGGATCGGACCGCCCGTCATAAGTTTTGAACCGCGGCACGACAAACTTTCTTGAAACCTCCATCTCACCGATCTCCCTCGTAAAGGGTGTTTGTATGACTTCGTCCTCGGCCTCATCCTGGACAGCCTTACCCTTTCTCCTGGAGTCTAACCGGGCTCTGAGATCAATTTCTTCCCTGACGGGATGCCTTCTGAAGTCCTTGAGTTCATCGGTAAGCCCTCATTTCCTGGGCGTCGTGTGGATTGGGTTGAGTCCTCCTCGGATTCATCTCCCTTCCTCCGTCTAGACAAACCTCGCCGGAGGTCGTCCAGGGCCAATGGTCTTGCTTTCCTTGAATGGTTGTCATGATGATGCTCGCTGGCTCTGGGTGCTTTGGGGCCCTAGAGCTTTCTGCTTTGTTGTTTAGGTGGTTTCTTAGATCCTTCGTTTCCGCCTCCCGGGCGGGAAGCCCACGAGAAAGGAATGAATCCCTCGATCCTTCGCCAGAGGCGGCAAACTCGTTGAGCGACTCGGACGCTTAGCGTTTACATTGTCCCTTTCAGTTCGTTCTTTCATATTCTTCGCCAATTCTTCAATCACCTCCGCCAGCTGACGAGCCAAGGGGGCTGATCCCCCTGACCTGATTCCATACTGGTTTGAGGGGTAACCCCTCTTGACCGAGTAGAGACACTTTTATTCATATTGGTGTGATCCCTCCCTCCGTGATGACAGGGAGCTTGTAACTCGAGACTCCTTTGGTGGGGGTCCTTTCCTTTTCTGTCGAGTGTTCACCATGGTCACTGTTCTTTATAGAGAAAAAACTAGGAAAACTAGTCGTTTCCCACAGACGGCGCCAGATTGTGCGTGCAAGATCCTGCACAATATAAAAAACGAGAACAGATCTCTCCCTTGGTGAACTCGAGTGAGCCAGTTGAGTGACCAACCACGCTGCTTGGAACAGCCTGCGAGGTCCGGTGGTAACCTGGAACGGCAAAGAGAGACCCTGGGGGAGCGGAAGAACGATCCAGTAAGGCTGAAAGAGGTTCCTGGAACAAAGAAGAACAAGTTAGAAGGGCGCCGGAGTGTTTTTCGGCGTATCCCCTCCGACGATCTAGTCAGTCTTTGAGAAAGAGAGAGGAAGGAGAAAACACTGAGTGTGTATTGTAGTAAAGAGTTTTTTGTTGCATACCCGTCTTGCCTTTTGCAAGGAGTATTTATACCTCAAAAGCTCATGATTGCTGTCAGTGTAGTCAGTAGGTGATCATTAGGTACAGGCAGTGTGCGCACTGATTCTGATGAGGAATGTCTTCTCTTCTTAACTGCTCGGGGTCCCGAGCAATCAATGCTGGTCATCGATGCCGACGGTACAATGTACTCCTCTCGGGGAGGATGCAATAAATGCTCTGTATTAGGAGCATTTATTGTCTTTCATTTCCGAGCCTTACCGCATTGAATGCGGTCTCATCAAGGAATGGTGTAATTAATCGTTTGCTTTCCCAAGTCGCGTGTCAGCAACGGCATGCGGTTTCTCTGTCTTCGATGTGATATCATCGCCACGCGTCCATCCCCCATTGGCTGTGGCCCCTGCATTCCAGTACGTTCTGACACTAATTGTGTAAGACGAGGTCATGATGAATAGCCTAGACTAGCTTAGGCTAATGACCTGTACGTCAATAGCTTATCCTGGAGTAGAGGAAGCGTCCAGGACGGGGTACCTCTCGGCACCGAGGAAAGGCTCATCTCGGAACCGAGGGAGGTATACCGACCGAGGTACCATATCAGACTGAGGTTACGTGTTGATTGTAACTCATACTGAATGCCATGATCCTATATGACGAGTACCTCGGGGGCGAGGACCTTTATGCGCCGATGGTGCTTGTTCTTAGCAACAGTGTTTTGGTAATACCGATACACGTGTCTTCATCATGGAATATTTCAGAAAAATCCCATCAGTATGTAATATTTTCCTGTTAACCAAATACATCAGGCTAATTAGAACGTCTTTTGGTTTCGTATCAAAGTTTGACTTGATATTATTTTTAAGTAAGGCTTCTTGGATTCAATCACCTACGAAGTCAATCAATTGCAAATTGGGCATCTCTGAGAAAAACGGCTTTTGAACTTGTCAAAGTCGACAAGCATACAGTTGCATGTTTATTGTACATTTATTGAGTTCTAGCATTGTTCAAATTTGCAACTTGGGGATTAAGGTTTTTTGAACTCTTCAAAACCGATGGGCTTTAACATCCGCAGACTGAGAGTTCCGAAACGTACCTGAGCTTTGCATATGAGGAATGTTATTAAAATTTAAAATTTTAATAACATTTATTGACATAATGATGTGATAAGTTAATGCAACATTATGTCGCAAAAAGACCTCATATAACAGATCAAGACTATCGAA